>CAUYUJ010001678.1:62697-87697 GCA_963575745.1 Prorocentrum cordatum
GACGACGACGGCGACGACGACGACGACGAGGACGAGGACAACGACGACGGCGGCGGTGGCGACGACCGACGACGAGGAGGATGACGACGACGGCGAGGATGACGACGACGAGGACGAGGACGACGGCGACGACGACGACGGCGACGACGACGACGACAACGACGACGAGGACGATGACGACGAGGACGAGGACGACGAGGACGAGGACGACGACGACGACGACGAACACGACGACGACGTCGACGAGGACGATGGCGACGAGGACGACGGCGACGACCACGAGGACGAGGACGACGACGACCACGACGACGACGAGTACGACGATTACGACGACGACGACGATGACGACGAAGACGGCGGCGGAGGCGGCGGCGGCGACGGCGGCGGAGGCGGCGGCGGCGGCGACTGCGGCAACGATGATGACGACGACGACGACGACGACGGCGGCCGACGACGACGACAGAGACGGATGACGACTACGACGACGACGAGGATGCGACGAGAGGACGAGACGACGACGCGGCGACGAGGACGACGACGACGAGGACGAGGACGACGACGACGAGGACGAGGACGACGGACGAAGACGACGACGACGACGACGACACGACGACGATGACGACGACGACGACGGACGACGAACGACGACGACGACGACGACGACGACGACGACGACGACGGGCGGCGGCGGCGGCGGCGGCGGCGGCGGCGGCGACGACGACGACGACGACGTCGACGTCGACGTCGACGTCGACGTCGACGTCGAGGTTTTAGGTTGAAGTTTTTGGGCGTTTTAGTCGGTTCCTTCGGCTTTCCAGTCTCGGGATGCCTTCCAGCGGCTGCGCCTCGCCGAGTGCGTTCCAGGGGTGCCTGGATCGTCCCGAACGGCCTCGGGCCCCAGAACCCTCCTCACTCCTCCCTCCTCCTGCTCCTGCTCCTCCTCCTCCTCCTCCTCCTCCTCCTCCTCCTCCTCCTCCTCTTCCTCCTCCTCCTCCTCCTCCTCCTCCTCCTCCTCCTCCTCCTCCTCCTCCTCCTCCTCCTCCTCCTCCTCCTCCTCCTCCAGGGGTCTGGGTCTCCGCCGGTGTTTCTCTCCTGCGATGGCGTCACTTCTTGGCAGCGTGAGATCTGCGGGGGCTCGGCCAGGCGCATCTCGGCCTGGCCGAGGTCGGCCGTCCGGGCTCCGCCTCGCCGAGCTCGGCCGGCGGGGGACGGGGCGGCGGGGGCCCAGCTCGGAGGCAACGCTGGGGGCCTCGTGTGCCCTCGCAGCTCCGTTCCCAGGGTGCGTCGGCGCCGATCAGCCTCTGGCAGTCGAGGACCCAGACATGATGGCGTCGTAAAAAAATCAGGACGGGAGGTTTTTCGCTATTTTCGGCCCCTGGGGGCCCTCGCCGGGCCTCGGGACCGTCAAAAAACGACTCAGGACGAAAAACCGGCCCCGGGGAAAGGGTCCGGACTTCCAGGGACGCCGTCCTGAAAAAATCAGGACGCCGCATGTCTGGGGAGGTGGCGCCGACTGGCGTCCGGGCGCGTGCGACCTGGGCTTCCCGCACGGGGTCCAAGCAGGCGGGGGCGGAGGATCGGGCTGCACCGCCGGTGCACTGGCGACGCGGCTCGATGCGGAGGCCGCTGTTCTCCACGCCGACGCCGCCGACGCGTCGCCCGCGTCGCCGCGGCGCATCGCCGATGCATAGGCGATGCGTCGGCGATGCGTCGGGCTCCTGCGACCCCATCTACTCGGACCTCATCCTCATCGAAGAGCCCTCTGGGCAAGGGGACGACTCGGGCGGGCGAAGCTCGGCCTGGCCGAGGTGGGCCGGCCGGGTTCCGCCCGGCCGAGTGCGGGTGGGCCGAGTTGAGCTCCGGCCGAGTTGTTCTTGGCCGAGGTTAGCTGCTGCCGTTCGGGTGGTGGGGGAAGGCCAGATCACTCCGGTTTCTTCGGTGCTCACTGCAGTACTGGATGGATGTCGCGCCCCCCCGCCGCCGCCATTTTGAGCTGATTCTGGGCAGCGGGCCCGCCGCCAGTTTGCCCGCTGTCCCCCGCTGTGGTGTTTATAGTGAAAGACGATCCAGCCCGCCGACGACGCCGCCCGCCGCCCGCCGACGCCGCCCGCCGCCCGCGGCTCCGTCTCCAACACGGCCCATTTTTTTTTTCGGGCGACCGCAGCATCGGACCCAACCACCAAGTGCCTTCCCGCAAACCGGGACGGAGTGAAACGAGGAGGGGGGGGAGGAGGTGGAGGGAACTAAACGGTTTCCAGATCTGTAATCGGTGGTGTGGGCTCGAGCTTAACCTCGGGTAGATCCGCCTCTGGTCTTAACACCGCGCGTGCCACGGCCGACTGCAGACCAATTTCAAGGAGGCCTCACCATCGATGTTGCAGACCTAATTTCGCCCCCCGTTTGATCCTACCATTCAGCCCTCTACAGCGTTCCCGGGCCAGTTCTGAGACAATACGGACACTTTGGACCCCCCATCTCCCGAAAACCTCGGCGCTTAAACATTGTAGGGAACCTAAACCGCTCTCCAGAACCTCATGGTACGTCGTATTGTTGTCGCGCTCCGCTCGTTGTAGTAATGTACCGCCTTATTGCTCGTGCCAGGCCGTGGTTGTCCACACCGTGAGATAGGGCTGATGACCGTGATGTCACAGAAAAGTGGTAGGCCCCGATCTACATTGAGCCTAGGGACAACGATATCGAGTCGACGTGAATCCTTTGGAGGCACTTCTACTAATCTTCCTCCGCGTCCCACGCCGCACTCGCGAAAACGCGCCTTCAACCGTCCTTTCCTCAGTCTTGGCTCTCTTGTGAGCAGTTTTGGAGCCTCTTGGGCCTCTCTTGGGGCTTGTTGGAGGCCTCTTAGAGCCCCCATCGGGGCTTCTTCGCGCGGCAGGCTTGAAATATCGGTTCGCGCTCCTCCTCTTGGGCCCGTACTGTGCCCTCTTGGACAGCCTTGGAGGCCTCTTGGACTGTTTTGGAGCCCATTTTGGCTGTCTTGGGGTCCTCCTGGGCGCCGCTTGGGCCGTCTTGGAGCGGTTCGGGAGTTGCTTGGGCCGTCTTGAAGCGTCGTGGGTCGAAAAGGCGAGATCTCAAAACAACAAACAACGCAAACCAAACGGGATGACACACACACACAAAAAAAAACATTCAAAACACAAACAAACAGCGAAACCACACTAAACACAAACATGGGAACACCCACGACACAAAACCCAACACAACAAACGAAACCAAACCACACCAAACACACACACACTAACAAAACACACAAACAAAGGAACGCACCAACAAAACGCCAACGCAACAACAACAAACAAACACACAACAAACCACACAACTGCACACAACACACACACACAAAATAAACCATGACAAACAAAGAAAGAAACATGACACAACGAGACAATAACAACAACAAACACGCAACACACACACAACACCAACACAACAATACACAACAACATGGAAAGCAACAAAACACACAAACAACAACAAACCAAACCAACAAGGGGGCACGAAAAAAATGAGGGGGGGAACGTAACACAAACACACACAACACGCAAACACACGGAAAACAACACAGAGGAAGCAACGGGGGAAAGGAGGAAACACCAACGTACACAAAAACGCAACACATCAAAAAAACACCTGCCCCAAAAACAACCAACACAAAACCACAAAACAAACACGGGGGCCCACAAACAAAACCAACACGCAACAACACACGAGAAATTGCGGGGACACACCAACAAACAAAACAAGAAACCCTTTCAACATTCAAACAATGAAAGGAGCTAACAAGGTGGGACCACAAAAAACGAAATACAAACACACAACAAACACGCAACACGAATCATGGTTTTACAACAAAAACACACAAAACACACAATACACACAACATTAACAACAACCCAAAAAGCCAGAACACACAAACCAAACCCGGAGAACCAACAACAACGAAATAACAACAGACAAAAAAACGCAACAACACCAATAACAAAACCAACCACAAACAACACCAAACTAGCAAACATTCAAAACAAGCAACACCAAACTAACAGAGCACACAAAACACATGTGTAATACAAACAGGAAACACTCACACCCACAATAAAGCACCACAAACAAACACATTCAAAAAGAAAAAGCGGCAGCCCAAAACATAATAACGCGCAACACATAACAGCACAAAAAAAACAACACAACAACACCAAAACAGCGGCAAACCAAAACTACAACAAACACAGGGGGTGGCTAACACAATACAGAACAACGACAACACACACAGTTTGTTGTTCAACCACAACCAACGGGGTGGGGATATATAAAAGACAACGAAGAACAACAACACAAACAAAGACAATCAACACACATTGGTAAACAAACAACAACAAACGACATCAACAAACAAACAATAACAGCAAACAACAAGCCAACACAACAACACAACAACACAAACCAAACACAACAAACAACGAACAACATAAAAACAACACACGAAAATCAGCACACAACAACAAACAAACCGCAATACAAACAAAGAAACACAACGCACCTTTGGGCCCTCTCGGGGCTTTCCCTGGGGTGCGGGGGGGGGGGGCTTTTTGGGGACTTCGGGGAGCGTCTTGATGGTCCCTTCGGCAGCGTTGAGGCGCGTTTGAGGCAGTCTGGAGCCCTCTGAATCCATATTGGAGCCATATTGTGGCCTTGTGATAGCTATCTTGGGCCCTCTAGCGATATCGTGCATTTCTCTTGGGCAATGTTGGAGGGTTCTTGGCCCGTCTGCAGGCCTCCTGGGCCCTTCCCTCTTGGGGGGGGGGCTATGGGCCCCAATGTTAGTGCGGAGTGTGCTTGCAAACGGGCACGGGATTGAGGGGCCCAACGACGTGTTCACCGTGCTCCCCTGTATTCCATTATATATTCGCTCAAGCTTTCACAGGTTCGCTCGCATGGGCCCCCCGTGCGGGCCCCAGACTGCCGCGGCGGCGGTCGCGGTCCATGTGGCGGTGGCGCTAGGGATCTGGAGCTCGACGCCCACGCTCATCTGCCCGCAGCCGGTGTGCCCGGCCCCCTTCTGCCCAGCGCTGATTCGTCCCGACTGCGTGTTGACGGCAGCGGCACCGGACTCGGGGCCGCCCGGGGGCTCTGCGGCTCTCGGACTGGGCGAGGTGCCCAAGGAGCTGGCGGAGACCCACCTGACGGTGGTCCGCCTGGAGGAGCGACTGGCGGGGCTGCAGACGGCGCTCGAGGAGGAGGGGTTTATGCGTGAGCTCGGACCGGTCATGCGGTTCGCGGTTTGGTATGAGGACGACACTTACTGGCACGAGCGGATAGCGATGGCGGCTCACCTCGTTCCCGGCGTGGAGCTTCTGGATCCGATGAAGGGGCACTTCTATAAGTTCGGTGCCGCGCCCGACGCGTCCGAGCTGGTGGAGCAGATCAAACTGGCGGAGGGCGAGGCGTTCGGGATCACCAGGCGTCGGGGGCCGGCGCGCGAGGCCATCACGCTGCAGCTCATGCCGCTGGTGGTGGATGACGGCCGCGCGGCGCCGGGCGTTGCGCCAGGCGCGGCGGCCCTGGCGCTGGCCACGCCGGCTGCCCCGCCATTTGACGTCACGTCGCTGATCATCGGCCCGGTGCATCCCCGCTTCGGACGAGAACGGCGCCCGTCCTCTGATGCGGAGACGGCGGGGGAGTACGCGAGGGCTCTAGAAGTCAGTCGTCGGCCGATGCCAGTGAAGCGAGTGCCGATCTCCATCGTCGTGACCTTCCTTGACACGGGGCACATGCGGGTGCCCAGGATCTTGGATGACGAGGCCGCCGCCATGAAGGCGGGTGGAGGGCTGGAGGGCCGCCTGAGCGATGCCCTAGACGGTGGCACGAAGACGTCCCCAGCCGGTGAGGATGCGAGGACCCTGACGGTGAGCCACGACGAGCACGGGGAGCGGCACCAGGACTGGCGGTTAGTCTGCGTGGAGATCTCGCACGGCCATTTCGGTGAGCGGGAGAACTACCATGAGGGGCCTCCTGTGACGTTGTCGTCGCTCAAGAACATCCAACGTCAGGGAGGCGACCCCCGCCGTTTCCTTCCCATCTGGCGTCGAGATTCGGACGTGAGCCCGCAGGAGCGCGCGGGCATCGAGATGAAGCTGCTGCCGAGGAGCCTTTACCTGAGCGGCTGCTACGACCAGGTCACCGGCCCTTCCTTTGCGAGAGTCGAGGCCATGCCGAGGAGGGTGTGCCAGATCATCGAGGCCTACTCGGCAGGGACCCCTGGCCGCGCCGATTGGGAGGACGTGAAGTGGGCTGGCGCGGAGGCGGGGAAGGCTCAGGCCCTGGGGCGATGGTCGCGGCCGGCGCCGGCCGTGGTCGAGCCGACGCTGGTGGCCTAGATCCGGTGGCTGACGACGAGCGAGTGAGGCGCGTCGCCACGTTGCCGCTCTTTCCCATTCCCCTCGCCCCTGCGCCCACCATGCCCAGCGGACGTGGCCGACAGGCCTCGGGCCTGAAAGGCCATTTGCGACGCCTGAATGCAGACGTGAACGCAACTGTGAAGGCTTTGAATTGAATGGCTGGGGATCGGCATCCGCCCGAGTACGGGCCGCCGCGCACCCCAGAACAGGCTAGTGTGCATGCGCGCGTGCGGGGGAAGATTTTGTCCCTTTTGACCTCGGACGTCGCGATCCCTAGCCGGCGAGCGGCTTTTTTGGAGCTGCTGCGCGGCCGAGCTGTGTATGATGCAGAGCCCGGTGGACACAACCTTGCCAGTTTCTCCAATGTTGCTTCTGCGAGCCTACCTGACAGCCCCGTAGGCGCCCCCTCGGTGCAGGAGGTTGTGGGCCCGGAGGCAAGCCAATACTTGGAGCAGAACTACGAGCGCATGCTGCACCCCTTGTCGGACTTTTTGGAGCGACAGGAGTCGCTGCCCGCTATAACTCCCTATTGTGACCCTGTGCTGGCTCGCAGCCGCCGCAAGTTTCTGCGGCTGATGCGGGCGCTCCTGCGGGTCGGGCTGGTCACGCTTTTGCCAGCGGGCTCGTCTCAGGAGCAAGTCGGTATGTTCTTTGTAAAGAAGACCGGCAAAAGCAAGAGTCGTCTCATCATCGACGCGCGTAGGGCAAACAGACGATTCGCTGAGCCCCCAGGGGTCCATCTTTGTTCTTCGGACAGCCTCGCTAGGATCGAGGTCTCTCTCCCTTCAGGTTGCTCCAGTCTCACTCCTGATCAATTTCGCAGCGCCCAGATGTCCCTGGGGCTGGCGGATGTAAAGGACGCGTTTCATCGTTTTCGTCGTCCTCCGGGACTAGCCAGTTATTTTGGTCTCGGCGTTGCCACGGCTGGGGAGTTGAAGGCAGTAGGCGATACCGTCGGCGGGAAGATCTTGGGGATCGATGACTGCATCGACATCTGTTGGGCGTCTCTTCCAAGGGGGTTCTCTTGGTCTCTTTACCTCTGTCAGCAGGCCGGGGAGCATCGTCTGGGTGGAGTCCCTGGCCTTCGCGGTTCGGTCCTTCTTCGAGATCGCGGTAAGCCAGGGGTCTTCAGCTTCGTCGAGTCGGACACGGGCCACGAGAAGGGGGCGGTCCTCGAGGGATCAGGGGTCTGTCATTACCTCTACGTCGACAGCCTGGGCGTTCTCTCATGCGACCCCTCCCACACATCGGCTCTTCTGTCCGACGCGGCGGCCCGCTTTGAGGAGGCGGGTTTGGTAACCCATGGGCATGAGGTGAGCGTCGATTCCGTGAAGGCTCTTGGGGCTCACGTGGATCTTGAGAAGCTTGGAGTCTCGCTCGCACCTGCTAGGCTGTGGAAAGTACGTCAAGGGGTCCTTTACGCCCTGTCGTGTCGGAAGCTGCCCGGTCGGGTCTGGGAAGTGCTGTTGGGTCACCTCAAATTCTGTCCGCTGATCAATCGTAGCATGATGAGCGTTTTCAGGAGTATCTACGCGTTCATAAATAAGTACTACGCCACGCCCATGCCTTTGTGGGACACAGCTAGACAGGAGATGTCGGCTGCAGCCTCTCTGCTGTTCTTGATGGATGCTTCGTGGACTTTACCCTGGTCCCCAAACGTCGTGGCGACTGACGCCTCAGAGGAGGGGTTCGGGGCCACGGTCTCGGAGTGGGACACCCAGGACGTCTCGGAGGTGGGGGGGATCTTGGAGAGAGGTCGTTTTCGGAGGCTTCCTGGAGTTTCTGCTCGGGCCAGGTTTTTCGGAAGCTTGGAGGAGCTGGGGTCCGACGAGGAGGAGGGCGAGTCTGAGCGGCCGTACGACGTCGACTCGGATTTTCCTGAGGTCCCCCTTGCAGTACTCACGAGGGCCCGCTGGAGCACCCTTCTGGCAGGTCCGTGGAAATATTTTGACGAGGGCATCTTTACCTTGGAAGCCAGAGCCCTCCTGTTGGGATTCCAGGCGCTGGTGAGCGAGTACAATGTCAGAAACGCGAGGGTGCTCTTCTTGGTTGACAACATGGGGGTTTGCCTGTCTTTCGCCCGAGGGCGCGCCACGGACTTCAGGACCCTGATGTGTATGAGACGCATGGGGTCGTGGTGCCTGGCTCTTGGGCTGCGTACATGTTTTCGATGGATACCATCTGAGTGGAATACGGCTGATGAACCCTCTCGTCGCTTCTCAGTAGAGCATGTTGGCTCACGTTCTGTCCCCGACGGTGCTGGCGCTTCTGGCATCAATCCGCACCCACTCAGATGTGAGGATGAGAGGGCCGACCCTCTGGCCGGCCCGGGCGGTTCCTCGGGCGAAGGCGCGGGCAGACCTGCTGCCAGCAGGCAGGGTCGGCACCTGCGCCCTCGACACCAGTGGCTTCGAGGAGTTTAGTGGCGACAGTGTCAAGTCCCCCACCCCGCAGGCCGACCCGTTCCCGTCGCTTGCAGCCCGGGGATCTGCTGATGGCGAAGCTCGAGCCGGCCCCGAAGAAGCACAACGCGCCGGCCTTCGACGAGACGAACGACGAGGAGGCCTCGAGCGTGGTCGAGGAGAGCGACGCGACCTCCGACACGGTCCAGGTCCGAGCGTTGCCGACCCGCCGCACGCGAGCGTTGTCGGCCCCACGTCTGGAGCGAGTACGCCGGCCCGTGGAAGCGAGCCGCCTACAAGGACTGGGCCTTTTGCCGCTGGGGTCAAGCACGGTGCAGGCGAAGACGGGGATCCAGTACCACGAGGAGGTGTGCACCTGGCGAGCTCGGGCCCGCGGGTGGGACGAGCCTCTCGTCGTGGCTGTCGAGGTGGACGCCTCGGTGGGGCGGCAGCCTCAAGGGCCTTTCGACCAGGGCGAGAACCTCAGCAAGGGCGCAGGGCTCGTGGCCGGGTTGGAGCATTCCTTGTCCGGTCTTGGACGCCACGGTGGTCCTCATCTATCCCGCCGTTATCGAGCTTTAAAGGGATGGAGGCGCCGCCGTCCGCCGCGATCGCTCCGCCCACTGGCCTTCAGCATCTGGGCGGCCAACATTTGGGAGCTGTGCCGCGCCAGTTGCTGGAACACGAAGGTCTACACGCCGTTCATGCCGGTGACCTACATGCGGCCGGCGGAACCGCTGAAGCCGTTGAAGGAATATCTCTTTGCACCAGCGCGCGGACCCTCTGCCTCATGGATCTGCTTCGCATTTCGGCAGGAGCGGGGAGCGGCGTCCAAGACATGCTCGACGGACAAGAGCATCGACCTGAGTGGCGAGTGGGTGCCCTTCCTGTCGTCGGTGCTGGCGGCGCTCCAAGCTGGGGGCCCGAAGTCCAAGGTCTTCAACTTCACGTGCAGCAGCTACACGCACCAGTTCAGAATCGCCTGCGAGAAGCTCGGGCTGACGGCCGTGACTTATCAGGCAGGGCACTCATACTTCTCCACCGACGCCGCCATGAAGTACCGCACAAGAGCCGGGACCAAAAGCAGAAAAATATGGAAAGCGGACAGGTCGGTGTTGAGGTACGACACGATGGCCGCGGTCGCCGAGAGCGTGGGCATGCCGACCGGCTCGTTGGCGTCTCACGTGCACAGGTGCGGGCTCCAGCTCGGGGCCCTTTTGTGCGGCCAGACCGACCCCTCGGCCATCGCACCGCCCGTCGCCCAGAGTTCAGCCCCAAAGAAGCGACGCCGTACCTAGCTGATCTGTTCGGCGGCACAGGCGGCGTCGGGCGCGCGGCAGGCAGGCACGGTATCCGAGCCCGCCTGTGGGACAAGTCCATCTCTGACTCTCTGGGCCCGACGGTCCTAAAGAATATCCAGCTCCTGTGCTCAGAGGCTAAAGGCAATAAGCTCGTGGCGGTCATGATCGCTATTGAATGCCGTTCGTGGGGTGTCGCACGCCACAGAACCAATGTGATACGCTCGCGATCCGAGCCCTGGGGTGTTACCAAGCCGGCCAAACCTTTCTCGGACAACGACGTGGAAGCCCCCAGGACTGGAAACCTCCAGGCCCGAAGGATCCTCAAGCTTATCAAGTGCATCCATGTTCTTGGTATCCCGTGGGCCGTTGAAAACCCTTCGACAAGTTTGCTTTGGTGGGTTCCTGGTTTCTTGCAATTCGCGAAGGACCCCAGGGTGCACGTTAAGACTATTGACCAGTGTGCTTTCGGTACTCCATGGCGTAAACGCACTCAGCTCATGTTCGGCAACTGCGACCCGATCGATGTTACCATGTGTGATAAATATGTCTGCCACGGTCGAGGACAATGCTGCTTCTCAGGAAAGCCTCACGTCGAGTTGGAAGGGAAACGTATGACTGCCCAGGCCCAAACATGCCCCCCTTTTTCTCCCAACTCCTGGCCAAGATCCTTTGCAGTGCAGCAGTCTACCGGCGAGCCTGCCTCTATACAATCAACGCATAAGCTCACTACCTTTCGGGACGTTTTGGGAATCTTCTGACGCATAATGCCGAGTATATACTCTCTTGCGTTCTCATGTCCAGTTGAGGGCCAGCTCGTGAAGACGGTGGCAGAGTTGATTAGACACATTGCTGATTGAAAAACAGAGTGCAGGCCTCTCATGTTAGTGCGGAGTGTGCTTGCAAACGGGCACGGGATTGAGGGGCCCAACGACGTGTTCACCGTGCTCCCCTCTATTCCATTATATATTCGCTCAAGTTTCCCTCCCCCCTCTCCCTCTCTTGGGCTGTGCCGTCGTTTACCCCGCGTTTCAATAGGGAATCTTCTGACGCATAATGCCGAGTATATACTCTCTTGCGTTCTCATGTCCAGTTGAGGGCCAGCTCGTGAAGACGGTGGCAGAGTTGATTAGACACATTGCTGATTGAAAAACAGAGTGCAGGCCTCTCAAATGCTTTCCAACCCACCGCCCCTGATCATTTAAAATGGCCAGAATGTTATGGTGTTTTACAGGTCGCCAGGCCCCCCTTCGCTCCCGACGAAAGGTTTGGAACCCGTGGCCCTCGCGGGGGCCTGCAGAGGGCGCCTTGGGAGGCTCTTGGGGGCTCCCTGGAGCGCTCTTGAAGCCTTTTGAAGGTTTTCGGGTGCCTCTTGGGAGCTGCTTGGAGACCTCTGAGGGTTTCTTGGGGGTGTTCTGAGGCCCTCTCAAGGACTTTCGGAGTCTCTTGACGGCATCTTGGGGGCCGCATGGTGGCGCGTTTGGTCGATTTGGAGCTGTGTGGGGCCGTGCTCGGGCCACGCTGAAGCCTCGGAGGCTCATCGTAAACGAATCGGCGAGCAGGCACAATTCATTGAATTTCCAATGGTTTGGGTGTATTTTGGCTGCCTGGGGCCTCGTGGAGGGACTCGGGGAGCTCGTGGGCCTTTTGCGGCGCCCTTGGAGCTGTCTTTGAGCCTATATGAAGCCACCTCGGAGCCATTGTGGGCCGTCTTGGGCCGTTTCAGACAGTCTTGACGTTGTCTTGGGTTTCTTTGTGCCATGTTGGGCCACTATGGGCCGTCCTGCGGCCGGCTTCGGCTCATCTTGGAGCCGTCTTGGACCGCGGCAGGGTCATCTTGGACCATCTTCACGGGCCAATTAGCTGAGTTGGTGGAGGGATGCGTGGTGTCCATCATTTTCCCGCGCTTCTAGCGTCGGGAAGGAGAGGGGGGGGCTGGCGACCTGAAACAAAACAATGAAAATAACAGTTTCTACGGTGGCCCAGGGGGCTAGTTGAAGACCATTTTGAGACCAGTTCGAGACCTCCGCAGGCTCGCCGTGACGATGCCGACGAACGCCGACGGCTGTAGCTCCTCCTCCTGGTCCTCCTCCTCCTCCTCCCCCTCCTCCTCCTCCTCCTCCTCCTCCTCCTCATGCTCATCCTCCCTCACATTCCTTTTCGTCCCGTCGTCACCCCCCCCCTCAACACCAGCATCCGCCGCAGTTTTGGCTCAAGGCCTTCTGAGCATTATGGGCCCCATAATACAGGAGGCCCGATCTCCTTCGACCTCATCAGAATCCGACCTCTTCGAACCCATGGGGACACGGGAGGAAGGGGACGAGGCCGTCCTCTCGTCCCTTGCGTCTCCCGCGACGCTGGCCGCGACCGCACCGCCATCCGCCCCGCCTGTGGGAGGGCGCAACCTGGCGGCTGGATCTGCTTCAGCATCTCGGCCTTCTTCCGCACGGAGTGCGCTCTCAGCGGCACCGGCTACGACAGCGACGAAGGTGCTTGTGCCTGCTACATCACCCCCCTCAATGGAGACTCTAGCAGGTAACCCCCCGAGGCCTGGCGTCGCCGCCTCCCGTTTTCTCCGGGAGTGCACTAAGTCTTCGAAGCATTTTTCGTCGCCGTTTTTTTTTCCGGGGTTCCCCAGCGTCCTCCCCTGCGCGGGTTGCGTCTTGCTCGTGGGCCATAAGCCGCGGGGTACCCGCGGGATTAGACATGCGCGAAACCCTTTGGCAATGTTGGGATCCTTTCGCCCGGTTCTATGTCCTGCGGCCCTCTTCCCATACATTCTCAATCCGAGGCGCTTTGAATTTTCTGTGTTTTCCGTGTTTTCCGGCGTGCGGCGTCGTCCGGGAGATTCGGCGCGCGGCGTCGCCATTTCATTACAAAGAACAATTGTTTTGCTTATGTTTGCGTCGCGAAGGGTTACGGAAGTTGCGCTGAAATTCAGAATTGCGCTTGTGCACGACGAAAGGCTGGCGGTATAACAATATATATGAAAAAAGAGAACCAGTTATAATGTTCGAAACACGTTATGTATAGACATATTTACACATACATATATACATACATATGTATATATATACATACACAACATGTGTTACTGCTTTATGTTTTACTGTTTAAAGTGTCCGGTAAGGTCTTTGGAATAGTGCCGTCGTTTTTTTTATAAGTGGTTGAGATGTTGCGAATTGCTGTTCGCTGTTTTTTTGCCGGAGTTGGTTTGTGCGGGTTGGTTCGCGTCGCCGTTTTTTTCGTATCAGTGGGTACGTGATTGAAATCATTTGTTTCTTCGTTGGTTCTGTTTGATTCATGGGTTAGATGTATATGAAGGGGAGTGATCCTGCTACGACACCGATGAAGAGGCCGTTGTCTGTGCAGAAACGAGGTGGGGGACGCGACGCCGACCGGAGCAACGGCGTGGACGCAAAGCGACAAGCCACAGACAACCAGGGCAGGCAAGTGCCAGCAGCGCGGCCTCCGCATGCGATCCTGGACACAGCGCGCGGGCAGCCCGCCAGCAGCTCCGGCAGAGCGCTGCACCCCGTGGTGCTCGCTCTCGCGAACGCCACGGCGGAGGCCAGGGTGTCTCGACTGGAGGCGAAGAGGATCCGCGAAGAGCTCACGGCCACAAAAGCTGCCAAAGCCAAAGACGACGAGACCATCAAGAGGCAGAGGCAGCAACTGCGGGAGGCCAGGAACTTGCACGAGCGACAGAGGGAGAGGGTGGAAGTGGAGCGGAGCAAGATGAACGGAACCACTGCCGAGCTCCGTAAAGCGCAGGCAGATGCGCACAAAGAGCGGTCAGCGGCAGCACTCCTCGCGACCAAGGGCGAGAAGCAGGAGGGCCGAATCCAGAATCTGAGGGTCCACCAGGGGATTCTTCAGAAGCAGAGGGACCAGTCTGAGGTGCCAGTGGCGGCCGCCAGGAGGGAGGTGGCGACCAAGGACGTCCTCATCCAGATGGCCGAAAGGGAATCGAGCGAGAAGGACCTCGCGATCAAGGAGTTGGAGGCGAAGTTGGAAGCCGCGCGGCTCGCGCGCCTGACGAGCGACGAGAAGTTGCAGCACCTCGTGGCAACGAATGCGGCGACGGAGGAAGCCAGCCGGGCAGAGGAAAAGGAGGGCGAAGAAAAAGAGTTAGCCGACATGCTTGGCGCCGACCAGTCGGCGCTGGGCGACTTTCCGATCTCGCAGGACACCGTTGGCCCATCGCCCTTTGAAGGAGGACTCGCCACGGATAGCGAGGTGGCCGCGGAGCCCGCCGAGCAGGCCGAGCAGACCCCGGTCGAGGGGCCCCCCGCGCCAGAGGAAGATGGCCATCCTGACGTCGATGTATCCACCATGGGCAAAAGGGCTGCTAACAAAATGGCCAAGGAGAGGGCCTTTTGGGTTTTGGGCTTTCGAGCACCAGGCGCTTGCGAGGAAGTGGGTCACCGCGACTGGCGTCTTCGTGGCCGACTGTAAGATCCGCGCGAAGAGCCTCGCGCAGAAGCCAGGCTCGATGGTGAATTTCCTCGACCACGCGGCCGTGCACGGTCGGAAGAACCAGTTGCCATCAGTCAGCTTTGGCGGTGGCCTCGCCGCCTTCGGGTTCAAGCCTGCGGACGCGTCGGCGACGATGGAGACGCGCCCGAAGGAGGACGTGCCGAAACCCAAGCCGTCGGCGGAAGATCGCCCGTGCGACGGCATTCGCCTGGAGCTTGTTCCCTACCTAGGCTCTGCCTAGAAGGGTTCTTACTCTGTTAGCTAAAGGGGCCGGGCAATGGAAACCGCCCCGGGCGGTTCCCCCAGCCCCCGCCCCGCGGTTCCCCCAGCCCCTTGGGAGCTTTAGCCTTAGCTTTAGCTTTAGCTTAGCTTTAGCTTTAGCTTTAGCTTCAGCTTAGCTTTAGCTTAGCTTTACCTTAGCTTTAGCTTAGTGTTAGCTTAGCTTTAGCTTAGCTTCAGCTTAGCTTTAGCTTAGCTTTAGCTTAGCTCCAGCTTAGTGTTAGCTTAGCTTCAGCCTAACTTTAGCTTAGCTTTAGCTCAGCTTTAGCTCAGCTTTAGCTCAGCTTTAGCTTAGCTTTAGCTTAGTGTTAGCTTAGCCTTAGCTTAGCTTTATCTTAGCATTAGCTTAGCTGTAGCTTAGCTTTAGCGTAGCTTTCGCTTAGCTTTAGCTTAGCTTTAGCTTAGTGTTAGCTTAGCTTTAGCTTAGCTTTAGCTTAGCTTTAGCTTAGCTTTAGCTTAGCTTTAGCTTTAGCTTGAGCTTAGCTTTAGTTTAGCTTCAGCTTAGCTTTAGTTTAGCTTTAGCTTAGCGTTAGCTTAGCTTTAGCCTAGCTTTAGCTTAGCTTTAGCTCTAGCTTAGCTTAAGCTTAGCTTTAGCTTAGCTTCAGCTTAGCTTTCGCTTAGCTGTAGCTTAGCTGTAGCTTAGCCTTAGCTTAGCTTTAGCTTAGCTTTCGCTTAGCTTTAGCTTAGCTTTAGCTTAGCTTTAGCTTAGCTTTAGCTTAGCTCTAGCTTAGCTTAAGCTTAAGCTTGAGCTTAGCTTCAGCTTAGCTTTAGCTTAGCTTTAGTTTAGCTTTAGCTTATCTTCAGCGCATCTTTAGCTTAGCTTTAGCTTAGTGTTAGCTTAGCCTTAGCCTAGCTTGGGGTCCGCACCCCCGCCCCCGCGCGCTCGTTACCGTTGCCGCGGGGGGGGGGGGGGGGGGGGGGCGTAGCGGGCGCCACGGGTCCGAGCAATAAAAAAACAAGTTCTTGACGGTAGTCGAACAGCAAGCTTGGCAGCTCGTGAAGGAGCCCGTGCGCAACGCGCTCCTGGAATGCGAGTCCTTGGGGGGTCGGTCGGAGCAGGCCCTGGAGCTCGTCGCGCGCGACTCCTTCATCCACGCGATCTCGATGATACTGAAAGCCGCCGCGGGGATACGCATCGCAGAGGACGCCGACCACGACTCGCAGTCCAGACGAATCTCACTCGTGAAATGCAAGGGGGCGTGCAGCCCCTCTAAATCCCACTGCAAATACGCCGACGCCGCGCCCGGCCAGACGAAGGCCCAGTGCGCGTGCAAGGGCTGCCACGTACTCGGAGCGTTGTTCAAGGAGCACGGCTCCGCCGTTAAGGCTTTCCTCAACGCCAGGCTCGTGGTCGCCCACGTCACGAAGGCTGACCAGAACATGATTGCCGCCCTGAAGCCGGTCAGCCACATGAGTCCACAAGCGCAGCGATCCTGGGAGAAAGACGAACTCGCACGGGTGAGGGCGCTCGCCGAAGCCAGGCGGAAGTTCTTGGAGTGCAAAGCTGCGGGCGGCGGCGCTATCACGGGCGACGTCGACATGAGGGGCGTGCAGCTGCTGGACAAAGCGCGCTTACTCGTGCTCCAGAACGAGGGCGGCCTGCGCCAGAGCGCCATGAAGGGCATGTTCTTGGCGTTCATGTCGGCCCTGGTGCGGCGTCAGGAGGCGGAGAAACGGTGCGGGGGCGGAGAGTCGAGATGCCCTCTTCGCGGCATGCGATACAACGACGCTTGGAAGGCCATGTCCGTCGCCTTGTGGACGATGAACAGGAAGTCCGCCCAGTTCACCAGAGCCAACCTCGCCATGGGGGCCGTGCCGACCGAGGGGTGGGTCCGGAAGACAGCGCCTGTCCCAAAGTACAATTTGCTTGACCTCAGTGACTCCATCGCGTCGGAGAGGTGTCGGCGCATTGCGCGCGTTTTGGCGGATGGCGGCGAGGACGTGTGTCTGCTCATGGTCGACGAGCTTGTTTGCCAAGCTGCACTCCAGTTTTTCCCGGCGACTTGGTCTCGTCGTCGGTTCGGCAGAGATCCCTGGCAAGGCGGGCGCGGCTATTGCTCCAGCGGCTGCTGAAGAGAACGCCGGCAAAGTCAGGCTGGCCACCAAGGTGAAGTTCTTCACGCTCGTCGGCGCCCGCGACTCGGTCGCGCACACTTTCGCGATGCGCCCCGGCGACGCAAACGGTGCCGAGGAGGCCTCTATCAACGCCGACATCAAGCAGCACGTCAAGGAGGCGCGCAAGGAGATCGGCCCGAAGTTCCGGGGCCTGCAGGCCGACTGCATCGCCAAAGAAAAAGGCACCATATTCAAGTCCGTGCCCCTCTACATCCAGGCCGACGAGGAGAGCCGCCTCGCCATGGAAGTGGGCGTCGACGGCGTGGACCTCAACCACCAGCTCAGAAACGGGCGCAACAGAGGCGCCTTCGGGTCGCGTCCTGGGCCTTCTACTTCGACGATGACTGTGAATAGCGCGCTGTTCGGATACGCTGGCGCTGAGCTCTCGTTGATCCAGGTGAAGGACTGCTGCTCGGATTGGCGGGTCACTGCGCTGTTCAAAATGCTCGAGTTCATGGGCGACATTCAGGAGCACTGCGGACGGCCGATGTCTGAGCTTTTGGGTACCACCGTGTACTTTTTTTCAGCATGTCGACCGTGGCGACAGCCACCCGTTGCAAATCTGACAAGCTCAGTAAGCCCGACAGGATCTTCATCTATCATTGGGGTCTCGCGGTGCTCACGAGCTTCAAGATGCCGAGCGCGACGCTGAAGAATTGGGTGGTCTGCCTGTTCCCTTTGGCATTCGCCCTGGCCAGGAAGGGCGTCGGCAAGCCGCGGCGCATCGCAACGGCGATGTTGGAGTACTACTTCGGGCAGCTCAGGTGCCGGAACACGTGCGACGCGCTGACCGTGAACATGATGATGGACATCGTCAACCGGATGCAGAGGTTCCAGGAGGTGCGTGGAGCGCACGGCTGGAGCACTGGCCACGAGGCAAACCGCCACTACACATCTTGCGTTGAGTCCCAATTCCATGCCCCTGACCGCGGGGTCGACCCGGACGAGCAGATCTGCGATGCCGAGCACTTGTTGATCCTCAATCAGGCGTGCGCCAGCGCACGGGGCTTCCTCGTCAGAGTCTGTAAGCTCCAAGAGGACGAGTTGAGCTTCGCGCTCCAGCACGGCGCGCGCAAATCCATGAGCGAGCACGCGTCGGCAATGGCAGAGGTTTTGGGGCAGGATGACCCAGCATCGCGCGACTCCTTGGAGGTAGAGGCCGAAGATTACCCGCATTTGTCCGACAGCGCCCCTGTCTCTTCCGAGGACGCGGCCGCGGCGACTCTGCAGATGGCCACGAAGGATCTCGACAAGGACGCCGACCAGGAGTTCGAGGACATCGCCGAGGAGTGCAAGAGAGCCGGGGCCGCGGCTCCCGAGCCCTACGAGGTATCAGATACCGCGGCTCTGGCTTTCCTGGCTGCGCTCAGACCCGGCTTGGAGGAGTTGGGATCGAAGCCCCCCGAGCATGCGCAGCAGGCCGTCAGGAAGTTGCCCCTGCTCGCCGAGTACTGCTCGCTCGCAACGCCCAAGGTCAAGAGCAGTTCCTTGATGAGGAAGCGCACCATTCTCGAGCGTCTCAAGCAGTCCTCCGCGAAGGCCGCGTCCACGACTTCCCCCGCTTGGGCGTTCTCCGCCATCGTCTACAACCCGAAGGACGGCCACTTCGATCGCGTGGTGAATATCTTCAAGCTGACCTACAGGAGGTGGCTGATCCTCGAGGGGCCCGCGGACGAGCGGAAGGCATTGCGGCAGCTGAAGCGCCTGAGTGACAACGAGCATCGCGCCACCTACGAGCTCGTGGTCCCGTGCGACGTCGAGACGCTCGGCGAGGACATCTCTTGGTGCATTACCCGCCCGGGCCCAGACTCTGGCCAGCGAGGGAACCACACGCGCGTCTTGAACATGCTCACAAGCGAAGTCCACGTACTCCCCGGCGAGCACGCCGTTATGCAGGAGTGGAGGGACAAGTCCAAGGCCCCATTCAAGAAGGAGGAGACGTACATACGGAACGTCCTCAAGCTCTTCGTTGAGGAGTCTAAGGTCCCATGGGGGGATAAGGTGGACAGCCGGCCCCTCTCGTGTGTCCTGAAAGTTTTGGACCTCCTCGTTGAGTCTTCTCACCTGATGACGTACTAACTGCTCTCGTACTGTGGCTCGGGGCAAGCCATGGTGCACCTGCGGAACCATCTGCCCGCTGACCAGGCCGCGGCGGAGAAGCTCGGGGCGAAAATCAAGCACGTCTTGGACGCGTCGAAGCAGACGAGGCAGAAGAAGAGCCAGAGCCACCAATGGGGCTCGTAGGGTCGAGCCCGGGACAAGGGCTGCAGGAGGAGTGCGTCTCTCTCAGAAACAGCTCCTAACCAGCTCACTGCAGGAGGAGCGCGCTTCACCCAGGAGTCCGCCTGAGGGCAACGGGTGCGGCGTTTTTTTTAGTACCCCACCTTCCTCCTCTTCCTCCTCCTCCTCCTCCTTCTCCTCCTCCTCCTCCTCCTCTACTTCCTCCTCCTCCTCCTCCTCGTTCCTGTCTCGTCCTCGTCATCTTCCTCCTCCTCCTGGGCTCTCTAGTGCGACAATGCACTGCAAGTTACCATGACTCGGCCGCTAGTGCGGCGTGGAAAATGTTTGCTTTGCGTGGGTCGACGCAGTAGGCGGCGTTAAGACGGCCCAAACGGTTGCCAAGACGTCCATCCACGGAGAAAAAGGAAGGAGGAAGAGAGGAGGCGGAAGAGAGGAGGAGGGGGAGAGGAGGGAGAGGGGAGGAAGAGAGGAGGAGGGAGAGAGGAGGAAGAGAGGAGGAAGAGAGAAGGATAACGGAAAGAAGAGAGGAGGAAAGTAGGAGGAGGGAGAGAGGAGGAGAAAGGAGAGAAGGTAGGAGGAAGAGAGGAGGAAGAGAAGAGGAAAAGAGGAAGAGGAACAGAGGAGGAAGAAAGGAGGAGGAGGAAGCGAGGAGGAAGAGAGGAGGAAGAGAGGACGAAGAGAGGAGGAAGAGAGCAAGAGAGGAGGAAGAGAGGAGGAGGAAGAGAGGATGAGGGATAGTGGAGGAAGAGAGGAGGAAAAGAGCAGGAAGAGAGGAGGAAGAGAGGAGGAAAAGAGAAGGAAGAGAGGAGGAAGAGAGGAGGAAGAGAGGAGGAAGAGGGAGGAAGAGAGGAAGAGAGGAGGAACAGAGGAGGAAGAGAGGAGGAAGAGGGAGAAAGAGAGGAAGAGAGGAGGAAGAGAGGAGGAGGAGAGATTTGGAAGAGAGGAGGAAGAGAGAGGAAGAGAGGAGGAAGAGGGAGGAAGAGAGGAAGAGAGGAGGAACAGAGGAGGAAAGGAGGAGGAGGAGGAGAGGAGGAAGAGAGGAGGAAGAGGGAGGAAGAGAGGAAAAGAGGTGGAAGAGAGGAGGAAGAGAGGAGGAAGAGGGAGGAAGAGAGGAAGAGAGGAGGAAGAGAGGAGGAAGAGGGAGGAAGAGAGGAAGAGAGGAAGAGAGGAGGAAGAGAGGAAGAGGAAGAGAGGAGGAGGGATAGAGGAGGAGGAAAAGAGGAGGACGAGAGGAGGAAGAGAGGAGGAAGAGAGGAAGAGAGGATGAATACAGGAGGAGGAAGAGAGGAGGAGGGAGAGAGGAGGACGAGAGGAGGAAGAGAGGAGAAAGAGGGAGGAAGAGAGGAAGAGAGGAGGAGAAAGAGAGGAGGAGGGAGAGAGGAGGAAGAGAGGAGGAAGAGAGGAAGAGAGGAGGAAGAGAGGAGGAGGAAGAGAGGTGGAGGGAGAGAGGATGAAGAGAGGAGGACGAGAGGAGGAAGAGAGGAGGAAGAGGGAGGAAGAGGGGGGAAGAGAGGAGGAAGAGATAAGAAGAGAGGAGGAGGGAGAGGAGGAGCATAGGAGGAGGAGAGGAGGAACAGAGGAGGAACAGAGGAGGAAGATATGAAGAGAGGAGTAACAGAGGATGAGGAAGGGAGGAGGAGGGAGAGAGGAGGAAGAGAGGAGGAAAAGAGTGGAAGAGAGGAGGCAGAGGGAGGAATAGAGGAAGAGAGGAGGAAGAGAGGAGGAGGAAGAGATGAGGAGAGACCTCCGCGGCTTTCGTTTTGTTTTTTGTTTGTTTTTTATGCTTATGAGGCGTGGGAGGAGAGGAGGAGTTGGTCTTGAGTTTCTGGGGGGCCCCATCCGTTCCCGAAGCGGCGACGCAGTCGGGTGATGTTTGGCCCCTCCTCCGTCGACATGTTGGGCAAGGTCATATTTGTGCATTCCGTGCCATCGAACTTTGAAGTTGCCCGCAAGCGTTGATTGAATGGATCGTTTCCTTGCGCAGCCGTCCACATGTGATTGGAACGCACGGGTTGACAATGTTTTTTTTCTAAGAGTGTCGTTATGCAGAGGATGACTGCACTGAAACCAGTTCTGGAATTGCCCATCATGTTTCCCGGCGATATGGTATCCCCTTGTGATTGTTACGGCGACGCCTGTTTGCAATTGTGTGTCGCAGGGATGAAGCTACACAATTTGCAACAGTGTTTTATGTGATTGCCTCGAAGAGTTTGGTGGGGAGGCGCTTGTAGGAAATATACCCGCAATCGTTGCCTGGTTATTGCATTCCTTTCAAGCGCGCCCGCCGGACCACGAAGCGAGAACCCAACATGGCGACATTAGCCACGCCACTGGGCCGACGAAATTCCTACAGCAGCTGGGGGTCATAACAGATGACCCCCCCTACCCCAGTGCCGTGCCGCTTCGAATTCCTACCGAGAAATTATACGATCAGATTGTAGATCCCACGGTATGTTTAAAGAAGCTGGCAGTTGCTTTCGAGCGCGGGTTCCCATGCACGATTGACTCTGGGCGAGCGCACGCTCGCGTCCAAGACGCCGTCAACAAGATACCAGTTGCATCCATGATCGGCGTGCATGAGAATTACACAGCGCCGCAACTATCCAAGAAATTGGTCCGATATTGGGCCAAGGCGTCATTATGCGTTGATGGAGTGACTGCCCATTGACTGAAAGCAGTGGTGGCTGACCAAAAGCAAGGTTTGAGTTGGTTCCCTGACGGCATGCCCGCTTCAGTGCTTCAAGATAAATTCGGGTTGTGGCCGTTCGACTGGACGGTGTTTTACTGCCTTGTCGATAAGATCGATACCCCGGCATTGGATCTCAGCGCTAACGTTGACCGCCTCAAAGAGACGGCGACGGCGTACCACGCAGACCACGGCTATCCTCCGAACCCGGCCAATTTGGCATGCATGGCCCTGGAACCCTCTGGACAGGCGCAGAAAAAGGCCAGGTTATCTCGGCCGTCGGGGAGGATCGGAGAGGCGCAGGAGTACTTGGGGTGCGAGGCCCCTTGCATGGAAGAGGCAGATGGCCCATCGGGGCCGGCCCATTGGGGCGGCCCGAATACGCCGGGCGAGATTGAGACTTGGGCGCGCGCGCTCCCGCTGCACACGACTGCGGCCCTGAGTTCCAAGAGCCCGGGAGTCTGGGAGTGCCCAGCTTGCCGCGCGATTGAGGATGTGCGGCTGCGCAAGATACAGAAAACTGCGTGCCCCGGTTTCCCCCTTCCTGGGGGCGACCAGCATCGCATTTTCCTTCGCCGCTACATTTCCCAGATGCGGGGGCCCGCCTGCCCAACCTGGGTCCCGCAGAAAGTTCTTCGCATTGCGCAGAGCGCTTGAGGCTGACAAAAAATGCGCGGCCGCTGCTTTCGCCTCGCCGCCGCTTTCGCGGTCGCCGCCGCCGTTGCCGTGGGACGAGAAACAAACAGTCCAAGACAAAACGCTGGTCCCGCGAATGTTGCACAAGTGCCCAAGGTGTACATAATCGCATTGGAACGACGAAAAGCCGAAAACTTAAAAAACCGCATTACGTTCTGGACTTGTACGTTTTGTTTGAAACGTTGTGTTTTAGGACGAGAAACAAACGGTCCAAGACAAAACGTTGGCCCCGCGAATGCTGCACAAGTGCCCAAGGTGTATAGAATCCCATTGGCACGACGAAAAGCTGAAAACTTTGAAAATCGTATTGCGTTCTGGACTATACGTTTTTGTTCAAACAGTGTATTTCAGGACGAGAAACAATCAATCCAAGACAAAACGCTGGTCCCGAGAATGTTGCACAGGTGCCCAAGGTGCACAGAATCCCATTGGAACGACGAAAAACTGGAAACTCTGAAAACCGCATGACGTTCTGGACTCAATACATGTTTGCTCAAAGTGTATTTCATAACGAGAAACAAACAGTTCAAGACAAAACGCTGGTCCCGCGAATGCTGCACAGGTGCCCAAGGTATATAGAATCCCATTGGAACGACGAAAAGCTGAGAACTTTGAAAACCGTATTGCGTTCTGGACTCTTATACGTTTTGTCTGAAACACTGCGTTTTAGGACGAGAAACAAACAGTCCAAGACAAAACGCTGGTCCCGCGAATGCTGCGCAAGTGCCCAAGGTGTATAGAATCCCATTGGCACGACGAAAAGTTGAAAACTTTGAAAACCGTATTACGTTCTGGACTCTATACGTCTATGCTCAAACAGTGTATTTCAGGACGAGAAACAATCAATCCGAGACAAAACGCTGGTCCCGAGAATGTTGCACAAGTGCCCAAGGTGCACAGAATCCCATAGGAACGATGAAAAGCTGAAAATTTTGAAAACCGTATTACGTTATGGATTTCGACGTTTTTCTTGAAACGAGGAACAAACAATTCAATACAAAACGCTGGTCCCGCGAACGTTGCCGTGGACGGCGCCGTCAGTCAGCAGGCGCAAGCGCGCCTCGGCGCCATCGTCGGGACAGCCGCAAGGGCAACCAACGGGGCAACCGCCATTACGCGCCATGCGCGTAAGACATCAAACTACCTTCATAAGAACTACACCATGAAAACAAAATGCCCTAAGACAAAGAATGCCGTAAGGAAGCAGCCGACCATAAGAAAACGAACCACCATAATTAACAGCTCCGTCCTCCCGTTCCGTTCCGTCCGTCGGCGCCGTTCCGTCCTCCCGTTCCGTTCCGCCCGTCATCCCGTTCCGGGAACGTCGGCCGTCTGGGAGCGTCGGAAGCTCGAAACGGCGAGAACCTTCACGTTAGGTCGCTGTCTCAGGGTGGGCGGCTGTCTTAGGGTAGTTGCAGAGTTGCAAGCGGAGTGCCCTTTGCACAGCCAGGCTTGTTCGTCGATTTGTCCAGGAGCCTTCGGTACATGGTTCGGTTTCTATGGTCAATGCCATGTGTTCCGGCCCAGGGTAGAAGGAACACGGGGAGAAGGGAGGAGGAAGTGAGGAGGAACAGAGGACGAGAAGAAGGGAAAGAAGGAGGAAGGGACTAGGAAGAGAGGAAGAGAAAAGGAGAGAAGGGAGGAGGAAGGGAGAAGGAAGACAGGAGGAGGAAGAGGGGAGGGGGAAGAGAGGAAGAAGGGAGGAGGAAGGAAGGAGGAAGAGGGGAAGGAAGGGAGGAAGAAGAGAGGAGGGGGAAGAGAGGAGGAGAACGGAGAAAAGGGAGGAGGAAGAGAGGAAGAGGAAGGAGGAGGAAATGAGGATGAAGAGGGGAGGAGGAAGAAAGGAGGGGGAAGAGAAGAGGAGAAAGGAGGAAGAGAGGAGGATAACGGAAAGAAGGGAGGAGGAAGGGAGGAGGAAGAGAGGAAGAGAAAGAAGAGAAGGGAGGAGGAAGAGAGGAGAAGGAAGAAAGGAGGAAGAAAGGAGGAAGGGAGGAGGAGAAGGGAGGAGGAAGAGAGGAGGAGAAAGGAGAGAAGGGAGGAGGAAGAGAGGAGGAGGAAGGAGTGAAGGGAGGAGGAAGGGAGGAGGAACACAGGAGGAGGAATAGAGGGAGGGGAAGAGAGGAGGGAAATGGGAGGAAGAGAGGAGGAAAAGAGGAGGAGGAAGAGAGGAGGAAGAGAGGAGGGGAACGGAAAAATGGGAGGAGGAAGAAAGGAGGAGGAAGAGAGGAGGAACAGAGGAGGAACAGAGGATGAGCGGAGGAGGAGGGCGAGAGGAGGAAGAGTGGAGGAAGAGAGGAGGATAACGGAAAGAAGGGAGGAGGAAAAGAGGAGGAGAAAGGAGAGAAGGAAGGGAGGAAGGGAGGAGGGACAAACGAGGAAGAGAGCAGGAGG
>CAUYUJ010001678.1:95197-98233 GCA_963575745.1 Prorocentrum cordatum
GCCGTCCTGCTCCCCAAGCTTCGCTTCTCGACACTGTTGAGAATTATTTGGTTTTTGTTTTTGACTATTGTATTCTGTGTTTTTTTGTTGTTGGATTCGGTTCGTGCAGCCGTGCTCCAGAAGCTCCATCGCAGGACACCGTTCAGATGTGTTTTTTTGTTTACCTTTGTTGTTTTCTATTTGTTCGTTAGATTCGTTTCGTGCCTCCTTGGTCAGACAATTCCGCCCCAGAACATTGTTAAGAATTTTCTTGGTTTGTTTGTTTGTGAATCTCGTTGTCCGTGATTTTTTGTTTAGCGGCCCGGCGACATTTGTTGATGCCAGTTTTGATGCGGGGTTGAGGCGGCCGGTGACGCAGGCGGATGGAAGACGCTTATGGCGAATCTCCGCCGCCCTATGCCTGTTGGAATCGCCCATGTGGCCGAGCGTTGTGGCAAGAGCTCTGCCAAGCTATCGGACCATGTGTTCCCCCAGCTGTTGTGGAAGCCTTTCGGGGAACACTTGGGGGAGGATGGCCGGCAATATCAGGAGGTGGAGGAGGAGGAGGACGACGACCAGTGCAAACCCAAGAGTCATCCACGTTGATGGAATAAACCCTCCCTCCAAGCTCCCTCTTCGTAGGCCCCTACCACGGTTCATTTACATTGAGGGAATTTCCTCGTTGGAAGACAACTGTTTGCAGGAAGACTTTGAAGCAGCCAACACATTGTTCTTGGGATTTCATGTACTTTCCACACCACTTATCAATCTGACTGCTGCGTCCTGACGATCTGTAATGGCGTCAGAACGCTATTTTCGGGACGTCAACACCGCGAATCAACATATTTGTTGCACCCGCATAATCCCGAATCCTTCCAGAACACCATCGGGCGGTTTGTAGGCCCCTGGCTACGCCTGCTGGCACTCCCCTTTGGGGAGGTGTTCGGGCCTTTTTTCCCTCGGTCGGGCTTGTGCCCGAACCGCCTACCCGTGCCTGCACGCTTGGCGCCGCGCCTGATGAAAACACCTCCTCCTCCCCCATTCCTCCTCCTCCTCCTCCTCCTCCTCCTCCTCCTCCTCCTCCTCCTTTGGCTCAGTGAGTGAACTGCACGAACACCTTCGACGCGTGCACTTACCCTTGCCGCTTCCGCGGCTTGTTGTTCCTCGTCCCGCCCATCCGAGGCGGGCAGTTCATGCCGGCAACGCTGACGGCAGCGGGCGCCGGGGGCGCTCCAGCAGCGCACGTCCGTGTGGTGCGGTCGCGCCAGGGCGAGGACGACGGCAAGCGCGCCGACGGGCTCAAGGAGGTGAAGACGTGGAAGTCGGGACAGAAGCAGGTGTACGGCATGATGATGCGCCAGATCCTCCGCAACTCCCAGCAGCAGCGCGAGGTCATGGCCACGCTCTTCGACGTGTACCTCGGCCCAGAGAACCATCCCATCATCTTGCGCATGGGGGAGCAAACCTCCACGTACAGCGAGCTGGTGAAAGGCAAGAAAGATCACGAGTACGGCCCGCCACTGATCTGGGCCTTCGGAGGAGCGTTGGAGTGGCTGAAGGAACAGCAACCCGACACTCCCACGCAGGGGGTGTCCCTGACCAAGGAGCTCCACGTCAAGCTCAAGAGCGCGTACGACGAGTACAGCAGTTGGACGGTGAAGAAGAAGTGCGAGCTGATCTTGTGCTGCAAGGTGGAGAAGGTGTTCCAGCGGGGCATGAAGAAGGTAACGTTTGCGTACAGGGACCCCCACTTCCGCCAGATGATGATGGAGGCCTTCGAGGGGTTGCAGGACTGGCAGCTGAAACAAGGACGAGCCCCTCCAACGTTCATGGAGCGCGAGCTTCAGCAGATGGTGGAGCAGCTGGAGACGGCTTGAGCGCTAGTACCGAGGCCATAGACCCACGCACGCAGTCCCTTGCTCGGCGTCATGGTGGGTCCCCTTCTGACAGGCCGCGAGATATCGTCTTCTGGGACGGCACAGTTAGCAAAGCTCCTGATGATGGAAAACATGGCGATTTTGAAATTACTCGTGAAGCTGGTAATACTTCGTGGCTACCGCTACTTGCAGCTGGTGCGGATCGGGCGGTGTTTCGCGCTCGTCCAGCTGCTGGCCCTGCTGGCGTTGTTCGGCCAGGCCCCGTCTCTCTCCCATCCAGGCTCCGACTTGTAACAGATTTTTTGGCTTCTCGTCATATCTTCCCTGGTACTCAGCAGTTCCAGACGATGATGAACAGTGATCGGGTGTATGGGATGGCAACGCAATGGTATAATCAGCAGAGCAGAGATGTAGAAGGAAATCGGGGTTAAAACTGAGGGCGGAAATTCGGGCAGTTATTCCTTGAGCCAGCGGAGCGCAGTGAGGGAGTAGTGAAGCAGCCGCATTCGTTTTCCACATTGAACTTTTTGTCGCCAACTGTGCTGGCAAGGGCCCATCTCGGTTGTTGCAAGGCGGGTTCTGGCCCTGTGGGCTCCGTCGTGTAGCGACTGCGTCGGCGTTTGCAAGCCCATGCTTCTCTTCCTCGGGCTTCGGTCTTGCCCTGGGATAAATTCAGGAGTGCCCCTCGCGGTCCCCTCACACGTCGGAGATCGTGGGGACGTGCCCTGGAGCCACCGTGGCTCCGTAGGGTACCGTCCTGTCGCCTCGAGGCCCAGCCTCTAGGCACGTTCCTGGCTTGATCAGGCTCGCCGCTCCAGAGTCACTTGGCATTCAATTCGTTGTTCTGCCCAGTGGTGATTTTGATATAGCTGGATTGCATAGTGCACTCAGCTCTCTCCAGAGACATCGGTTGGAGCTCATGGTGATTGTCTTGTCTTGTCCTCCTCCTCCTCCTCCTCCTCCCCCTCCTCCTCCCCCTCCTCCTCCTCCTCTCCTCTTCTCCTCTTCCTGCCTCCTCCTCCTCCTCTTCCTCCCCTCTCCTTCTCCCCTCCTCATCCCCCTCATCCTCCTCTACCTCCGCTCCCTCCTCCCTCCACCTCCTCCTCCTACTGCTCTGCCTCCTGCTCCTCCTCCTCCTCTCCTGCTTTTCCTCAGGAGGAGGAAACAGAGCAGGAGCAGG
>CAUYUJ010001679.1:0-62500 GCA_963575745.1 Prorocentrum cordatum
CCCCCCCCCCCCCCCCAGGTAACGCCACGCCGCGCTCAGAAGGATGGCGGCATTCTTCGATATGCATGGAAATAGGACAGGCGACATGGTAGGATAATGATAATCTAATTCATGACACACATGGCGTATTCATCATATTATTGGTCATAATTAAGTATTATGAGTGATTATCAATGGTTATCACTGAGCATCAAGGACCTATGGGATATTGTTAGTGTATAAGCATTGTTTACTGGGATTTCAGCACATGTTTATGATTTTTTTGTTATTATTTTTGCTCTCGACTTTTCGGCAAGATCTCCTGGCGAGCGGTCTGAGCCCGGCAGAGCAAGGGCCCACCACGTGACATTTTATTTTGGCCATCGCACGACGCGCGCATGCGCGCGTGGTCAATTCTGAATTATCCTCACCAGAGGAACGACCACGCTGGCAGTGGAACTGGCGCGGGCCCTGAGTTGTCGCCATATGGGTTTCGACGTTAACATGCCCGCGCCACGCGCTGGGCAGGTTGGCCGGCGCACGGCGCGCGCGCGGCGGAGGTTGTGGGCCCACAAAAAAACACGCTACGCTGTCTAGGGAATTGAAATGGCCGCGCAAAGGTGCCCGCGACGAAGGGGAACTAACAGCACGCATCACAGACTGGCCGATAAGGCCAGCGCGCGACGCAGGAACACACGCGCGCGGTGGTAGTCTGTTGCGATGCACACTAGAGATGTCACCGCGCATGCGCGGGCGTCGTGGAGTAGGATTACGCCAACCCAAAACAAACTTGACAGCGCTTGCACCCCGAGGTCGTTCGGCTTTCCCCATGCAGCGTTTGCACCGCAGGCCGTGGCCCCAACAGACTTATTGAACGGCCGCCGCCAGTCCGGCGGGGCCCCAAACTGGTTGCCCAATGCCAAGCATGATGCCATACTACAGCCCCGCTTTGAGATTCTAGATTCAACGTTTGGAAACACTCCCTCCGGAGCATTGTGTTTCCACGGCCTGTCCCCCCGTCGTGGGCGCAGATCAGATGCGCGTTTCCTCTGGGTTTCTCTTCCTCTTCTTTGGCAGGCCCTCCAGTTGCCTTCTCCCCCCTCTTCTTCGTCCTGCCCCAGCTCATGATAAAGCTCCCAACGTAGCCTCTGCGTTCCCAGTCATCCTCTTCTCCTCGTCTGACCCCTCCTCGTCCCCCAATTCCTTCGTGGGGCGCGCCGACGCTCCGTTCCAGGGTTGTCGTGGAAGCGCTCTGGCTCGGCGCTCTAGTTTCGACGCGTTCTTGGCTGCTCGCGCACCAGAGTTCCAAGCCATGGCGCCTCCAAAGTCGAAGCAGCGCGATGGCGCAGAGAATGGCGCGCAGCCGCCCTCTGAGCCAGACGCGCTCGAGGTGTTCCCATCGGGCGAGACCCAACGGGAGGGGCCGCCCGACTCCTGCACGGACTCCACGGCGCCAGAAGACTACGCCAACACCATTCCAGCTGAAGTGCCAGTCGCCGCTCGCCAGAGACAGCCCGCCCAGATAAGATGGTCGATATCCCATCGCCAACGCCAGGGGCAGCAGGCAGTGCCTCATCGGAGCAGGCCGCGCCACCTCCAGTTGCGCGCTTCGCCGACGTGGCGAAGAAGCTCAGCGAGGCTCCGACGCCGCAGTACTCGTTCAAGAAGGAGCTCGCGGCAGCAGCGGCCAGGATCAGCCAAACGCCATCGGCTGCGACAGCGGCGCCGCGCCCCCCAGACAAGGACAGGAGTGCCGGCGAGAGCGCCGCGGCGGCGGCCGAGGCCCCTCGCTCGCGGTCGCCGCCGCTGCGCCCCCCGAGGACGAAAACAACCACGGAGAAGTTGATCACGACGGCAGCGCCCCGCTGGGACAGGCGGGGGGACGCCCCGGTAGGCACCCAGCAGGGCTTCGTCGACAAGTCGGGCTCGAGGTTCCCAGTGAAGTTTGGGGGGCTGCCCGTCGAGAGCACGAACGACAAGGCATTTGTCGAGGTAGAGTGCAATATGGGCCCGGAGACTCGGCAACCGTGAGAGGGCATCGCATGGCAGACAACAATCGTGAGCCCGCGTCTGTGGGCATAGTAGTTTGTTTGAAGTCGCAGCTTCATCATCTAGCTGCGTAGACTGTTCGGAGTTATGTGGCCGCATCGCGCGGCGACGCTCGGAGGCCGCATCGACAGGCCAAGACGCTGGCATCAGCAGGTATTGCAGGCTGATGTGTGCATGAGAACTCTCTCGCCTGACTGTCCTGATTCACTGCTCATCCCCTCTCCTCTTGATCCAAGGGATGCCTGCCAGCCAGTAAAGAACCACAACCAGACATCAATCATGACAGCTACCAGACAGCAAAAGACATGTACCAGGCAGCAGCAGAATGCCTACCAGGCGGCACACGAAACCTACCAGACAGCAGGAGAACACCTACCATACGGCAAACGAAACCGACCAGGCAGCAAACGAACACCTACCAGGCAGCAACATAAACCCACCAGGAAGCAAACTAACACCTACCAGACAGCAGCATAACACCTACCCGACAGAAGAAGAAGAAGAAGAAGTAAGAAAAAAAATGCCAGACAACAGAGAAAACACCTACCAGACAGCAGCGCAACACCCACCAGACACCGACAAACCACCCACCAGACAGCACTGCTATCGAACACTTACCAAACAGCGAAACACGCCTATCAGACAGCAGCAAAACAATACCCTAGCAAAACAAGTCTCCAAGCAGACGGAAGCGGGCCTCCAGAAGGTTGAAGACCTTGGGCCGTAGCAGGCGGCTGACGTCTTCTGATTACGTTATCGCTGCACTGCAGCGGCGTCTCTCGGCGCGCGCAGGCAGGCATCGAGCCAGAGCAAATGTCAGCGCAGAGCGCCAACACTGAAGGCCCCAGAAATGCGCCCCGATGAAGGCCCCCAACATGTGCCTCCAATGAAGGCCCAACTGGAGCGTCGGGAGCAAACGACCGAACACCGTTTGGGATCAAGCCAGTTTGGTTCGCAGGAGATCCAGGAACATGTCGAGAGGCTCGGCGCTGGCTGCAACAAGTCGAACTCCGCAGAGATTTCTGCGAGGCTTAGTTCCAAGACCGACGAGATCTAGAAAACGAAGAAGCAGGCGTATACTCAGTTGGACTGCCTTCGGTATCTCAACGAGAAGGGCGGACACAGCAAGCAGATCGAGCACATGAGCCACTACGACAAGCGCATCAAGATAATGCGCAGGCTGACGAAGTGCGATTTCTCGAAGGAGCCCGCCGACAATATCTCCAGGGCGATCTACTCCATGAAGGGGGGGCGCCGAGAAGAAGTCCTTGGTCAGCGAGCCCTGCGCCAAGGGCGAAAAGCTGAAGAAATCTATGCTGTTCCAGGGCTCCGCGGCACTGAATGGCAGCAGCAGCGACCCCTAGGAGATCGCGGTGTGGAACGATCCGAATTCTGAGGTACATAATGCGGTCTCCAGCATGATTCAGACTAACTCCGAGGCCATCGATAACAAGATCAAGGTTCACGACAGCTAATTCGACACCAAAGGCCAGAACTAGCTAGGCTGCCTGAGTCGCGCGACGAGGGGCTGGGTGGTTACCGACGTGGAGACGTTGGGCGACGGCTACTTCGAGCTCCTTACGGGTGGCGCATCGCCGTGGTTAATCACGATCATGGCCGATTGCCCTCGCTGGGGTTCAGCGCCCGCTCCTCTAGTGGGCCCCGAGTGCACGGCGATTGCCCGCGCGAAGGACACCCGCAGCATGCGCCGCGAGGCGGCGACAGTGCTGCAGAACGGTGCGTCGCTCAAGGACTTCTTGAAGTTCGCGGAGACGGAAGAGGGCAGCAACGGCATCCAGGGCTTGGCGATTATCCATTTGAAGATTGGTGAGATTCTGCACGCGCCGACGGGCGCGATGATCATGTTTTTGCACCACCCGCTGGAGCTCCAGCAGACCAAGAAGACGCCGCTGAGCCATCTCACCGCGCTGCCGCTGCTCCACGCGGAGAACGCCAGGACGGCGCCGTGCTTCAAACTCTTCCCCCTCCTCCTCCCCCCCCCCTGCCCCCTCTCATCCTCGATATTCGTTTTCCTCCGACCCGGACCGGCGAGTCCTCCTCCCCCGGCCTAATCTACCCCGCCCTGACCATTGATCCTCTCTCGCCCCCCCCCCTCCCCCTCCTTCTCCTTCGCCCGCCGCCTCTAGGGGGCGAAGGGGCGAGGGCCGAGGAAGAGGGGGGGGAGGGAAGATGAGGCGGGAGCAGAGGGCGGACGAGCGCAAGGAGGGGGGGGAAGAGGAGGAGGAGGATCGATATAGACAATGAACGAGGATGGAGCTTCGGTGAACACGAAAATGAGGCATAGGACGTTCATGGGGATGGTAGTCTGGATCAGGAATCAACCCAGTAGGACGACGACGAGACCGAGGATAACCTAGGGATAATGAGATGGCGCTGAAAAGCTACAGGGGGCGAGGGAAAGACGGTGAGGCGAATGGTGGGGATGATGCAGGCTAGGGCGTTGATGAGGATGACCTGCATGACTACGAATAACACGAAGACAAGAATGACGATGACGAGTACGTTGCAATAACACGATTAGGATAGAGGGGAAGATGACAGGGTCGCGCGGGCGTGGATGACGAGGGCGGGATCGGAGGAAGGAGGTGTTCACGATGATGACGATGATGGCAGCGACGGCAGGGCATAGGGGGATGATGGCGATGCGGGTGTGGGGCGGTAGGAATGGATCGGATAAGAACTTTGATGAGGAGGGGGGTGATGAAGTGGATCTGGAATTCTTGACGCTTCGCGCATCCCCACCAGCCCATCCAGAAACGACGCCCAGGCGAGTAGAGGTGATCATGGAAGCGGGGCAGCAAACAGAGGAACAAGGGGCTGGGGAGGCCGTCGCACCCCAAGGGGGGCGGGATAGGAGTCGGAGGCGGAAGAGGAGGATGATGAGGGTGGTGGGGGCAGGAATGAGGAGGAGGAGGATGGGCGGATGATGATGATGATGTTGATATTGATGATGTTGATGATGGCGATGACGGTGGTGGTCTTGACGATGGTGATGGTGATGGCGATGGCGATGATGGTGATGGTGATGATGAGGGGGAGGAGTAGGAGGATAAGGGCGATCAGAAGAGTCAAAGGCATCTTGAATGCCTCGCGGAGTCTCTTGATGTCTCTTGGGATACTCTTTGAGGTCTCTTGGGGCGTCTTGGGGGCCTCTTGGCGGTCCCGGGAGCTTCTTGGACCGTCTTGGGTGCCTCGTGGGGGCCTCTTGGGGTCCCTCGGGGGCGCCTTGGGGGTATTTTGGGGGGCTCTTGGATGCCTCTTGGGGCCTCATGGTCGCCTTTTGGGGCCTCCTGGGCGCCTCTAGAGGCCCTCTTGGGGCGCTCTTGGGAGCCTTGGGGGCGCTCTTGTGGCCATCTTGGAAGTGATCGATCAAAGGAAGGGGGTCCCTCAATTAGCACCCCCCCTCGGGAGCCTCTAAAATCTGCCAGAACCCCAGTAAAACCGACGAGCGCGGCTTCCTCGCCGAGGCCATTTTGGGCGCCCCAACTACCAGCGAAACCCCCCGTCCAGGTCCAGGGGGGGGGGCGAGGGGGAGGGGTGAACCCTTCCCCGAAGGGGAAGAAGGTGGGGTGGAAGAGGACACTCCCGGAACCACCTACGCCCAGAGGGCCGGTGGGATTAGATGATGAAGGCGGCGATGGGGAGGAGGGCGAGGAGGCGGACCGTGAGGAGGGGGTCGACGATAAGGCGGACCTCCTCATCTTCCCTCTCCCACCCAGGCGGTCCGCCAGGATGTTGCTCACGCGAGTGCGAACAACAGCGCAGAGTGCCTCGCGGCGCAGGCCGCGGGGTCATCCACGCACAAGGAGAGGTCAGCGGCTTTGGGCCGCTTCGCGGCGACGATGGGCCTCTCAGCCGCCGCGCCACCTTTTTCGAGCGGCGCGCCGCACGGGGAGGCGGAGAAGAGAGGGTGGGGGGAGGAAGAGAGGGATCGCAAGGAGGAAGCTGAGGGAGAAGAGGACGACGACAAAAAGTAAAGAACAACAGGGAGGGGGGAGGGAGGAGGAGGGGGGAAGAGAAGGGGGAGGCAAAGGGGGAGGTAGGAGGGGAAGGCAGGTAGGAGGAGGAATGAGGCTGGAAGGAGGAAGCAACAAGGAAGACGATGCGCCGCTCGCATTTGTTTTCGAGCCGGGCGGCTCGGCCGCTTCGTCGAAGTTTGCTCTGGGTGACAGGGCCGCTCGCAGGAATGAATAGTCCTCCTCTTCCTCCTCCTGCTCCTCATCCTCGTTCTGCTCTCTGCTACCCCGTCTGCTCTCTCCTCCTGCTGCTCCTCCTCCTCGTCCTCCTTCCTCCTTGTTGCCATGTTGGCCCAAGCACTGCCGCCGTCCGCCAGCCCCCTCCATGTTCTCTTTTCCCAGTGTCCTGCGGGGCATTTGGGGGGGGGGGGGCCTTTCTGCCAGTGCGGAAAATCCCCCCTACACCGCAGCCTCGCCGCCTGCCCCTCGCGCCCCCCCCCCCCCCCCCTCCGATTCTACTCATCCCGATGTCATATCCTTGCCCCTCCTTCTCAAACTTCGCTTCCCCCGCCGCCTCTCCCCGCTCGCCCCGCCAGCTCTTTCCGCGGCCATTTTGGTTCGAACCGTTCGCGCGCATCTCCGCGCCACCGCGGGACTTGAGATCATAGTTGTTGCCGGCGTTTTCTTGCTCTCGGCACCGCGGTCAAGCTGGCGCGCCCCGTGAGATGACCTTCAACCGCGCATGCGTTTTGGCAAACGCCACGATCTCATACACCACCGATTTGAGACCATAAGCCTGGGGGGCCGGGCGAAGCCCAAACTTAAACCACGGGAACAAACCTTGAGCAATCCATGAACCACCGCCGAGTTCACAGCGCGCCACCCCATCGACGGGAAAGCACCCTTAACCTGCAAAGGTGGCTTCTTGGAGAGTGCTTAGCCACATCGAGGAGTGAGGCGTGGAATGAGGATGAGAATGACATTGATACCGATCGCGCTGATGATGATGACGAGGCGAGGTGAGGCGCGAGGGACGAGGAGTCCGACGAGCGACGCAACCCGCCCTGAACAATGCAAATGCAACAGTTCACGTAACAGCTGTAGAGCAGAACATGATATTGGCGCCTGGAAATAGTCAAGCGTGTCCCCCCCAGGCTTCTCCCATAACTGGTGTATGCCACAGACGTCTTGGGCCTTGGGGATTTCATGTTACCGGGGCTCTGCGGCGCGGGCCAGCACGTCGCAACGCAACTCTGCAACGATTGAAATTCGTTGGAGCTTTGGGTCTTCAAGGGCTATTGAGCTTTGGGTGCCGTTATTCCTCCCTCCTTCTCTTAGCCTCTGACTTCTGTCTCTCGCGCACATCGCCGACCCTGTGCCGCTGCCGTTCTTTCGCTCGCAGATATCCAGCCGCCCCCGACGCCTTAGGATCGCCGCGTTGCCCGCAAGCTGAAACTGCCGACGACAGACGAGATGCACCCTAAGGTGGTGGTCTTCCCAGCTTACGCGGAGGATGCAAGACCCGCGATCCGCGGGGAGTTCAAGCGACTCATGATTGAAAAAAACTGTTGGGAACACATGGCCAAATTCCATGCCTGGAGGGTGGGGACCCTGCGAACCGCGTTGTTTACCATGAGGGCGAATGCACAAGCAGCACTCGACACGGACGACCGCGCCGCGGTTTCGCATGCTCATATCATTGCTGACATGGAAGACCATGCCGAGGGCGCCGAGAGAGAGCGACTGAGATGGCGACGCTGAGCCGGAAGGCACGCCCTGTCCGAGTCCCGAGGGGCCTTGTCCTTAGGTTGGATGGGGCCTTGTCCTGAGGGGCCTTGTCCTGTTGGACTTCCGCTTCCCCCACTTTCTCCCCGCGCCCCTTCCCAGCCGCAATCCACGCGCATGCCTCATTCCCCCCCCCTCCAACCGTGGACTCCAATCTCGATCTACTGCCGCTCAGTCGCTCAGAGTTTTTTGTTTTTTCTCCTGTCGGCTTAGGTGGCCCGGGCGCGACCTGGGCAGCTAGCCTGAGCCTCGCCCCCAGCGGGGCAGGGTAGCCAGCTCGCGAACAGGATTTCGAAAGGACCAGATTCCGAGCGACGGGCGCCAATTCACTCCTCCTCCTCGCCCCCGCTGCTGCAGCGCCCGTCGCCGTCGCCATCAGATGAATTCGGCGCGCGTTGAATCGAGGAAGCGACGGCCCACGATGCAACGGGCAATGATGAGGCCACATGTGCCAGTGCTCAGATCTGCACGTGCATAGGAGCACGCACGCTCATGAACACAATCAAACCCGACGCAACACGCGCGCTATATGCAACACCGGCGCGCTCGAGCCAACGCACGCGCGCGCGTGGACGCCTAGGGGGATGCCCCCAAATCTGCGAACAAATGCCACCCCAGATGGCGCAATCCACGCGAAGAAGCGTCGGCATTGCAATGCGGCCTGGGACGGCGCACGCGGCGCGCGGGCCCCGCGGTCTAAGCGGTTGTCTGTTTTGCGTTTGTGCGTTTTTTTTTTTTTCGGGGGGGGGGGGGGGGGCATGCCAGCGCGAGAACCCCGCAGTAAAATATATACAATGCATAAGTTGTACAACTTTGATGGGTCATAGGTCCCCATAGAGCACGCATGTTGAATCGATAACCCCTTGTCAAAGCCCAAAACATAACTTCATTATCTGCCTGGAAAGCACCGCGATCTCAACGCGGTGTCAATCGAAACCCATGCAAATACATTGCCAGCGAACGAGATGGCAGGCGACCGCGCACATTGCGCGGTGTATGCGTTTGTAGACAGTTCGGGGCGATGTGAAGTTGAAAGCCCCACTGCGGAGCCCCAATGTACAATTTCATTCTCTGGTCGGAAGAGGCGGCCATCTTGATGCGGAATACGCAAAACGCATAACATCACGCAGCGCGCGCGCAAGCGGGTGACACGTGCCAACCGCGAGCGGGCGACCCAAACAATGGGTCACCCGCGCGCGCTTGCTGGGCTCGCGCTGGCGTCTAGCACTTTGTATTCGGTGTCGTATACTCCACATTGAGATGCTCGCCTCTTCCGATCCGGGAATGAAATTTTACCTTGGGGCTTAAACATTGGATTTTCAACTGAACATCGGCCCAAACTGTATAGAAACACATACATCATGCAGCGGGCCCAGCAAGAGCGCGCGCGGGTGACCACTGTCACCCGCTGGCGGGTGACACGTGCCACCCGTTCGCGCGCGCGCTGCGTGGTGTTGTGAATTTTGCATATTCCACATTGAGATGGTCGCCTCTTCCTATCCGAGAGTGAAATTTTGCATTGGGTTTTTACCATTGGGTTTTCAAGTTAACATCTGCCCAGACTCTGTAGAAACGCATGCACCGCGCGGCGCGCGCATTGCTGTTCATATGCTTTTACATACTCTCCACATTAAGATGATGACCTCTTCCTTTCAGAGAATGAAATTCTACATTGTGCTTCAAGCAAAACAGCATGCATGCGTGCGCTCATGGCTCTGCGTGGTCCACCATGCAGACGCCGTCAAATTGGATGGCTGCGGGCGCTCAGCAACGGCGAATGCGGCCAACTGGCTGTTGGGCTGCAACCCCCCACTGCCTGCAACCAGCTGGCCGCCGCTACGTCGCGCGTGGAAATATTTGCGTTGGCGCGACGCCACTCGCAGCTCATTGACGCGCGGTGGCCATGGCGCGGCTGGGCAAGCGGGGCCAGGTCGGCACGGCCCGAGGTTGCTGCACCGCCCAGTTGGGGGTCATCGACATCGAGGGCGCCAGTAGGGCAGCTGCTCTGGCAGAAAGAAATTTCTGCAGGCGCTCCAGCCGAGGGCCTTGCCACGAGGCCAGCCCATTGGCCTGCCCAGTCTGGCGACCCCCGCGGGGCCAGGCCGCGCGCGGCTTGGCTGCGCGTGGGCGCGCCGCTTCTTGCCCCAGCGCAAAAGGCCGCGCCACCCGCAATTGCGCGGTTTGGGCCCGCCGTTGCACGTCGTCGGCACTGGATGCGGGCAACTGCGCGATGACCCACGCCGCGCCGCGAAGATCAGCGAATGCCGTGCGGCCAATCATCGGGACTGGCGCAACGCTTACGTGATTTGCCGAGGTTGGCCTGCCCGCCCAGTGCAGCCTGCGCAGCCTGGCATGTGGCGCCCAGGCCAGCCACTCAAACCGACCGACGCGATGATACCTCGCATGGCATGTGCGAGCATTGCTGCGGGGGAGCATGTATGAGTGCTTGACTTACTTGAATCGACTTGAACCAGACATGAACAAACCTGAATCGACGAATCGGCCTGAACCAACCTGAACCAGACCTGAAGCAGACCTGAACCGACCAGAATCGACCTGAGCCGACCTCAATCAAACCTGGACGGACCTGAACCTACCTGAATCGATTTGAATCGGCCTGAACCAGCCTGAATTTCACTTGAATCAGGCCTGAACGCTCGAGTTCTGTGATCCCGCATTGCATGCGCTTGCATGCGAGCCAGGTGGCTTACATGGCGTGGTAAGCGCGGCAGATGAGCGCGCGCACGCATGCACTATGCGCGGGGGGCAAATTTTTAAGCGCGCGAAGCAAGCGCAGCGCATGCCGCATCGCGCGCCCGTGCAAGTGCATCGCGCACGCGCGCGCAAACCGCGCTTGCATGTTGCGCGTGCGCAATCACGACTAGTTGTCATCCCAGCGCATGTCGCGCCGGTGCCAGCGCGTCCATTCGCGCGGCTGGTCGCGCCCATTGGTTGCGGCCTCGTAGTTGCGCTTCTGGATGACTGGACGCGGCGCGATGGCAAAGGGTAAACCAGTGCGCGCTAAACGCTCGCGTACGAATTAACTTCATGCGCGGAAGCTCGCCTTCGACGCGTCGCAGCGTTTGCGCCGCGGCGAGCGCCGCGTTGGCGACGCGGGGCGTTGGGCCGCACAACCAGCAACAGCGCTGTTTGCTCGCGGGAACGCGGCTCGCGGACACGCCGACTTGAGTTTCAATCGCGAAGCCACGGCGACTTCGGACGGGCTTCGGTCGGAACAAGGGCTCATCATAGTCGGCGGGGTTAACGTGCCACTCGAGCGCGCCATGGGTTCTTGACCTTCTTGGCAATCAGAACATGCACATGCGCGATGACATGAGATCCCAAGTCGGCCTTAAACGCTGGCCGACGGGATTCGAATGCCACATGGGTTCGCAAGTCGCCAACTGCTTTGATCGGCGCAATGCGCGCGTGCCCGCGCGCGCGCGCGGAGGTTTCCGAATTCCGGACAATCTATTTTGACAGCGTCGATGTCGGCGCGTCGTTACACATTTGTTGATCAGCTAGCTGCGGGCCCAAGCGGGCCACGACTTCAGAATTAGTTCGTCGCGCGTTTGCACGCTGGCCAACGCGCGGGACGCGCGTTGCTGCGCCCATGGCGAGCGCGACCATGTCAGCGATTAAAAGGTAAGTCGTGTAAACCTAAACGAGCCCCCTTCGGCGGCACAGCTGGGTTTGACAATTTGACTTGGAAACATGGCCATCACGCGCCAAGTGGTCGGCGACGGTCGGTCACTGCACGGCGGGCGCGCGCGCGACGTGGATGCTTGCGCGGCCACCGCGGGGATTCTGCGTTAGCGCGCGCCTGAGCATGGGCACTGAGACACCCAGAACTTTTTATTTGTCGTTCCCCACGCGCACCCGCGCGCTGCCCGCGCGCCAGCGCAGGGGCGCGCCCGCATTATTTCAGCGTCAACCGCTCATACAGAACAACCGTACAAACACATGCATTCACATGTACAATGCACCATTGCACCATGTGCACGGCATGTGCAAACGTGTGCACATGCAACATGTATAATACCCCCGCGCGTCGGATCATCAGTTTCTGTCACGTTCTCGCAAGACTGGCTGAGGCATTGTTGGCCAAAGTTGTGGTTCGGGTTGTTTGGGTGCTCGGGGAAACACCATGACCTCGCAGTTCGAAGATGTATGGGGCTTTTTTTTGTCTAAGGCGTTGGGTTATTCGGGGTTGCGGTCGATGTGGGGTAGTTTGGGCGTCCGGGCTGCGTGGTGTTGGCGGTGTCGGCCTGGTCTGTGTTTTTTTTTGTTGGGCACCAGCCTTGCTGCTTCTGGGTCAAATTCTTGAGTTGTTGCCGTAATTATGCCTGTGCCTCGTACATGGGCAATTTCTGCCAACTGAACTTTCTTGATCCATCGGTTTCATTTCGCGTTGCTGTTGCTGCCATATGTCTGCGGTCCGAGACTATCGGTCTCGGTGACAGGGCCAAGCATGCCCATAAAGTTTCGCTCTTCTTCCCCCGCCCTCTTCTCCTCCTCCTCCTCCTCCTCCCGCTCCTCTTCCTCGTCCCCCTCCTCCCCTTCTTCCTCTTCCCCCCCCCTCCTCCTCCTCCTCCCCCCCCTCCTCCTCCCCCCTCCTCCTCCCCCTCCTCCTGCGGTCGTGCCATTGCAGCCCCAGCGCTACCGCGGCGACAGCGACCCCCTCGAGACGCCGTCACCGCAGTCGGCGGCTGGTCTCATTGACAACATGGGGTTGGTGAAGACGCTAAACAACCTGGCGCGAGACTGCGACTGGGGCCCCTGCCTCTCGCGGTGGCCCCGAGGCCCCCGAGGGTCATCGCGCTCGCGGGGCCACGCTGGAGGCGCCGACGCCCATCTTGCCGCATGAGAGCGCAACTGACGCCGCCGGCTGGCGATGCCGCCGCCACGGCGCGGCCCAACTCAAGCGCTGCTGCTGCCGATGGCACGGCGTGGACGCCATGGGCGGCATGGGTTCGCAAATCTGTCAATGTTGAACGGTTGCTCTACGATTGCTACTATTGTTTTTGATTCCTTGATGGGCTGCGCGTGATTGGCTTGCGCTTGATCCCATCACCTCGCCGATGTCCGATATGTACATATGGTTGGCGCTTGATCTTATCAGTTCTGACCTTCGACATGCAATATACGCTTCACAAAGTCGTTGGAATAGGATTGGTCATATCTCTCGCAGCTCGTCTCAGTTACTTTTCCTGCTCAGTTTCCTCGGGTTGCGCGATACCGCCCGTCGGCAAAGATTGGAATTCATCCGAATGAGGAGCGCCAAGGGTCTCGCATCCCTACACCCTCGAGCAACTGCACGCTTGTATCGTTGAGTCCTGCGTAGCCCACTGCACTCTTGCATCCTAGCCTTGCCTCTTGCGCAGGGGGGTGCACCGCGATGGCTTTCGCGCACTGGCCTCGTCGCCAGCCTCAACGGCCCCGCGAATTTCAAATCGCCCGCCACGTTTTCAAATGCAGGTTGCGATGACACAATCATGCAAACACTTCGAACTTCAAGCATCTAACACCCCAGATCCATGGCTGCAAACAGTTACAGCCAAGGGCCAAGCTGCAAACAGCTCCAGACATATAATAAACAAGTACGCGCACTCGCATACGTCGCCAAAAAAACACTCAGTGCTCTCATTATGATACACAGCACTCGACGTACGCCATCAATTGCATTGCAGTGCGTGCTGTAGCACCGTATACATAGTGCAAGCTAGGCTAACCTAGCACCCTCTGGGAGGGCTCTTGGGTGAGGCCCTCTGGATTATATGTGTTATTGGGGTTTTGGGGTTCCTGGGGATTCTAAGGCTTTGGGGCTCTTCGGCTTGTTGGGGCTCTGGGGAATCAGGCCTTTCGAGCTTTTGGACTTCGGGGCGCTCGGGGATCTGGGGACATCAGGCCCCTGATGGGGACTCGGGAGTTTGGCGACTTCGGGGTTCCTTACCTCATCCAGTCAACCCCTGCATCCTTACACCTCCGCCTCCACCTTCCAGAGCCGTTGGGGCACGAGCCGTTTTGACGTTCGCCGGCATTCAGAGTGCCGGCCCAGACGCTTTCGCCCGACCCCCCAGAGTTCGGAGGGCTCGAGTCTCGCACTTTCGATTGAGGCACCTTCAGTCGGCTGGCGAAGCTGCCGGCGCGGCCGAAGGTCTTGGCGGCAAAGGCGAACGCACGGTTGGAGTCCAGGAAGCAGAATGAGAGCAAGACTGATGGAGTGGACCGCGCGAATTTGCTCGCCCGCGCGAGGACGCGCGAGACGTGTCTTCGCAGCGCGCACGGGTTCGATCGCCACACGCCCGGTACTTATTTTTGGTGGCCGAAGAGCGAAGAATGTAGCGCCGCATGCGAAAGGGCGCCAATGAGGCATGAGCACGGGAACTGATCGCGCGCGCAGGAAGCACTACCCGAGAGTCACGTCCGCCAAGCAAGTCATCGAGGAGGAGAATGCGGACACGAACGAGCAGGCCAGACACGAGAGGTCGCGCGAAGATCACGTGTCTGGCAAGGTCGCGCCAACTGACCGAAGCTGCGAACGTCAAGCATACGACAGCGGAGGAGTCGAGAGCTTTCGAGGGCGCCTTCGTCGAGGGCGACTTCACGGAGCTCTTCGAGTTTGCCAAGGTCCGCAACACTGAGTGCGACTCGCGCGAGAACCTCATCAAGTACATCAACGGAGCGTTTGGTATCGAGACTTCCGTCGGCAAGACTGGCGAGTTCGGCGTCTTTGCACCTGACTGCAAGCCCGGTGCGCCCCGCAGGCGTCGCCACGGCGCCTCCAAGAGTTCGGGCATCCAGTGGCAGGAGCAGCACGAGAGCTTGAATGTCGCCTCTGATCAGGCTCCGGAGAACGATTGGACTGCGATGAAGAAGGAGGGCTTCCACGACGCCACGGGCGCATCAGAGGGGGCCGCCGAGGAGGCGGGGGCAGCGGATGGTTCGGCGACAAGGGCGCCGTCAGACTCCTTCTCCTTCACGGGCCCATTGTCGAGCAGCTCGGGGCAGGGCCGCGCTGACGCCGGCGTCGACGCCGATTCCATCGCGAGCGGGTCGTCGCGCAGGCTGCCGCTGGGCCCCGCCGAGAGCGAGGCGCCTTCTTTCCCCTGGGGTGCCCTTTGCCGCGCCGACGGCGACGGCGACCAGGAAGCAGCTCGAGGTCCAGGTTCAGAGCACGAGGATGACGCAGAAGGGCGCCAGCGCGAACCTGCTGGGCGCCGGCAAAGCGACCCTCGAGGAGACGGAGGCCAACTGGACGGCCCACGCGCTCTGGAATAAGCGCTACAGGCTGCGCGACAATTAGAATCGCCTCACGAGGTCGCGGGCGGCGCAACGTCTCCTCCTTCTCTTCCCCCAACTGTTCCTTCTCATCCTCCTTCTCCTCCTCCCCCCCCCCCCCGCCTCCACCTCGCCATCTCAGAACCTCGTCGCCCCCCTACCTCCTACCGCCCTCGTCGCCCTGAGAACCGCCCCCTTCGTGTCATTCGTGCGCTTCTCCACCCTCCTCCCTCTTTCTCTTCCGCCTGCTCCTCCCTGCCCCCTCCTGCGTCCTGCATTTACTGTTAGTTCGCCCACCTCCTCCCGTTTTGCCCCCGCCAGGCTGAGCGCCAAGGCGAGCATGGCGTCGACGTTGACGACAGATGACTCGGCAGAGGTTTCAGAACAGCAATTTCGGACTGGAGTTTGGATTGAGGAGACGAGAGCTGAATTAGACAATCTCAAAGCTTCGCCACAGATCGCCGCTGAGAAAAACACCCACCGGCCCCGCGACATCACACTGGGGGCCGGCGCCCCTTTCAAGTCCAAAATGGCTTCCACAGTGCGTCGCGCTCTTCTGTCGCAGCCAGACGGTGAGTCCCACGCGCAGGCCTTTCGGACGATGAAGTACAGCGATGGCGATGGCGATGAGCACACGTCGCTGGCGACGTTTGGCAACATCACGGACCACGGCGATGTCCATTCACAATGCCAGCAGAATTTGGTCATTTCTTTCGCCGACAAGGCCTTGATGCGAGCTTCCATGGCGGAGTTTTCGGCGCTCATGGCTGCGCGCGACAGCCCCATCGGCAACTGCAGCATCAACGTCTTGAACATCGACAGCTCAAGCATCGACCTTGCTACTGGATGGGCACCTCAGCTCCAGACTGACTTGAGTGCGCTGCGATGAGTTGGCAAGGCGCTGTCCATAGACAGCGAGAAGATGTAGCGGGACTCGAGGGTCGAGGCGCTCAAGGTGCATGCAAACAGGGGGAAGCTGAGCAACAGACCTCGGTGCGCGATGAGGGTCGGGGCTGGCGCCGCCAACTGGGCTCGCGCAGCGTGGGAGATAACGCCGTTCCAGGAGGTCGCAGGCACGTCAGGGGGTTCGGAGCCCGACCCGCACATCAAGGGGAACATCGGCGACGTTCGCGACCAGATCAATGCGCTCACCAACGGGGACAACCAATCCTCCGTCGCGGAGCTCTTCGGCGCCCTCGCGGCGGCCGTCGCGCGCGAGGTGCGTGCCAGGCAGGTCGAGACCTTCTCAAAGAATTTGGATAGCCTGGACGACTCCGAGAGCACATCGAATGCCGAGCTCATTTCCCTGAATAGCGACTTTTTGCAAGCGATTGACCAGGGGGTCAACGCCATCTTGACCTACTACGACAAACTCGCCGACAACATCGGGGCGATCTATAACGCGCAGGCTTTCCGCGTCAACGCGGCATCGGATGCTAATTGTTTCAAGTTTCTCCCAGGCGCGGCAAAACTCCCCCTCAGCTTCGAGATCGGGGTTCCAGAGAGGGCGACGATCCAGGAAGCGGAACCTCGGGCCGATTTATCAGTCTTCGCGAACGACGCGAAGATGTGATCTCCTGATAAGCCCGTGGAGAACGCGATCTGCATGTGGCGTGGTTTCGTTCGTGCAGAGCTTGCCGAATGCCGAGCGCATTGTCACCGAGCTCAAGGGGCCCTTGAAGAGCCTCGCCTGGGTGGAGGCCGCGCAGAGGCATAAGCTCCACGAGCTCATCGCGAGCACGGGATCGATCAAGAAGATCGCCATGGATGGCGCCATTCTCATGGGCGCCATCGCGCTCGCGAGCTCGGCCCTCACAGGCGCCGCGAAGGAGGCCACGAAGAAGTTCATCTTCGAGCGCATCGGGGCCCAGCAAACGGACTTGCCCAAGAAGCTGCTGGAGGTGCTCGAGGAGGCGGGCAGCGGCCACGAGCTTGCTGCCACCGCGGTGGCGGAGGAGGAGGCGGCGCCGACGAAGGCGCCAGCAGCCGCCGCCGCAACCTCCGTGGCCCTTCAGCCCCCGCAGAAGAAATGCAAGACCGAGGAGAAGTACATGAGGAGCCAACAACGATCATGATGAAACATATAGTTATGTGAAGTGTTCCGTGGGAGCTGTTTCTCCGAGCTTCTCCTTCAGAGGTGCCCCAGTTATCTTCGGAAGTTCCCCTACATATGATCGGCTCATTCTATGTCTGAGGGGTCTAAAGGCTTGCATCCCAGCAGATGCGTAGGCCTTGGAAGGCCCTCGCCGCGTTCCTCCTCCTCCCTTGTCCCGATCAATACCGACCCTCCTCCTTACAGCCCCCCTCCTCTTCTGAGCTCCTCGACCTTGGACCGCCCACCCCGAAACGAAATGTGAACACGTCATCCTTCCCCGCCTCCCCCTTCAGAGAGCCTTTGTGCGTCGAGTTCTTGTTTTTGCTGGCAACAGAGCTGGTGGTGGGAGCTGCAGATGGACAGCAAGCAGTTGCGCGCCCCTGGAAATCAGAACGATTGAACGTCGAAGGCCTGCTGTTCATTCGTCGCCAGGTAGTTTGGTGAAATATCTAGCTCCTACCTGTTCCCCCTCTGGCCTCCTCCACCTGCTCCTCATCCTCCTCCTCCCTCCTCCTCCTCTTCCTCCTCCTCCACCTCCTCCGTTTCCTCCTGACTCCCCTGGCCTCCTCCACCACCGCGCCTCCGCTTTTCCAACGACGGTCTCTCCACCCCCATCCTCAGTCACCTTGACCTCACCGTGCGTCCCTCACGAAGATGGACGTTGCGAAAGCGCATTCATTACATATGCGAAATCGATAAGGCAACGTTTCAGACAGCACATGTGGCAACGGCTGTGGCTATTTCGTTGTGTGGTATAGATGAGATTTCCAAGCCAGGGCGAGCGGGGCATCGCTACACCCTATCATTTCACAATTTGTTTTGCCCTCCCACCCCTCAAGGGCGGCCCCGGCGGAGCGAGAGGGGTGTTTCTATACCATATACCGTTTCGGTTTTGTCTTGGTCCTCCCACCGCACCCGAGGTAGCCCCGTCAGAGCGCACGGGGTGTGGATATGCTATAAATTTCCTCCAGTTTCGTGTTCCCCCCTCCCTTCCTTGGCAAGCCCCGCCAGAGCGCCAGGGAAACCCCCGCCAGAGAGCGCAGGGCATCCCTACATTTCACGCGGCTCTTGCTCCCCCCACCCTTGCAGGGCGGTTATCAGGTTTCGTGCCACTCCCTCACCTCTTGAAAAGTTTCGCCGGAGCGCCAAGAAGGTACCGCCAGAGCCCCCGTCTGAGCTCCAGGCATCCCCATACATGGGATTTCCCGGGCAAATCATTGAGCATCCCCCGCGAGCCCGAACCTTCTGATCCCACGGGCGCGATTATCGCCAGCATGAATGTTGGCGCCCACCGCAAAGAAGCCCCCCCACTCCCGTGGACGGATTCGACAACAACTGATTGCAGCGAGGGGCGCTGATGGCCGGGACATCTGCACGAGCCTTTTGCAGATGCCCGCCCGCTGAAAATAATAATAATAATAACAATAATAATAATAAGAAGAAGAAGAAGAAGAGTAACATATACATATATAGATATAAGAAAAACTTGAGCACAAGGAAAATGACAACAGCAAAGAACGCGATCCCACGCGCGCGCAACGAGGCCCCGAGCCAACCCCAACACTAGGAGCCGGCGGACGTGTGCGTGATCGGGCATGGGGAGACCGAACAAATGTGCAAAATGATGGAATGTCACGACGTGGCAGAGCGGAAGTGAAGATGGTGAATAAATAAGTCGCAGCTCGACGAACCAAACAAAAACGCGAGCGAGATTGTGAGATACGCGGGAACGTGGCGGAACGCTAGAAATCTTCGTCGTGGCCATAGCGGAACTTACAGCGGCCCCCGTGGCTCATCTGCGATTAGAACCTCGGCGCGCGCGTGGCGCGCGCGTGTTTCTAGTATATGTGTATATATATGTATAAATATATATATATATATATATATATATATATATATATATGTACATGCATGCATGCATGCATGCATGCATGCATACATACATACATACATACATGTATATGTATATGTTGTATACATTGGCACGTAGGCATATATCGACTGATGTGTGGATCGATACACATATCGATTTGTAAATCGATAAACCGGAAGATGGATAGACTGATATATCATTTTTCCGATGGTGATCCCGATGGTTGCCACCATAGATTGCGATATCGACAGGTGATACCGATTGATAGATGCGGAGTCCGATAAATAGGCAGGCGTAACGTTAGACGGTAGGTATCTAGAAATGTAGGTCGCACAGCATATGGATGTATGGAAATACATGGAGGGAGTGTGTAGCAGAAGGTATGTCTATGTTTATACATACATGTTTGTATACGTATGTATGTAAAGGTTGTACATATCGATGGACATTTTTCTATATGCATGAATTGTGTGCATTGGTCTTCTGACGCGTGTCAACTCGTGAGTTGAGACTGTGCGTCCAACGCACATCGAATGTGGCGTCAAGCCCATAGCCCCAACCGCACCCCAAACCTTGTCACCCGAAGGGGAGCTCAAGAGGTACCGGTAGCAAGTTGCGCGTGCACAGGAACCATGCTCTTGTATAAAAACACGTGTTGATCCACACGCGTGTGTGTATTCCAGATCTCGTAATAAAAGGGAGGGGGTCTGGACCCTCCAAGACGAGCCATTTCAGACCCCCCCCCGTGGGAGAACCCTCCAAAACATCGTCCCCAGACCCCCCCAGGCCCTCCAAGACAGCCTGGCAGAGACCCCCCCCCCGAAATGAGACCCCCCTCCCTTTTATTACGAGATCTGGAGTATACACTGTCCCGAAGCTACGCCGGGCCTCGCCACGGAGCCGTGGCGTGTGGGCGGGGATGGTGGTTCGAGCATGGAGTTGGCCCCCCGCGTTTCTTGTTCGGTCATCGACTGCACAGAAAAAAGGTTGCGCCACATACTCCAGATCGCGTAATAAAGGGAGGGGGGTCTCATTTCGGGGGGGGTCTCTTCCAGGCTATCTTGGAGGGCCTGGGGGGGTCTGGGGACGATGTTTTGGAGGGTTCTCCCACGGGGGGGGGTCTGAAATGGCTCGTCTTGGAGGGTCCAGACCCCCTCCCTTTTATTACGAGATCTGGAGTAGTTTGCGCAACATGGCGTGCAACACGCGGCTGCAACGCATGGATCGCATTGATACATAAAAGGCGCCACTGAGATTGCGCCACACAGCTTGCAACAGGTGTTTGTGCGTGATGGGCATGAGCTCGCACCTCGTGGCTTGCTCCACCTAGACTGCGCTACGTAGCTTGCACACCACGGTTTGCACCGCATGGGTTGCCTTACGCATAAGGCATCCCATAGACTGCCATATACCCACATTTCGCCGCAAATTTCGCAGATCGCGCCCACGTGTCTCAATAATTGAAGACAGTGCGAGCTCAATCACTGACACGAGAGGCGCAATCTCTGCTGCCACAAGCGGCAATGGGCGTCTTGCTGGCGCGAAGGTGCAAGATCGTGCGCGCCGAAATGCCATGCCATTGTGTCGTGGTGTTTCGAAGGAATCAAAGGCAACGGGTTTGCACAAGTAATGGAGGACATTATTTGGGCGTGCTTGCCAGAACGTGATTTCGGTGGGTGGAGTTGCCGTGCCGTGGTGCTGTGCCCTGGTGGGGCGCCATGTATTTGTCATGAGGCGGACTGTGACAGTGCGCTGTCGTCTCGTCCGCCAGAGGTGCCGTGCCATGTTGTCGTGGTGTGCCGCGCCGTTCCATGCCGTGGTGCCGAGCCGCGCCGTGCCGTGCCATAGTGGACGTGGCTTCAGCACGTGCGACGAGGCATCGCGAGGCTGATCTCGTCGGCGAGGGGTGACGCCACGCCCTGCGGTGGCGACGTGCCGTGCCGTGGCGTGGTGCACGTCATTCGAACGCCATGCGGCGTGCCATGTTGCGCCGCGGGTGTCCGCCATTTTTGCGGGGGCGATGCTGGAATCGGACAGTGCTTTTGTTTCCTATCAGGAGAGGAGGCTTGGCTCGGGCTCGTTCGGGGAGGTGTTCAAGGCAAAGGTCGCTTCCTCCGGGCTGCTCGTGGCGGTGAAGCGCGTCCTGAAGCAGCGGGAGAGCGTGATGAAGGAGTTCCCATGTGGTAATATGCGCGTTGGTACCACATCTTCCACATCAAGGGTCGCATGTTCGGGGGAGTCTGGATTCTCGAACCTGCATCACACCCGCCCCCACAGCCAAGAGGCCTCGGATGCGAGGGGGAAGAGGGTCAGTGCTCTTATGTTATACGTCTCCTGCAGAGGAGTACATGATACTGCAGGGTCTGAGCCACCCTCACGTCCTTCAGGTGATCGGCCACTTTGAGGACGAGAATAGCCTGTACGTCGTCTCCGAGTTCCTGTCGGGCGGCTCCCTCACGGACCTCCTGCAGCAGCAGAGCGCCCCCTTCTCGGAGGCGTGGGGGGCCCTGGCGATCCGGCAGACGCTGACCGCGATGACGTACTGCCACTCCGCGGGCGTGGTCCACAACGACCTGAAACCGGAGAATTTGCTGCTGAAGAGCCTGTCAGTCAGAGCGGGGCTGCACATCTCGGGCCGAACGAAGGGGGGGGATAGGGAAAGGGGGGGTTACGAAATCTGCTGCATGCAGCTGGTTTCGGCCCCACCGAGGGGCCCATTCCTCGATACATAGCCGCCTCTGGCGCCGGGAGGCGCCGGGAAAATCAGCTACGTGAGCTAATTATCAAAACCCCCCCTTTGCTATTCCCCCCCTTTCGCCCGGCCCGAACATCGTGGTCTCCGACTTCGGCCAGGCTTCCTCTGTGTACCAGCCTGGGCAGTGCCCCTTGAGCGACCTCCCGCTGGGCGACCCGAGGTACACGCCTCCGGAGGCGTGGAACGGCCAGACGTGCCACGGTGTCTGTTCCAAACCTGGAGATGTCTGGATGATAGCTTGCACATTGTTCGAGATCCTCTCCGGCGGGTCTCTCCCCTTCCTGGGCCGCAAGAACGTCTCGTTGCAGGAGTTCAAGAGCTGGTGCGCGACGACCCCTGGTTTCGTGATTGAGTGGGTCGGCAGCTTTTGAAATCGGGTTGGCGCAAACGACGTGGCCGTGGTTTTTTCGGAGTCTGACTTGCAAGCGCGCGCAACGTATGTTATTTTGTAAGAGAGTTCATTATTTGAGTCGCGTTCGACCCTCAGATCGTGACTGGAGAGTGAAGTGTGCGTGTGCCATCAGGCTTGATCGGAATGGGAGGATCGCACAATAGTAAAGGGCCCCCCACACCATGCTGTTATGTAGTGCAGGGTCGCTATACTTTGCTAGTATACCCTAAAGTGAAGTACCACATCAGAGTGAGGGGGCCGAAGGTCATTCATTGTCCCTGGGTGCGTGGTTGAAATGGGGATCCGTGGTGAGGATTCTGCTTGTTGCGTTGTTGTTTGTTTTTGTCGTCGTCCCACCCGCGACCCACCCGCGACCCGCCCCGCGACCCACCGCGCGACCCAACCCGCGACCCACCGGCGACCCAACCCGCGACCCACCCGCGACCCACTTGCGACCCACCCGCGACCCACCCCGCGACCCACCCGCGACCCACCCCTCGACCCATCCGCGACCCACCCGCGACCCACCCGCGACCCACTTGCGACCCACCCGCGACCCAGCGCGCGACCCACCGCGCGACCCAACCGCGATCCACCCGCGACCCACCCGTGACCCATTTGCGACCCACCCGCGACCCGCCCGTGACCTACCCACATTGGTTTAACGAAAAATTCGGCGCCTGCAGCGGGCTCGTCGAATAATGTGTGAAACTTTGGCGGGCTTCTCCAGACCCTCGCAAACTGCCGACGTCCCCACCGCCCCCTCACTCTTATCCGCATCTGCGGGGTGCTACGTAGCAGCAGATTCCACCACACAGCACCACTCCGGCAACGGGTTCGATTCGTCATGTGATCACACCCCACCAGACCGCCCCGTACAGGCAACAATCTTGACACGGGCACCGCAGGGCACCATGAGGCATTTGATTAGCAACGGATTCAACACTTTTTTTTACCTGCGCGGAGGAGCCCTGTGGCAGCAGCGGGTTCAACACGAAACCGCACGGCCTTTCACGGGCAGCGGGCTTGAACACGTCACCGACCATCACGAGCATATTGGAACGGTTTCGGCACGACACCGCAGGGCACGGGACGTACAGCTTGCTCGACACAGCACGGCATTAGCAATGGATTCGTCACAGCACACACGGCACCATGGCAACACACGGGCATGGCGTCATACAGCGTGACATGGCACCACATGGCATTTTACGGGCAACGGATTCGCCACAAACCCACACGGCACCATGGGCTGCGGTTTGGATTTGGCACCACACGGTATTATCCGGCATTTTGCTCATTGTGCAGTGGGAGATATACGGCCCTCTAATGCCGTAGGGCACCATGTTGGCAACGGATTCGATAAGTTTGAAAGCATGTGCGTTGTCCAAGGATCCAGAAATATGGGCAGTCATTACAGTATTCGTTGTTGAGGGAATCAGCATTGGAGGCGCGGCTAGTGGAGACCATTCGGTCAATAGTCAGTTGTCCCGTAGATTTGCCAGCCCAGCACGTTTGGTGGCAATGGACAGGAAGGCGTAACGCGTGTCACTTCGTGCCCAGAAGCGGGCCGTCTTGGGGTGGTCTAGAGCTCCTGTGGGGCAGTCTTGAGGTCCTTTGGTCCACTTTGGGCTGCGTTGGGGCCCTCTTGGGCCGTCATGGGATCTCTCGAGCCGTCTTGCAGCCCGTTTGGCCGTCCGGGGGGTCTTTTGCGGCCGTCGTGGAGCCGTCTTGGGGCTGTCTTGCGGCCGTCGAGGGTCATCTTGGGTCCTCTCGGAGGCCATATGGGTCAATTGGAGCTCTCTTGGAGCCGTCCTGGGCCGTCTAGGGCCCTCTTAGGCTGCCTTTAAGGCCGTCGTGCAGGATTATTGGGCAATTGTTGGGCCGTCTTGGGCCACCTTGGAGGCTCTAGGGCCGCCTGGAGCTCATCGAAGCCCGGCAAAGCGACGACGCTTACAAAGTCCAACACTTCAAGTACATCAACGGTTTTGGTTTTTGGGGCTCTACTCGGGGTCCTCTTGTGGCCAGCTTGAACCGTCTCGAGGCCTCTGGGGCCGTCTCGAGACCATCTTGGGCCGCCTCGGGGCCGTCTTTGGGGTGTCTGGGGCCATCTTGGTGGCCTTGGTTGCCTGCCTCGGCTGTCTTGGAAGTTCGGGAGCGCGGAACCGTTCTGTTTTGCAAGGGGTCGCGGCGTTGGGAGCGTTACTCCGCAGCTCTTTTCCTTGTGGGAGGGATCGCGGCCTCGAGAGCACCTTTTGAACGCTGCGGTTGGCGTTGCAAATATGGCATGCGATGTGGCGCCGCCGGCCCGCTCATTACACGCCACCCCCCACCCCTTGGGACAGCGTGCACCGAAGAGGCTCTGACAGGGGGGTGGCGTGCGCAGCAGGGGGCCCTCGCGGTGGGGATCGCCTCACAGGGACAGCGTGTTGCTCGGAGGTCGATGCTGCACGCAATCTTCCCAACGCCAGCCGTATGGGTTATAGACGCAAGAAACGGGACAATCCACCACACGGCACCAAACTGCATCGTGCGGAAAAGTTGTTCAAGAACCCCTGGCCAGTCACCACACGGAACCACGCGGCACGGCACAGGAGAATGGATTCGAGCATTCGGGACATGGCACCGCATGGCACCGTGCGGGCAATGGATCCAAGAGTTCTTCGGCCGCGGTGGGTTTCTAAGCAGCAGGGTCGAGAACTATCATGTTGATGAGCCAGGGGCGTAATTTTTGGTCGTGGACCTGACATTGTGAAGACAGTCGGAAACATGTATATCAGCGCGCAGATGCCAATACATTGACACACGTATGCATAAACGCATACGCAGCGCAAACATATTTGCATGCACATGCCTACTCAAAGATGATTTGGCAGTGGGGATAGTCGCGGTTTTGTCGGGGGGCACTGATTAGTTGAACGAAGAATGACATAAACATAAGAATTCGGAGGTCCGCGCGGATTTCTCGGATCGGCGCTGGAGCCCCTCCCTTGGCGCGTGGAGCCGCCAGGGGCGGCGCCGGAGGCGCCGCCAGGGGGCCCCAGCGCGGATCCGAGAAACCCGCGCGGACCTCCGAGTTTTCATGGTTCCCCTACTGGCATCAGTCAATTGGGCGGGGAGGGGGTATGTCGTGCGCCAGGTCAACTGCCTCAAGACAGGGACGCCGATGTGGCAGAACTTTGTCGAGCCCCGCTCGTCGTCGTCCCGAGACTGCATCCTCCGAATGCTTGCGAAGACCCCGGTGCAGCGGCCCAATTGCGAGCAGACAATGGAACACACGTGGTTCTGGGAGCAGGTCGGGGGTCAGAAGCTTACTTATTCCACCCTCGCTCTCTCTTTTTGTCTCTCTCTCTCTGTCTCCCTCTGCATCGAATCCCTTGTCCTTCTTGTTATTGATGGTATATCATGGCATGTGTATACTAAGTGGTGTGTGTGCGTGCGTGTGTGTTCTTGCGCGCGCGTGCGTGCATGTGTGTACTACTGGTCGCCATTGAGCGTATTTGGACAGTATCGTTTGCCATGCATTTTCGCAAGGAAGCCAGCTCGTCACATTCGTCCTTTTGCAACGCACAACGGTCGGATTACTCGGCGCGTCGTCGGAAAGAGTGTGTTGTGCGTGTCCAAGACAGAGAATTGAAAGATGGGTAGTTCCCTTTCTGTCATTCCCGATTCTCTACGCGGGTCGTGGCGACCCGATCCAGTTCTCCCTGTGTCACCGAGCGCGTTCCACTACCCGCAAAGTGCCTACTCGCAAACGTCAGACAAAACAAACACACGTTTGCTTCGATATAATATATCGCAGATCCCCCGTGGGGGATCCAGGCCATCTGCCAGTCACTTTGCGAGCAGTGGAACGCGCTCGTCTACTGTGTGTCTGACGATCTGCCGCACGGTGCGCGGATCCCGCCCCGTCGGGCAGTGGCCGCCGGCCCTGCCCGTGGCCAGTCCCTGAGCCCACTTGCTCCCGCGGGCCGCGGCGACCCCTCGGTGCTCCCGGCGCCTGTGAGTGTTGCTCCTTGGCGGGGCTTTTTCCATCACTGCCTTCGGATGCGACTCCTGGGAGGTCAGATTCTTGACGCTTCGCGTATCCCCACCAGCCCCGCGCGCTCGGGAATTTAGTCGCGGCCGCAGCCCGACCGCGACTGTTCGCCGCTGGCGCTTCCGCCTGCGGCTGTAAAAAGAAAAAAAAAAAATCCCCACCAGCCCATCCTACACCAGGCACTCGAACGAAGGGCGCCCTCCCCTTCGGGGAGGGCTAAACCCCTCCCCGAAGGGGAAGAAGGAGGGGTGGAAGAGGAAACGCTCTAAACCACCGACGCCCAGAGGGCTGGTGGGATTCTGATTTTGCCCTGCTCCGAAGTCCAGCTTAATCCGGCTTGATCCTGCCTCATCCGGCTTCATCCCGCTCAATTCCGCTGAATCTGGCGGAATCCCGCTTGATCCGAGGCCCACTCCGGCGTAACAGCCCCCCAATGGGGCGTAATCTTCCTTACTCCTGCCGTCGAAGACCTCCCAGTAGTGGCCTCCTAAACTACCGCCAAACGGATCGATCTTCGGGGAACTCGGCGGGCGGCGGGTATGGACATGCTCGGGCCCTGGGGGGACCACATCGATCCATATATCCACCGCATGTCGAGGTCCCCGAAGATCGGTCTCCCAGGCGGTGGTGATGGATAAGTCTCCGCTTGTGCTTTGCTTCCAGCCTTGGCCTGTCTCCTCCATTCCTCCCCGTGGCGCGCCTGCGGGCCCTCTTTTAGCGTTCCCGCTGGAGTTATTCTGGCCGAGTCTCGTGGCCTCGCCTGCCGTTGCGGATCATTATCCCATTGGTCCCGGCATCGTTTGCGTGTTCTGTTGTCGCATTGCCGTTTCCGGGGGTCGCATTGTTTGCCAGTTTGCTCGCAGACTCCGCGAGGCTCTGTCTCCCTGGGCTTCCCTTGCGACGTACGGCTGACGTGTCTCAGGTTGCCGCCTTGGGCCATTGGATACAATGCATGGGCAGACCTTCAGATCTGGCCAGTCCAGGCCAGCTCTGCTGGATCGCCCTTGGTGTCTCAACCCTGGCAGATCTGCAGCGTGCGCGGCTGCGTCCAACCAGAACTCACAGGTCGCCGCCCTCTGCCGTTGTTTCAGCACATGGGCATCCTTTTTCATCCTCTCCCCATATCGGCGTCGGCCGCTTCATTGTCGATTTCAGGCCTGCCCGCCGCTTTTGGCTCCGCGTGCCCGCCGCCTCGCTGGACAGCGACCTGGGGCCCCAGTCGTTTGCGCCGTGCCGCCCCCCCCTCAGGACGGTTGGAGCGTATCTTTTGATTATGTGGCGATGACAACCGTCATTGGGGGGGCGAAGGGGGCCGGTGACGTCGCGTTTCGCGCTGGCGGCGTCTGGGAATGCCTAGACATTACCCAGGACGGGTAGCAGCAGCACGTAGGCTGCGATCTGTACTACAGCGCCTGTGTACACCACAGTGCCTGCGTGCACAACAGCGCCTATGCACAACACAGCAGCCGCGTGCAACACAGCGCCAGTGTGAACCACAGTGCCTGCATGCATCACAGCGCTTGTGCACGCCACACCGTTTGCTAAACCACATCAGCAATGCGCACCACAGCACCAGTGTACACCACAGTGTCTGCGTGCACCACAGCGCCCCTGTACACCACGGCGCCTTGTGCACCACAGCAACCGTGCGCAACAAACAAAAAACCATTGATGTATATACACATATATAGATATGTATATATATGTATGTATATATAGATACGTTCAGAAGGACCCTTATAACAAAATGGAGCGCCTGTGGATTCCACTGAAAACACTTGTTGTATGTAGGATATGGTAAAGCATCTTTATTGGAAAATGAGGATTCCTGGAATCCACGAGTTCTCCAAAGGAGGGGGGAAGGGGGGAAAAACAGGAGGTCCCGTGCCTTCGGGATCGGGGCGCGCACAAAGACAGGGGCGGGGCCGTCCTGAAAGAGTTCGCTTGAGGCGCGGAGCAATGCGGAGGCAGTGCAGTGAGAGGCGCCGTGGCATGGGAGCGCGAGGAGGGAGGAAACTCGCATTCAATTTTCAGCACTCACCTTGCGTGGTGTTTCGCTGTCCGCGGCAGATCCTCACTTGCGTGTTCCTTCTACCTGTCCTGTGCACGGAGGCGCTGTGGTGCACACGGGCGTTGTAGTGCACGCGGATGTTGTGGTGTTGTACACAAGCTCCGTGGTGTGCACAGGCGTTGCGGTTCACGCAGGCGTTGTGGTGTACACAAGGGCTGCGTTGCAGACGGCCGCTGCGATGTACAAAGTTGCTGTGGTGTACACAAGCGATGCGGTGCACGCAATCACTGTGGTGTACAAGCGCGGCGCTGCACATGGTTATTGCGGTGTACACAAACGCTGTGGTGCACATGCGCGCGGTGGTGCATGCGAGCAGTGTGGAGTACACAGGCGCTGCGGTGCAGATCGCCGCGTACATGTTGTTCCTACTTCGCCTCGGTCATCCCTAGGCATTCCCAAACGCGGCCGGCGCGGAACGTGACGTCACCTCAGGGGGGGTGCAGGGCCGTGCTGTCCGTGGCATTGCTGGGCGGGGCCACTGCACCCCTGCCACCTGCTGCGCCGCTTCCCCACTGGCAGGCTATTGGCGGGATCAGCCCCCCCCCGCCTTTCCACACCCATCCGCGCAAGCTCCAGCAGGCAGCGTTGCCCGCCCCCTCCAGCCGGCTTTGGCCATCCCCGCTGCCTTTTGCCGCCTGGGTTCTTACCGCCTTTTGGCCCCCCACTGGACCCGGACGTCGTCAACGTGGCTTTTCGTTATCTATCTCGGCACTGTGCCTCTTCCGCTTCGCGCACTGTAGCCCCTGCTCCAGCCCCTCGACACGGCCGTGACACCGCCCCGCGCCTGCTGCAAGGGGCGCCGCACTGGCTGGCCGCACCGGCCGCTCCACGGCGACGCACCTCGCGATGTGGGTGCCTTCCCCTCCCTCCCTCTTCCCTCGCGGCCACATTTGCCTGTCTTTGCCCCCTGCCGCCATTTAATTTGCGCTTTCCGTTGCCAAGACCGACTGAGCGCGCGCGCGCGGAAAAGTTAACATCGTGTGCGTGTGCGTGCGCGCACGCGGGCAGGCGGGCGGGCGCGGGCGCGCGCGCGCGCGCGCGTCCGCGCGTGCGTGCGTGCGCGCGCGTGCGCGCGTGCGTGCGAGCGCACGAGCGAGCGTGCGTGCGAGCGCACGAGCGAGCGCGCGTGCGTGCGTGCGCGCGTGCGTGAGTGCGCGCGTGCGTGCGTGCGTGAGTGAGTGCGTGCGTGCGTGCGCACGTGCGTGCGTGCGCGCGTGCGTGCGTGCGTGCGCGCGCGGTGGTCGTTCGCGTGCGCGTCCGTGTGCGCGTGCGCGTGCGTGTGCGTGTGCGTGCGCGTGCTCGTGCGCGTGTGCCTGTGCGTGTGCGCGTGCGTGTGCCCGTGCGCGCGCGCGCGTGCGTGCGCGCGTGCGCGTCCCCGTGCGTGCGTGCGTGCGTGTGCGCGTGCGTGTGCGCGTGCGCGCGCGCGTGCGCGTACGTGTGCGCGCGCGTGCGTGTGCACGCGCGTGTGCATGCGCGCTTGCGCGCGCCGATGCGGGCGCGGGCGCGGGCGCGGGCGCGCGGGCGAGCGTGTGCGCGCTTGTGTGTGCGTGGGCGCGCGCGCGTGCGCTTGCGTGCGCGCGCGTGCGCGCGCGTGCGCGCGTGTGTGTGCGTGTCTGCGTGTGCGCGGGCGTGCGCGTGCGTGCGTGCGTGTGCGCGCGCCTGTGCGCGTGTGTTTGTGTGGTTGTATGTGTGTGCTTGAGTGTTTGCGTGTTGTTGCGCGCGGGCGCGCGGGCGCGCGCGCGCGTGCGCCTGTGCGTTCGCGCGCGCGTGAGCGCGCGCGTGCTTGCGTATGTTTGCACACGTTTGCGCATGTCTGCGTCTGTTTGCGCGGCCACGCGCGCGCGCGGGCGGGCGGGCGGGCGGGCGAGCAGGCGCGCGCGCGCGAGGTCGCGCGCGCGCATTTGCTGGGGGGGCGAAGAGACGGGGGCGCTGCACTTGGCTTCCGTCGCCCCGTCGCTGCGCGCGAGGCCGACGCCGCGAAAAGTGCGTGCGCATGTTGCACGTTGCGCGTTGCACGTTGCACGTTGCGCTCTGCGTTCGCGCCGCGAGTTGCGCGTCGCGCGTTGCGCGCCAGGGGCGCAGGCCCGCAGGGCGTTGCGCGGGCGCAAATCGTAGGTCGGTCGATGGGCCAGCAGCGCAGCGGCGCGCGCGACGCGCGACGCTTGTTGCCCGACCGCGGGGCGCGCCACCCACCCGCGCGCCATGGCATATCTTTGTTGCCGCGCGCGGGCCAGCAGCGGTAGCTCGCGCGGGCGCGCCGCGGGGATCGCGCAAAGGGCAGCGGGTCGCGGCGCGACCATGCTCCGTGGGTTTGGCAACTTTTGACTTGTAGTTTTATTTCCGCACCGCGCCCTGGCGGCGCTCGCCCGCGGCGCGGGCCCGTTGGCCGTTTTTGCCGTCGTCGCTTGGGTGGGTCGCCGCCGCTGCCTCGTCGTCGTCGCTGTGGTCGGCGTTGCCGCCGTTTTGCCCAGTCGCGGTCGCTGCTGCCGCCGTCGCGTCGTCGTCACCGTCCGCTCGCCGTCGCTGCCGCGACCCCCCCCCGTCGGGGTCGCCGCCGCCGCTGCTGCGCCGCGGTCGTCGCGGTCGTCGCCGCCGCCGCTTCTCTGCGGCGGTCGCCGGGCGCGGCCGCCGCCGCTGTCGCGGCGCCGTCGCCGTCCGCCGTCGCCGTCGCTGGCCGTCGCTTCCGCGTCGCCGCGGGCGCCGTCGGCGCCGCCGCCGCTGCCGCCGCGTCGCTTCGCTTGTTCCTGGCTTCGCGCCGTCGCCCGCTCGACCCGGCGTCGGGGGTCGCGCCTCGGCGCGCGCGGCGGCCGCGCGCGAACGCGATCAACCCAATTGAGCGACCATGGCGCACGGGGGGGCCCAGCGGCGCTACAAACGCACGCGCACTTGGGCGACCCGGACGAGGGCGCCGACAACGTGGCCGCGGCGCTTTAGACAGGCAACCTGCACGAGTGCGACCTAAAGTTGGGCCACCCGCAGTAGAGAGCCCCAACGGCGCAACAAACGCACCCACACTTGGGCGACCCGCGCGAGGGTGGCCCAATAGCGCGCCCATTGCGATTACTACAGGCGACCTACACGAGGGCGGCTTGAAGTTGGGCCCTCCGCGCTAGGTGCGCGCGCAGACCGCTCGTCTCCCCTTTCGATCCATCCATGCTGCTTCCTCGCGGCTCAGGCATTGGACATCTTTAGCATCGCACATGCTACCCCAGCGCCCTCTGCTCATCGAGCGCGAGGATTCCAGATTCCCATATTGACTCCTCGTTGTCCTCTACCTACGGACCACGCGGTTGGCCCGACTCATTGGTCGTTAGCCCTCGTTTACGGGTTCTTCCCCAATCAGTGCTTGCACGGAAGGGGTCTTCGCGGGATTTGAAGGATTTGGCGAAAGTTTCCGGCCGATGTTGGTCGCGCGTTGGGTTCCCAGCTTCCCGGTTCGGGGTTCCCGGGTTCCGGGTCAATTTCGGAGGGCGGCGAGGTTTCCGGGTTCCCGCTTTCCTGGTCGGTTTTTTCTGATCGATCTGTTTCACCATCGATCGCATTGCCCACTTCTCTACCGATGGCACCATCGATCTCGCAAGCGATCTCCCTAGAGATCGCATGAGCGATCTCGCGATCGATCTCGCGATCGACCTTGCAATCGCCCTCACTATCAATTTCACGATCGATCTATCGATCTCGCAATCGATCTCAAGATCCATGGTATTAGTGTTCGGATCGCCCACTGATCTGGGTTTTCTCACGTGTAACCCGCCTTTTCAATTTCGCTCTCCGCTGCGAGACCCCGCGCCCACTTCGAGCCCTGCGCGCGGCGCTGGCACCGACGAGGGCCTGCGCCTCCACGCGCGGCGGCTCCTCGACGGCGCACAGGCTTCGCGGCGACGCGGAGAGAGCAGCGGGGCAGGAAATGATGCCGCAATCCCCGTTGCCAGGAGAAGGCAACGCCAACGCCCGCCTCGAAGCTGAGCTTCGGCGTGCAAAGCAGCCGCAATCCTGCTCGCCAGACACGAGCACTTCCCATTCATTCGCGCTGGCGCAATCGCGCACGCTAGGGCATGGACCAAGCTCCCAGTCGACCGCTCAGTCCCCTGGGGCCAACATTTGTTCAAGACCCTCGTCGGTGGAAACACCTGCGCCTTCCCCCGCCAGCATCTTCGCCGGCGCAACCGCCCACGGCGGCGCGAACGAGACGTCTCCTCCGAGCGCTTCCGCGCGACGCCGCCGCAGGGGCGCCAGAGGCCCTCCGAGCCCCGCGTCGGTTCCCGCGCCCGAACACGCGCGCGCCATCGAGGATCGCATTGGAACGACCTCACAGCGAAGAGCCCCCGATCGGTATCATCTGCAGTCCCAGCATAGGGAAACCAGCCGCAGCCCTCACAGAGGCGCTCACAGCATAATCCCCCGCGGCACGATATGACGCCACGCGCATCGCCATCCGCCAATGAGTTGGCAGAGCTCAGAGACAAGGTTGACACTTGCACGACCCAATAGTTATAGGGCCTTGCTGCCGCTGCCGCTGGTCGCGCGACAGACAACACTCGAGGCGAGGGACCCAGCGCGCTCGCGCCCTGGTCGACGCCGGGATCGCCGAGGATCGATCGATCACATATCAGGTTGACTCTGTGGGGTCACACCGAGGCGCTGACTCCACAGCCACCCAGACGCTCCGCGACTACCCCCCCGCCATGGAGGCGCAGATCGCCAGGGATGCGGGCGCTGCCGCCGACGGGGCCCTCCGCGACGAGATTTGGACATTGCCGCAGGTTCCTGCCGCTGAGGTACGTGGGGCTGCGGACCAACAGCTCCTTGATGACCTCATTGCGCTCCGCGATCACGTTGACGCGACTACTGCCAGCCTCTTGTGCGAGAATGCTACAGCCACGTCCGAGTTGCACGGCGAGCTGTGCGTTGCCGAGATGGCGATTGCTCGACGTCTTGGCGCATCAGAGGGACGCGCGCAAGCGCGTGACACGTGTCTCCACGGTCGACCAGCAGTTACCTGACCCCCAGGCCGCGCTGGCTGAGTTGCGCGCTGCACGGACCCAGACTGATCAGCTGGGCACCCCGGCATCGGTCTACGAATTCGCCCCCCTCGCCGCTGAGATGGCCAAGGCAAGGAAGGTGGCGGGCCACGCGCAGTTCGACTCACACAGATCTCGCACGAAAGAGACGCTGAAAAGGCACGGGCCGAGGCACGACTCACCCGTTTGGAACTTGAGCGCGAAGCACGCGACCGACGGTTCCAGGATTTAGAGCATCGGCTGACATGGTACCCCCAGCGAACTAACGACACCAACGACGAGGTACGCGGTCAACGACAGAGCGTTGAAAAGTGGCAGAACGATCTCACAACAACCAAGGCCACCTTGAAGGTCCACGTCGGCGACGCCAAGATCCGTTTCCGTTCGCAACCTCCGGAACCAACCACCGACAGCGCCCCAACCCTCGCCGACGGAAACATCCACGCAGGGCAACCGCGACGCACGTCACTAGGAGCTGCCTCTGCAGCAGCTTCAACACAGACACGTCACGCATCCCCTGTGCAAGCACCATCGCCGACGCCACCAGCTCCATCACATAAGAATTCACAGTATTCCCTTGGTGGCACGACCCCGATTAAGGAATCAGATACTGATCTCGCTCCCCAACTGCCACGTATTATCAGGTACAACAGTGGCAACAAGTGGTCATGGAAAACTGCGGCAGTGCGTCAGGGCGTCCTGCTGCGGCATACACATTTCTCAGCGTTGTTGAACTCCCCGATGCTACATTTGAGAACCTCCAAGAGAGTGGCGATTCCCAGAGCATCGATTCCAAGCTCGCCGCTGGACTTTCGGCAGTTCTTACTATTGTACTCCGCTCTCGCATGAAAAACCGCAAACCTCAGGAGCACCAAGCCGGCCGCATGTTGCAAGGAAGACAGATATTCTGAGCTGTCCTACAATATTTCACGGAAGCCGACGACATCATACTCGACTTGGAACGTCTCCATTTCACCCGCATGCGAGACAACGACGTCCACTCGTGCATTGTGGATTGGGACAATTTATTATTGGAATGCCGTGATCCACCAGACACGAAAATATTCGAGTTATTTTTCCGAGCGTCGGTCCGCAGACACCCATGGATGAAGCGAGGCACGCGCGACTACAACAAAATCAAGATGGGCGGCCCTAACCGAACAGGCGATTGGCTTGGAGAACGCATTGTGGCCAACCTCGAGATGCACCGACTCGACCGTAACCAACGCAACCTCAAGAACGAGACGACACGCCACGATCTGACCACATGCGCAGCATACAGGGCAGGTCGCTGCAAGAACCGTGAACGGCGCAAACTACTACACACCAGTTCCGGCCACCGCCCCACGCCAAGATTCTCGGGCGCGACAGCCGCAACGAGACGCCCCCCCCGGACATGCGCGGGGCGACCAACATTCCCCGCGCAGGGGGGGCGCCAGGGCTCTCGGAGTCCGGGGGGGCCCCGCTGGCCACTCCGCGGATCGCCGCCCCCAGGGCGCGGGGGGCGACAGGGCTCGCGAAGACGGGGGGCCGCAGGCGGCCCCCACGGCGCCCCCGCCCCCCTTCGCGGGGCGGCAGCCGCGACCGCAGTCAGGGGCGCCCACCCACAGAGAGCGACAAATGTGGCAGCGGATCTGCCCCGCGCGGCTCTGGACGGCCACCTTCGACGCGCCAGAGGAAAAGCTCGCCTGCAGCATGGCGACGCGGCCAGAGACGAGACCCAACGCGCGCGATTTGTGAAAAGACCCCGGTGGCCGCATCTACACGAGCCACCACGCAACCACGTCTTCGATAACGATTCGACCACGACGACATCGAAGTCATCACCCACCCCGCGCCCAAACGGCAACTGGCCAAGTGGCACACCGACGCCAACGAGGGCGACCTCGCTAATGCGCCCGACCCGCTGCCGGACTGGCGGCTGCAAGACAGCGCCGAGGCGTTCCGAGACTGCCGGCTTGAGACGCAGAAATGGCACGATGACCTCACCGCCCCGACCAGACTTACCACGGCGCCCGACCTACCACCCGACGACGGCTCAGCGTCGGTGGCAACGCCCGCGACCGAGTCCCTTTCACCGACGCGGTCAACAGAAGGGTTGTCACGTGCGCGGATATTGGACAGCGGCCTTGCCCACCACGCCCAAGACACAGCCGTCCTGACACAAAACGAAACCACCGACGCGCACATAGGACGCGATCGTAGAAAGGAAACAGCCAACGGCGACAGGATCGTCGATAAGCACATTCAACTGCAGCTCCCACAGATTGGGCCGTCCAGCTCCGCCCTTGCGATTGACGATTGCCCTTCGGCGCTGTCAGGGGGCCAGCTGGCGCTGGGCGAGGGCCTCGGACGCCCGTGGGGTTCTCCACTGGGCAACTTACTACAGGACCCACAGGGCCAATGGCACAGGGCCGTTGCACGCAGCCGCATCCAGGAACTCGACGTCAACAGCCTCGAACGGGCATCGCCGCCGAAGTTGTTCCCCGAATGCCGAGGCATCGTCGCGCGATCGTCTGCAGGCGACGCCTCTCCAGACTGGGGGGCCCGGCGGAGCCCTTCTGGGCCAAAGGGTGGGAGGGGAGACGAGGGGCGGGAGAATGATGAGGGATCAGGGCCAAGAACAAATATGAAAGGAAGATGGCGAGGATAAGGGGGCGAGGGCGCTCCAACACACCCAACTTGAAGAACTGCTCGGAAAGCTGCAGCACTTGTCTTTGGCATCCGAGGCCGCGAGGCCCCCGGGGCCCCCCCATCGGCGGACTCAACTGCCCCGAGGTTATCGGCCCCATTGTGTGTTGAACGCCGTCGTGTCCTCATACTCGGATTCCCATGCGTTTCCGAACTTCGGTCTTCGCATTGCATTTTCCGCATATCCGCAGATTCAGCATTTAGTGGTCTGGACCTCCCGTGTCTGAATTCTCGGACCTCCTTAATTTCCGGGTCTCCTCAATTACCGAACCAAGTAGACATCAACCTAGAAGCCGCCGCCCAAGGAGGAAGCTTGTTCCAAGCCTCTTGAGCCCCCCTCCAACAAATATCATTAAAATCGTTAGTCAAAGTCAAAATTACAATTTCAACTTGAGGCTGAATTACGGTTTGCCCGATCGCAAGGGAAGAGTCAGAGTCGTCCTCTTATTTCCGGGCGACTCGACGACGCCGCATTTCTCGCGGCGCAAGAATCGCGACGGCCCGACGGTCGCAGCTCTGAGTTGCTGGCGCGCACATTCGCAAGCGACGCGCATAGTGCGCGCGAGGCGAAGATTCTTGGAGCGCGCTTGCGTCGGCTCGCCCGTGTTTCCGCATCTGCGGCGAGTCGACAGCAGCGGCGTCGTTTCAATCGCCTCGCTTGCGCGGCGCGCCTTCAAGGCGGCGGCGCTGCGCGCCGGCGCGCCAAACGCGGCGTTCCCCGCGAGTAGAGCGTTCCGCCGCGGGCGCGCGGAGACACAGCGCAGGCGCGACAGCCGCCCGCGCGAAAGCCTCCGCGGCGCCGATTGGCGCCCCCGCGCTTTCGGAGAAGATGCGCACCAGCACGAGGGCGATGCGACCGCCGAAGCGGCGGCCGCCGCTTCGCGCCTTAAGTGCCAGCGCAGGGAGCAGACCAGGCTCTGCGCCGGCGCCTGCGGGGCAAGTCGCTCAGGCGCACGCTCGGCGCGCACTGCGACCTGCGTCCGCGGTTCCACCAGGTCTCGGCACGCCTTGCGCGCCCCTGCCAGGCGAGCCCGGGCGCGCGCTGCGCTGCGCTCGATGCCCAGGTTGGCTTGGTCGCCGCCGGCGCCCGTCACCGCGAGCGCCCCCGGCGCGGGGCGCTCGCGGGGCGGCGGCCCCGGCTTGGTCGCCGCGCCAATCGCCGGGGCGTCGCGCCCGAGGCCGGGCGCGCGAGGCAGGAGCGCCGAGAGGCGCGGGGGGGCGCAAACCCGCAGGGCGCTGCGCGGGCGCAACTCGCAGGTCGGCCGACCGTCCAGCGGCGCAGCGGCGCGCGCGAAGCGCGACGCTCGTTGCCCGACCGCAGGGCGCGCTGCCCACGCGCGTTCCTTGGCATCTTTTCGTCGTCACGCGCGAGCCAGCCGCGGTCGCTCGCGCGGGCGCGCCGCGGAGATCACGCACAGAGCGGGTCGCGGCGCGCCCTGGCGCCGTTCCTTTGGCAGGTTTTGATTTGTTGTCATATTGCGAAGGCCTTACGGCGGGTGCCCCCGACCCTGAATGGCGACGACGACGACGACGACGACGACGACGACGACGACGACGACGACGAGCGCGCTTGGGGGCCTCTTGGGGGTAGTTTGTGGGCCTCTTGGGAAGCTCTCAGGGGCCGCTTGGAAGCCTCGTGGGGGCCTCTTGGGGCTTCCTGGGGGTCTCTTGGAGGGGGCCTGGGACGCCTTGGAGGCTTCTTGGACGGTCTTGGGGCTATCGTGGGCGTTTTCGGCGGATCTTTGGGCGACTCGGGGCCCTCTTGGGCCGTCTCGGGGGCCATCGCTCGTTCACGGCGCGGGCCCGTCGGCCGTTTTTGCCCCGCCCGCCCGATCACGGGCGCGGGGCTGCTCCGGTCGTTGGCGGTCCGCATCTGCCCCGCCCGCCCGCCTTTGGAGTCAATGCCCAGGCTGGTTTGGTCGGGCGCGGTGCCCGTCACCGCGAGCGCCCCCCGCGCGAGGCGCTCGCGGGGCGGCGGCCCTGGCCCGCGACTGGGGCGTTGCGTCCGAGGCCGGGCACGCGAGGTAGGAACGCCGAGATGCGTGGTGTGCTGTGTGTGTGGTGCGGGTGTGGGTGTGGGTGCGTAGATGTGTGGATGTGTGGATGTGTGGATGTGTGAGTGTGCGGATGTATGGTCGTGTGGATGTCTGGGTGCGTAGATGCGTGGATTCGTGGATGTGTGGGTGTGTGGATGCGTGGATGTATGTGTGTGCGCGTGTATGTGTGTGCGTGTTTGCGCGTGCGCGTGCGTGCGTGTGCGCGCGCGTGTAATGCACGCGCGCGACCCCCGCCACTGTGCGACGCGATTGTGTTTTTCACCAAAGGAGGAGTGCCGTCCCGATCTTGACGTTCGCTGACCGTCGATTGGCCCCCATCGGCGCGCTGAGAGAAAACGTTTGTGAATGGGTGGGTTGTCTGCCTGTGTGTTGTGCGTGTGTGTTTGTACGCTGGCTTACGCCTCCACAGCAGGGTTGTATGCAGCTGGGCGACAGCTCGACCGAGGCGTTCACGCCGGACGCCTTGCGTCTCGACCACGGAGCGGGCGCCATGCTTGGCCAGCCGGGAAGGGCGATCGACCATGCTGGGATGATGGGGGGCGCTGCGTCTTCCCAGGCCCAGGGTTGACCAAGGAGAAGCAGATCATCATTTCAGTGTTCCCAGTGGCCCAGGGAGGTCTCGTACCGTTTGTGCCCCGGTCGGCTTTTTGCGGGCGGAGGGTTCGGGCGTGTTTTTTTATACCGGATCAATTGTGACAGGCTACGCCCACAACGACCACGACGGGCCACCGAATCGCCTCATGAGCTCCGCCCTGCGAGGGGGGCCACGGAACGCAGAATCTAAGTTTGAATCATTGACGCGCCAGCCCGTTCAGAAACGATGCCCATGCGAGTTTTCTTGATAGGACGACGAGGACGACAAAGACGAGAACGAGGAGGAGGAGGAGGACGCGGAAGAAAAGATGGGCGAGGATGAAGAGGAAGAGGAGGAGGAGGAGGAGGAGGAGGAGGAAAACGAACAGGACGACGACGTAGAGGATTCCTGTAGTTGCTTCGGAGCTTTCTGGGGGCACTTTGAGGGTCCTTGTGGGACTCTCTTGTGGCCCTCTTGGGGCTATTTTGGAGGGTTATCGGTGCTATTTAGGCGGGTCTTGGGGCGCTCTTGGAGTTTTCGTGAGGGCCTCTTGGAAGCCTTGTCAGACCTCGTGGGCCATCTTGGGAGGGTGTCTATCAAAAAAGGGCCCCCGAATAGGACCATCTAGGGACCATCTTGAGGCCTCAAAAACGCATCGAAAGCGGAACAGCGGGAAGGCAAAGTCAGCGATGGTCTTGGGAAGTCCTGAGGGGGCTACTTGGAGCCGTTTTGTGGCCCTCTCGGGGCCTCTTGGAGGCATGTCGGAAGCCATCTTGTAGCATACAGTCGGGGCCCTGAAGAAGAAGCCCTTTTCGTTGGGGAGGGGCTCCGCGTTCCTTAAGTGTTTCACAGCTTGCCTCAGGTTGTCCTTATGCTTTCGATCGGGACATCGAAGTTTAACTCATGGAAAAAAGGGGCCTCGCTCCTTATTTAGGGTTCCCTAGGTCAAGGCCCCGACTGTACTCTGGTTTCTTGTTGTTTTTTTTAGGGGGGGGCTCTCCGGCCACCCCAGGCTCTCAGGGGGACCCCTCAGAGAAAAAAAAAAAAAAAAAAAAAAAAAAAAAAAAAAAAAAAAAAAAAAAAAAAAAAAAAAAAAAAACGAAAAAACGTGAGTTGTCATATTCTTGTTCGGGGTTTTTTGGCCAGGAGGAGGAGGAGGAGGAGGAGGAGCGTCGGGGGTCGTCGGAGCCCTCTTGGGTGCCCCGACGGCTCGCGAGGCCTCCGAAATATAAGCCCAGGAAGGGGGGAGGCCTCACAGAAGGGAAGCGGGGCTTTGGGAGGAGGAAAGCAGATCATATTATGACCACCAGACCCAGGGCTCGTTTCGATTCCTCCGATTCGATTCGATTCGATTTCGGTGGATTCCGATTCCGATTCGATTCGATTTCGGATTCCGATACGGCTCGCGAGGCCTCCGAGATGAGCTCGGCAAGGGGGGAGGCCTCACAGAAGGGAAGCGGGGTTTTGGAGGAGGAGGGCAGATAATTCGGGGGTGGACAGACCTCCTACCCCGACACGTCGATGGAGGAATTGGCCGTTTGCGGTTCGCAGGAGGGCGTCGCGGCCCTCATTTTTGCGGGTCCAGGTCCGTCCGGTTCGGTCCCGGGCCGTTTTCATTGAGGGGAGGGCTACTAAAGGGAGGTCTGTCCACCGCCGAAGAATATCATGACCACCAGACCATTCGGGCCAGGCGAAAGGGGGGGATTGGGAAAGGGGGGCTTACGAAATTTGCTGCATGCAGCTGGTTTCGGCCTCACCGAGGGGCCCATTCCTCGATATATAGCAGCCTCCGGCGCCGGGAGGCGCCAGGAAAATCAGCTACGTGAGCTGATTCTCAAACCCCCCCTTTGCTATCCCCCCATTTCGCCCGGCCCGAACCACCTGCGCCCAGACGATTGGTGGGATGGCATTCCGCCCGAGAGCACGAGCGTGACACGGGCTTAAACCGGGCCAGTAGTCACGAGCCACCGAATCGAGAGCGGCCGGGCACGAGGAGTGACATCGCTTGGGGCAACGGGGGGCGCCGAGTGCCACAGGCCACCGCGTCGATCCTCCTCCTCCTCCTCCTCCTCCTCCTCCTCCTCCTCCTCCTCCTCCTCGATCCAGGAGCTCCAACATGCGCGGACCACAAGAGCCATGGATCCACAGGCCGCTCCGTCGGCCGTGGCCACGAGCCATCGAGTCGGTGCAGCGGCCCCGCTCCGCGTGCGAGCGCACGCGGCGGGGTCACGACGGGGTCGCGCACGACGAGCCGCCGAAACGGTTCTTGGCCCCGATCGCACGCTTGAGCTGCGACCACGAGAGAGCAGCGGGCCGCGAGCCGACTGCGAATCGCTTCGCTGCGGCTCCGCTCCGAACGAGGGCCACGAGGTAGAGCCACGGGCCACGAGCCAGAGGCGAACATGGAGAGTCATTTGTGTCGCATCCCCGAGTCGCGAATTCACGGGAGGGGCACCAGAGCGCCATCGTGGAGCGACGGGGGCCACGAGGGAGCGAGGGGCCGCAGGCCACGAGCTCCCAAATCCGACAGTGGCCGTCGAGGAGGGCCACGAGAGAGGAGGCCCACGAGCAGAGCACTTTGGGCCACAGACCACGGGAGCCGCCAAATCCGCCGTCACCGACCAGAGCTTTGAGCAGGCCACTTGGCAAGGCCGTGGGTGGTGGGTCACCGACTCTGTCCGTGGCCGCCGAGGAGGGTCACAAGGGGCCCCCGCGGGGCCACAGCGCACGTTCCGCGACGACGAGGGCGTCGAGGGGGGCACGCGTGGCCGACGGCCTCGAGCGGCCGAATCCGTTCGCGGCCGTCGAGGAAAGCCGTGAGAGGTCACGAGGGACGGCGAGATGCCACATGCCACAAGCTATGGGAGGAGGAGGAGGAGGAGGAGGAGGAGGAGGAGGAGGAGGAGGAGGAGGAGGAGGAGGAGGAGGAGGGAGAGGAGAGGAGGAGAAGGAGGAGGATAAGGAGATGTAGGAGGAGGAGGAGGAGGAGGAGGAGAGGAGGAGGGAGGGCGAGAGGAGGAGGGGGAGGAGGAGGAGGAGGAGGAGGAGGAGGAAGAGGAGGAGATGGAGGAGGAGGAGGAGGAGGAGGAGGAGGAGGAGGAGGAGGAGGAGGGGAAGGGGGGAGGAGGAGGAGGAGAGGGAGGAGGGAGGGGAGGAGGAGGAGGAGGAGGAGGAGGAGGAGGAGGAGGGGAGGAGGGAGGAGGAGGAGGAGGAGGAGGAGGGAGGGAGGAGGAGGAGGAGGAGGAGGAGGAGGAGGAGGAGGAGGAGGAGGAGGAGGAGGAGGAGGAGGAGGAGGAGGGAGGAGGAGGAGGAGCAGGAGGAGGAGGAAGGAGAGGAGGGGAGGAGGAGGAGGAGGAGGAGTGGGAGCAGGAGGGGGAGGAGGAGGAGAAGGAGGAGAAGGAGGAAGAGGAGGAGGAGGAGGGGGAGGAGAAAGGAGCAGAAAGAGGAGGAGGAGGAGGAAGGAGGAACAGGAGGAGGAGGAGAAGGAGGAGGAGGAGGAGTTGGAATTCCATATGCAGACGTCGTCAAGGGTACCAGGGCCACAGGCCGCGAGCCACCAAATCCTTCTTTGGGCGGACCTCAAAGAGGAGGTGCACCACTGGGGGGCCATGGGCTGGAGGGTTTTCTCCGAGGGGCTTAGGCGACCTGTCCTCCTCCTCCTCCTCCTCCCCCTCCTCTCCTCCTCCTCCTTCTCCTCCTCTTCCTCCTTCCCCATCCTTCTCCTCCTCCTCCTCCTCCCCCTCCTTGTCCTCCTCCTTCTCCTCCTCCTCCTCCTCGGGTCGCCTACGGCCACGGGGGAACCGTGCACCATAGGCCATGGGCCCTACCAAACCCGTTTGCGTTCCGATGCTCGCAGCCTTTTCAGCGGCCGCGGGCCCCAGGACTGTGAACCTCCGGATCCTTGCTCCTACTCAAGGGAGGAATAACCACCTGGACCCGAGAGTTGGCGTTTGCTAAACGGCCTTGCGCGTTTACTAAACAGTCTTGCCCTGTTCGATGTTCTTATTTGGGTGCGTTTGCCGAACGGCCTCGCGCTGTCGGGGTGATTATTGTGGGGGGGGGATTTTTGCCCTCTGACTATGGCCCCAGGAGAGCCCACAAGGTGCCCCAGGGCGCTCCGAAACGACTCAGCTCCGAGAGAGCCTCCACAAGGCTCGAGATGATCTGCACGATTCGGGCTGCAACACTGCCCACAGTCTCCTGCGCGGCCGGAAGAAGCGCACCAGAGGCCCAGGACCCAGGAAGAGGCTTCAAGTCAAGTCAAGTCAAGTAAGCCTTGCACCGGCCAGTGCGTGAGCAAAGTGAAACGTCAAATAGGCGTGGCGCCAGACGCTGCACAAGCAGGAAACACGCAAAATGGACAAGCGACCGGTCAGTCGCGCCATGCTTTCACCGTCGACTCCCACGCCGCTGCTGCACCGGCCCAGGAAGAGGCTTCAAGCGGAGAGAAACCCAGGCTTCAGGAAGCAGCAGCGCGCAACGGCGAGCCGTAGCAACGAGCAGTGCGCAGCAGCAGGCAGCACTGAACGACACGAAGCAGCATCAAGTGGTGGTCGCAAGCGACAGCCAGTAGCAGCAACACTACAGTCGGGGCCCTGAAGAAGGAACCCTTTTCGTTGGGGAGGGGCTCCGCGTTCCTTACGTGTTTCCCAGCTTGCCTCAGGCTTTTATTATGTTTTCGACAGGAAATCGAAGGTTAATTTATGGAAAAAATGGGCCTCGTTCCTTATTTAGGGTTCCTTAGGTCAACGCCCCGACTGTAGCAGTCGGAGGTGAGGGGGTGAGATCAAAGTGGAACGGAGAGCCCTCCTGCCGGGAAATCGGTTTCGGTCTCGTGCTCGTGCGTGCCGTGCGTGCGGGCGAGGCGGAGCTGCGCGGGCGGGCGGGGAGAGAGTCGCCTCCGGCCGAGGCGCAGCAGGACCAAAGGATTCCTCTCCTGGGGCCGATGGCCCGCGGTGTCCCGCCGGTGTCCCGTCGGTGTCCCGATGATGATGGTAATGATGATGATGATGATGATGATGATGATGATGATGATGATGATGATGATGTCCATGATGTCCATGATGATGATGATGATGGTGATGGTGGTGATGATGATGATGGTGTCCCGATGATGATGATGATGATGATGATGCTGATGATGATGCTGATGATGATGATGATGATGTTGACGATGCTCATGATAATGGAAATGGTGATGGTGGTGATGATGATGGTGTCCCGATGATGATGATGATGATGATGATGTTGATGATGATGATGATGATGTTGTTGATGATGATGATGAGGTTGATGATCCTTATGATGTTGATGATGATGAGATGATGATGATGATGATGAAGAAGGTGATGATGATGATGATGATGATGATGATAATGATGATGGTGTCCCGATGATGGTGATGATGATGATGGGATTGCGGATGCTGCTGTTCATGATGATGGTGATGATGATGGTGTCCCGATGGTGATGGTGATGATGATGATGATGTTAATGATGATGACGATGATGGTGTCCCGATGATGATGCTGATGATGTTGATGGTGAGGATGATGGTGAAGTGATGACGACGATGATTTTGATGATGGTGGCCCGATGATGGTGATGATGATGTTGATGTTGATGATGACGATGATGATGTCCCGATGATGATGATGAGGATGATGGTGATGATGATGGTGACGATGATGATGGTGTCCCGATGATGATGATGATGATGATGATGATGATGATGTTGATGATGATGGTGTTGATGATGCTGTTCATGATGATGATGATGATTGGATGGTGATGATGGTTGTGTTCCGATGATGATGATGGTGTCCCGATGATGATAATGATGATGATGATAATGATGATGATGATGGTGACGATGATGGTGCCCCGATGATGATTGTGATGATGGTGATGGTGATGATGTTGATGGTGATGATGATGATGGTGATGAGGTGATGATGATGGTGTCCCGGTGATGATGATGTTAATGATGATGACGTTGATAACGATGGTGATGTTGATGATGATGATGAATTTGATTGTGAGATCGATTATGATATCGATAGTGAGATCGATAGTGATACCGAATGTGATATTAATTCTGAGATCGATAGTCAGATCGATTGTGAGATCGATCGAATGCAATAGATCGAATGAGATCGATTGTGAGATCGATCGAGTGAGATCGATCGAGGGAATCCGATAGTGAGATCGATAGTGAGATCGATAGTGAGACCGATCGAGAGAGACGTTGGTTCCTCCCCCCCCGAACCTCCTTATCACCCGAAGGGTGGTCGTATAGGTAGGTTTTACGACGGGTCGTGATTCTGGAAGCGCAGCTCCACCGAATCGAGTCTCAGGACAATTGGAAGCTCTGAGAACACAGTTGGGGGAGGATTTAATGCCACTTATGGCCTTGGCTGGTCGCGCGCTTGGGAGCCATAAACTATGTTGTTATGAGGGATGATTGAGCTCATAATAAGTCACAGATGCAAACCTGCTGAGTTCCAAAGTATGTTCCAAGATTACGGAACGATTGTCCAGTTGCACTGGTAACGCAAGATAAGCCTGTGCCGCGCGGCTTAATGGTCCCAAAACAAAGGGGGCGTGCCGGTCAAAGGAAGTTTCCAGACACCCTCACACGACCTTCTTTCTCCCACCCCACCCCCTCTTCTGCTGGTGAAGGGGGGTCGGCGTATGCAGGCCAGGTGTATCGATCCCATTTTGTGCCAGGGGTCCTCGGTGTCCAGCGCCACGATGATGAGGCCGATGGGGAAGAAGTTGTCTGCTGCGCCAGTCTCGAAGAAGAAGCTGCGCGGCCCCAAGTCGGCGACGACCTTGCCGCCAAACACGGCTCTGTCGGCTCCGACCACCATGACCAAAAAGGGGATCCAGATCAAGAACCAGGTCCTCCAGCACAGTGCCGCAATGCTCGAGTCAAAGCAGGACCAGCGACTTGAAGCATGTGTTGCTATATTTCTACATGTCTCTCTCTCTCTCTCTTTCCCTTTCGCTCTCGCCGCAGAATGACCAGCGACCTTATCGGGACTGCCTGTTGATCTCTGGCGCGTACCAGTCGTTACCCAGGACACACACAAACACACACTTGGTCATGGTGACGATCGTACGTGGGTAGGGCGGGGGGGCTTGGACCCCCCCGTTACATGTTTGTGCCTACGCACATACTCTGGCTACAGTCAGGGTGCTGAAGAAGAAACCCTTTTCGTTGGGGAGGGGCTCTGTTTTCCTTGATCGTTTCACAGTTTGCCTCAGGTTGTCCTCAGGTTTTCGATGGGAAAGCGAAGTTCCACTTGTGGAAAGAAGGGGGCCCGTTCCTTGTTTAGGGCTCCTTGGGCCAAAGCCCCGACTGTATCGCTGAGCACCCCCGCCCCGACGTGCCCTTCCCCGCCCACGCGTTACCGTTACCCGGGGCCCCAACCTCCCCCCCCCCCGGGGAAACGACCAGCACCAGCAAAGAGTAACTCAGAGCGTGACTTACCTGCCCCGCTTTCGCTTCCAGGCAGAACCAAGTCATACCACGCGCCTCCTCGTCAAGCGGCCTGGCCAGTACAGGCCGTAGTTTGGCATCGCTTGGTATCTCTTGGAAGCGAGGGTGGTCAAAAGCGCCCTCCCCCCCCTCCTCCACCTCCTCCTCATCAATGTCACGAGGAGGAGGAGCAGGAGGAGGAGGTGGAGGAGGAGGAGGAGGTAGGTTTGCTTGCCCCCTGGTAACAATAGGTCAGCCAGCGTGAGCCCCAGACAGTGTGACTATAGCAGAATATGTTGTGCAATCGGGGTGGATCCATAGATGTACCCCTCGGTCGTTGAAAGTAGGTATTTTGGGATTCCCAGATTCCAATCTACTTTGAGCGCCTTCCTACTTCACGAGTCGAGTGGGTTTCCCTCTTCCCTCCTCTTCAGGAGGCGGGCGGAAACCCAATCTATTTCCAACGCCTTCCTACTTCATGTTTCTACCTACTTCTTCCGACCGATGGGTATATATACATATATATATATGTATAATAACTACGGCGGGCCCCCTCTCGGGGCGTCCTCCAAAAACAGCTGCCTCGTACCAGGGCTCGTTTTCCTTATGTGTTTTTGTTACCGGGTTTCCGCGTCCGGGGCCTCGGATGCCGCCGCCTCCGACCCCCCGTGGGAGGACGGGGCGGCCGGGGAGGTCCAAAAGTCCAGGAGGGCCTTCAGAGGCTCCCAAGACGGCCCAAGCGGGCCCGAGTCGCCGAAAGACCGCTCCAGGACGCCCAAGATAGGCCCAAGACGGCCCGAGAGGCCCCCCAAGGCACTCCACGACGCTTCAAGACGCCTCTCCAGAGCGCTTCGAGAGGCCGAACCCGTCGATTTTACTAAGATTTTCGAGCGATTTCGGCCTTCCAGCCTTTTCGGTTGTCCGACGTTCCAAGACGGCTCCATAGGCCCCCAAGAGCGCCCCAAGACGGCCCAAGAGGGCCTAAGACGGCCCCAGAGTCGCCCAAGACAGCCCAACAGAGCCCCAAGACGGCCCCAAGATGCGCCCAAGAGGGGGACCACGACTCCAAAATTCGACCCTCCCGCTTGAAAAGTGCCCCAGGAGGCCCCAAGGAGCCCCCAAGAGGCCCCAGGAGGCCCCCAAGAGGCACCCAGGAGGCCCAAACGAGGCCTAAAGAGGCCACAAAACAGCCCCGAGGAGGCCCCACAACGGTCCCAAAACGGCGACCGAGAAGCTGCGAAACTGCCTTCACGACGTCCCCGACAGGCCAACCACGAGATCCAAACCAACACCCATGAGGCCTCTGACCCACCACCCAGGGCACGGTGGCGGGAGCAGTGACAGCACGTGTGCACAGCATGTTCCGGCGGGAGCCTTCCGGAACGCGCTGCAGGAGGAGGAGGAGGAAGATCAGGAGGAGGGAGAGTTGGAGTGGGAGGAGGAGGAGGAAGAGGCCTCCCAGACTCCAAGATAGCCGAAGAGGCTTTTCCGTAGCCATTTTGGCTCAAGCCAAGTTTTGCCAGATTTCGAAACAGCGCGCTGCATTCTTCATTGCATCATGTTCCGTTGCCTCCGCCCGGCTTCCTTGGACATGGCGTTGATTCCTGGGTGTCACTTGTCGACGTCCAAGAGCCTCGACCGCCTCAGGGCGCTGAGCAATAAGAACTCATCGAAGCGCTGGGTCAGGCTGGTCAGCGCATCGACGACCGCATGTGAAGACGAAGACTTCGGGTCCATGATGGGTGAATTCAGCGAGTCGGATGATGACGAGGACCTCGAGCCCAGTTGGTCGGATGATGACGAGGACCTCGAGCCCAATTGGTCGGCTGATGTCGAGGCCCTCGAGCCCGACGCGGCGGATGATGGCGAGGCCCTCGAGCCCGACGCGGCGGACCGCTGCGATACCTCGCCGCTCGACAGCCTGCTGCGGAGGGCACGGCGCTGCTCCGCCGCCCTGCGGGGGACGACCGACGGCCTCGCCCTCGGGCAGGGGGCGACCGGGGCCTGGGAGCCCAGCGCGGTGGGCCGCCGCGGGCCCGGCTCGCCACTCGGAGAGATGCTGCTGGCGGCGAAGCGCCGGAGCGCTTTCGCCTGCGGCTTCGGGCCTCTGCGTGAGACGCGCGCGGCAGACTCGCCCTTCTGCGGCACGTGCAGCCGCGGGCGCGTCGCGGGAGCACCCTTGCCCGAGGCGTCGGGCTTCTCGCCGTGAGCGCGCCCGCGTTCCTCGTGGACCACGCGGCACTTCGGGGTCCGCACCTGCTGAGTCTGTGGCAATTTGCGAGGGGCGAACTTGCCTCTCGGCAGTTCCCAGATCGGAGGCTCTTCCTTCGTTGGAGCGAATATGTGCTGTGGCAACCGCGCACGGGCAGCACTTACTTTTAAGGCCGGCCGAAATGGCCACTGGCGAGACATTTGGCGGCAGTCTGAACAGGTGGCAGCATCAGCGCTTCCCAGCACCATGCTGTCTGGTCATCAGCCTTTGAACCTTCTTTCTCGGAGGAGTTTGCCTCCCCACTCGAAGTTTCTCGCCCAGCTTTGATACTTCGCTCTTTCCTTCTGCCCTCATCCTCGTCCTCCGTTTCACTCACTTGAGTGACGATTAGTCACCAAGAGGGCGAGTTCGATCAGAAATGGGCGCCCCAGTTGGGGGTGATGTTTTTGGACTGCATCAGCTTTCGATGCTTGTCTATCCAGAGACTCGGCCGCCCCACCGGAAGGTTCTCGCCCAGCTTCGCTCATGATTCTCGTCCTCTTCTCCGTTCCTTGTCATTTCAAGTCGTATCTACGCGCCCCGAGCGTTGCTTATGCTGGTGCCAACTGGGCCAGGGAGGGGCACTGTAGGGCCGCCCGCCATGCGGTTTCAAGCTCGAACGCCTTGATTTTTCTACTCTGTGCGTCTGAAGGGCGGCTTTTGTGCTGCTGGTTCTCAGGCTTGTGGGTCGTCGCCGGGCGAATGCCGCGCGCGGGCGCCGGCGAATGCCGCGCCGGGCGAATGCCGCATCACGAGGGTCGCACCTGCTGCGTCTGACTGCGGCACCTGGCGGGGCGCGAATCTGCGTCCAAGGCTCTGTGGGCGGCTCCAAGCCTCGTCATTCCCCGAGCAGCGCGCGAGCGCTGTAAGGGCTTTGGGCTCTCAGAGGAGTTGCGACCTTGGGACCAAGATGCCACTGTTTGTTCACCTACAGAATGCGGGACAGTTTTCTTTGTCGTGTCGTGCCGGCCACGTGTCTCATTGTGCAGCGTTGGTGTTTGTGTCCGTTTGCCAGTGTATGGTTCTTCCGCTGGAGCGAACCAGTCCTGCGCCGGATATGCGTCGGCAGTATGTCCAAGTCCAAGATTGTGTGGGCGAAAGACCCATCCGTCTTGGGCAAGCCAGCTGGCGGCTGGCTGAACAGCAGGCGTTATTTTTGTTCTCTCATCCTCGTTCTCCGCTTCGTTCCTCTTCGCCCAAGCAACTCGAGAAATGAAAGAAGGGGTAGCCAGCTGCAGTAGGATCATGCGAAATACTTGCTATACCTGCTACCAGCTGTATTTTTCATTGTCGTACGCCGAGTGGAAGTCCACCGCGTCGACAGCAAATGTAATTTGTCGCGTTGCATGCCGCGTGGAAAACGTCCACCGCGCCTGCAACAGCTCGTCTGCCGCTTGGAATGTGCTTCCATTGGTCCGCCCCCCCCCCAAAAAAAAAAGATTGCTGAAGAGGCTTCCAAGAGGGCCCTGGGCGGCCCACGAGGGCCCCAAGGCGGTGCCTGAGGCGCCCAAGACGGCCCGAGAGGACCCCAAGACGGCCCCAAGAGAGGCCCAAGGAGGGAAACACGAACCGAGAATCCGAGCTTTCTACCCCGAGAGGTTCTCGGGAAGTCTCAAGAGGCCCCCAATCGCATCCAAGAGGCCCCCAAGAAGCTCCCAAGAGGGCCGACGAGGTTCCAAGAGATCTCCCAAGGTGGCCCCAAGAGGCACAACTCATTGTTTTACGATTGGGCTTTTTCGGCCTTTTGGCATCCCGATGCTCCAAGACGGCCCAAGAGGCTTCCAATACCGGTCCCATATAGAGGAAGAGGACTCCAAGAGGGCCCCAAGACGGCCCCCGAGGGCCCCAAGACGGTGCTTGAGGCGCCGCCCGAGAGGGCCCCAAGAGCCCCAAGAGAGGCCAAAGAAGGGGAACGCGCCCAACAGCAGAGCGGTCCCCCCCACGGCCCACAGGAGGCCGCAAGAGGCCCCAAAAGTGGTCCGACGAGGACCCCAAAAGCTTCCCGAGTGCCCAAAAGGCCCTTAGGAGACGTCCAAGAGGCTTTAAAATAGCCCAAGGGTGCCCTCGATGCGTCAAAACTGCGTCCAGAAGGGCCCCGGGAGGCGTCCGGATGGCCTCAATCTGGCCGCGGGTGGCCTCCAGTCGGGCCTCCACGCGGCCAAGACGGCCAATGACGGCTTCAGGTTGCAGAACCGATGCCCCCAAGGGACCCTCAGACGCCCCCCCCCAAAAAAAGGACACCCAAGGGATGCCTCCAACAGCCAGCTGACGAAGCATGCGGAGCACCCCAGAAGCTCCTCTGATGCCGTCGCGCGCTTATGCTTGATAGCGTTGCCCAAGGTCGCCCAGTGCCCCCCGGCCTGGGAGCGCGCGCGAAGCGCGCGCGATGGTTCTAGTGTATGTGTATATATATACACATATGTATGGAGTCCTCTCTCTCTCTTTCTCTCTCTCTCTCTCTCTCCCTGTACCTTCCTCAATGTGTCTCCCTCCCTCCTTTCTCTCAGTGGTTGACTGTTTGTCTGTCTGGTTCTTTCGATGAATCACGTTTTCCCTTATCCGTTCCAAAAAGGCTCACAGGGTCCGTATGGGACGGCTTGTCAAGCAGCTTCGATAGCAAATGTGAGAAAAGGGACTATTTGACCTTAGTGAGGAAACGCTGTGGGCAGGATGATGTTCCGTTTTCCCTGCCGAAGGACGACGGCGCCGCGGCGGGACCCGCAACCGCGCCCGGCGCTGGAGCTGCCGGGGCGCCTTCGGAGTCAGCCCGCCCCGCCGACGCAGAGGCCGCGGGCCCGCAGCACCAGAACGATGCCCACGACAGCGTGCGCGGCGGCAGCCCCCCCCGCGCAGGCGATGGGCGCCCCACTGGCGAAGCAGAGGAGCTCAGGGGCAACGATACCGGGGGATGGGCTCAGGGGGGGGCCTCCGGCCACAGCCGCCAACTCATCGCCGGCGGGCAGATAATTCGGGGGTGGACAGACCTCCTACCCCGACCGTCGCGCCGGAATTGGCCGTTTGCGGTTCGCAGGAGGGCGTCGCGGCCCTCATTTTTGCGGGTCACCCGGGCCGTTTTCATTGAGGGGAGGGTACTACGGGAGGTCCGTCCACGCCGCGCCGTACAGGACGCGGAATTCGGGCCAGGCGAAAGGGGGGGATTGGGAAAGGGGGGCTTACGAAATTTGCTGCATGCAGCTGGTTTCGGCCTCACCGAGGGGCCCATTCCTCGATATATAGCAGCCTCCGGCGCCGGGAGGCGCCAGGAAAATCAGCTACGTGAGCTGATCTCAAACCCCCCCTTTGGCCGCTCCCATTTCGCCCGGCCCGAACCACCTGCGCCCAGACGATTGGTGGGATGGAGTTCCGCCCGCGGAGCACGAGCGTGACACGCTTAAACCGGGCCAGTAGTCACGCGGGAGCGGCCGGGCGGCCGCTCCGTGGCCGTGGAGCCCGACGAGCCATCGGGCCCGTCGGCCCCCGCCAGCGTGCGCGAGATCACGACGCGCTTCGGGGCACGCTTGTCGCGAGCCGCGCTCCGCTCCGAACGAGGGCCCGAGCAGAGCCACGGACCACGAGCCAGAGCGAACATGGAGAGTCATTTGTGTCGCATCCCGAGTCGCGAATTCACGGGAGGGGCGGAGCCGCCGTGGAGGACGGGGGCCACTCATTTGTGTCCATCCCCGAGTCCGGGCCCAATTCACGCGGAGCGAGCACGAGAGCCACAGACCACGGGCGAGAGCGCGAGTCACGTGTGAGGCGAGACGCGTCGGGGCCCGAGGAGAGCGACGGGAGGCAGGTTCGACAAGGGCGTGGAGGAGGAGGCACGCGTGGGAGGAGGAGGAGGAGGAGGAGGAGGAGGAGGAGGAGGAGGAGGAGGAGGAGCTCGAGGAGAAGGCCGAAGGGAAGGAGGGGGAGGAAAGCCAGTGAGGAGGAGAGGGAAGGAGTTTCCATGGAGAGCCATTGTGGGAGGAGGAGGAGGAGGAGGAGAGGAGGAGGAGGAGAGGAGGAGGAGGAGGAGGAGGAGGAGGAGGGAGGAGTTGAGGAGGAGGAGGAGGAGCAGGAGGAGGGGGAGCGGAGGAGGAGGAGGAGGAGGAGGAGGAGAGGAGGGAGGGAGGAGGAGGGAGGAGGAGGAGGGGAGGAGGAGGAGGAGGGGAGGAGGGAGGAGATGGAGAGGAGGAGGAGGAGGAGGAGAGAGGAGGAGGAGGAAGAGGGGGGGAAGGAGGAGGGGAGGAGAGGAGGGAGGGGAGGGAGGAGGAGGAGGAGAGTTACGAGGAGGAGGAGATGGGAGTCGCCAGGAGGGGGGAGGAGGAGGAGGACGGGGAGAAGGAGAGGAGGAAAGGAGGAGGAGAGAGGAACAAAGGAAGGAGGAGGAGGAGGAGCGGAGGAGGGGGAGGAGAGGGGAAGGAGGAGGAGGAGGAGTTGGAATTCCATATGCAGACGTCGTCAAGGGTACCAGGGCCACAGGCCGCGAGCCACCAAATCCTTCTTTGGGCGGACCTCAAAGAGGAGGTGCACCACTGGGGGGCCATGGGCTGGAGGGTTTCTCCGAGGGGCTTAGGCGACCTGTCCTCCTCCTCCTCCTCCGCCGCCCCCTCCTCCTCCTTCCTCCTCCTCTTCCTCCTTCCCCATCCTTCTCCTCCTCCTCCTCCTCCCCCTCCTTGTCCTCCTCCTTCTCCTCCTCCTCCTCCTCGGGTCGCCTACGGCCACGGGGGAACCGTGCACCATAGGCCATGGGCCCTACCAAACCCGTTTGCGTTCCGATGCTCGCAGCCTTTTCAGCGGCCGCGGGCCCCAGGACTGTGAACCTCCGGATCCTTGCTCCTACTCAAGGGAGGAATAACCACCTGGACCCGAGAGTTGGCGTTTGCTAAACGGCCTTGCGCGTTTACTAAACAGTCTTGCCCTGTTCGATGTTCTTATTTGGGTGCGTTTGCCGAACGGCCTCGCGCTGTCGGGGTGATTATTGTGGGGGGGGGATTTTTGCCCTCTGACTATGGCCCCAGGAGAGCCCACAAGGTGCCCCAGGGCGCTCCGAAACGACTCAGCTCCGAGAGAGCCTCCACAAGGCTCGAGATGATCTGCACGATTCGGGCTGCAACACTGCCCACAGTCTCCTGCGCGGCCGGAAGAAGCGCACCAGAGGCCCAGGACCCAGGAAGAGGCTTCAAGTCAAGTCAAGTCAAGTAAGCCTTGCACCGGCCAGTGCGTGAGCAAAGTGAAACGTCAAATAGGCGTGGCGCCAGACGCTGCACAAGCAGGAAACACGCAAAATGGACAAGCGACCGGTCAGTCGCGCCATGCTTTCACCGTCGACTCCCACGCCGCTGCTGCACCGGCCCAGGAAGAGGCTTCAAGCGGAGAGAAACCCAGGCTTCAGGAAGCAGCAGCGCGCAACGGCGAGCCGTAGCAACGAGCAGTGCGCAGCAGCAGGCAGCACTGAACGACACGAAGCAGCATCAAGTGGTGGTCGCAAGCGACAGCCAGTAGCAGCAACACTACAGTCGGGGCCCTGAAGAAGGAACCCTTTTCGTTGGGGAGGGGCTCCGCGTTCCTTACGTGTTTCCCAGCTTGCCTCAGGCTTTTATTATGTTTTCGACAGGAAATCGAAGGTTAATTTATGGAAAAAATGGGCCTCGTTCCTTATTTAGGGTTCCTTAGGTCAACGCCCCGACTGTAGCAGTCGGAGGTGAGGGGGTGAGATCAAAGTGGAACGGAGAGCCCTCCTGCCGGGAAATCGGTTTCGGTCTCGTGCTCGTGCGTGCCGTGCGTGCGGGCGAGGCGGAGCTGCGCGGGCGGGCGGGGAGAGAGTCGCCTCCGGCCGAGGCGCAGCAGGACCAAAGGATTCCTCTCCTGGGGCCGATGGCCCGCGGTGTCCCGCCGGTGTCCCGTCGGTGTCCCGATGATGATGGTAATGATGATGATGATGATGATGATGATGATGATGATGATGATGATGATGATGATGATGATGATGATGATGATGATGTCCATGATGTCCATGATGATGATGATGGTGATGGTGGTGATGATGATGATGGTGTCCCGATGATGATGATGATGATGCTGATGATGATGATGCTGATGATGATGATGATGATGTTGACGATGCTCATGATAATGGAAATGGTGATGGTGGTGATGATGATGGTGTCCCGATGATGATGATGATGATGTTGATGATGATGATGATGATGTTGTTGATGATGATGATGATGAGGTTGATGATCCTTATGATGTTGATGATGATGAGATGATGATGATGATGATGAAGAAGGTGATGATGATGATGATGATGATGATGATAATGATGATGGTGTCCCGATGATGGTGATGATGATGATGGGATTGCGGATGCTGCTGTTCATGATGATGGTGATGATGATGGTGTCCCGATGGTGATGGTGATGATGATGATGATGTTAATGATGATGACGATGATGGTGTCCCGATGATGATGCTGATGATGTTGATGGTGAGGATGATGGTGAAGTGATGACGACGATGATTTTGATGATGGTGGCCCGATGATGGTGATGATGATGTTGATGTTGATGATGACGATGATGATGTCCCGATGATGATGATGAGGATGATGGTGATGATGATGGTGACGATGATGATGGTGTCCCGATGATGATGATGATGATGATGATGATGATGATGTTGATGATGATGGTGTTGATGATGCTGTTCATGATGATGATGATGATTGGATGGTGATGATGGTTGTGTTCCGATGATGATGATGGTGTCCCGATGATGATAATGATGATGATGATAATGATGATGATGATGGTGACGATGATGGTGCCCCGATGATGATTGTGATGATGGTGATGGTGATGATGTTGATGGTGATGATGATGATGGTGATGAGGTGATGATGATGGTGTCCCGGTGATGATGATGTTAATGATGATGACGTTGATAACGATGGTGATGTTGATGATGATGATGAATTTGATTGTGAGATCGATTATGATATCGATAGTGAGATCGATAGTGATACCGAATGTGATATTAATTCTGAGATCGATAGTCAGATCGATTGTGAGATCGATCGAATGCAATAGATCGAATGAGATCGATTGTGAGATCGATCGAGTGAGATCGATCGAGGGAATCCGATAGTGAGATCGATAGTGAGATCGATAGTGAGACCGATCGAGAGAGACGTTGGTTCCTCCCCCCCCGAACCTCCTTATCACCCGAAGGGTGGTCGTATAGGTAGGTTTTACGACGGGTCGTGATTCTGGAAGCGCAGCTCCACCGAATCGAGTCTCAGGACAATTGGAAGCTCTGAGAACACAGTTGGGGGAGGATTTAATGCCACTTATGGCCTTGGCTGGTCGCGCGCTTGGGAGCCATAAACTATGTTGTTATGAGGGATGATTGAGCTCATAATAAGTCACAGATGCAAACCTGCTGAGTTCCAAAGTATGTTCCAAGATTACGGAACGATTGTCCAGTTGCACTGGTAACGCAAGATAAGCCTGTGCCGCGCGGCTTAATGGTCCCAAAACAAAGGGGGCGTGCCGGTCAAAGGAAGTTTCCAGACACCCTCACACGACCTTCTTTCTCCCACCCCACCCCCTCTTCTGCTGGTGAAGGGGGGTCGGCGTATGCAGGCCAGGTGTATCGATCCCATTTTGTGCCAGGGGTCCTCGGTGTCCAGCGCCACGATGATGAGGCCGATGGGGAAGAAGTTGTCTGCTGCGCCAGTCTCGAAGAAGAAGCTGCGCGGCCCCAAGTCGGCGACGACCTTGCCGCCAAACACGGCTCTGTCGGCTCCGACCACCATGACCAAAAAGGGGATCCAGATCAAGAACCAGGTCCTCCAGCACAGTGCCGCAATGCTCGAGTCAAAGCAGGACCAGCGACTTGAAGCATGTGTTGCTATATTTCTACATGTCTCTCTCTCTCTCTCTTTCCCTTTCGCTCTCGCCGCAGAATGACCAGCGACCTTATCGGGACTGCCTGTTGATCTCTGGCGCGTACCAGTCGTTACCCAGGACACACACAAACACACACTTGGTCATGGTTGCGTGACGTCGTCGGGGTAGGGCTGGGGGGGTTGTCCCCCGTCCGTTTCATGTTTGTGCCTACGCACATTACTCTGGCTACAGTCAGGGTGCTGGAAGAAGGAAGAAACCCTTTCTTGGGGTAGGGGCTCTGTTTTCCTGATGTTTCACAGTTTGCCTCAGGTTGTCCTCAGGTTTCATGGGATAAGCGAAGTTCCACTTGTGGAATAGAAGGGGGCCCGTTTCCTTGTTTTGGGCTCCTTGGGCCAAAGCCCGTCTGTATTGTGGGCACCCCCGCCCCGACGTGCCCTTCCCCGCCCACGCGTTACCGTTACCCGGGGCCCCAACCTCCCCCCCCCCCGGGGAAACGACCAGCACCAGCAAAGAGTAACTCAGAGCGTGACTTACCTGCCCCGCGTTCGCTTCCAGGCAGAACCAAGTCATACCACGCGCCCTCCTCGTCAAGCGGCCTGGCCAGTACAGGCCGTAGTTTGGCATCGCTTGGTATCTCTTGGAAGCGAGGGTGGTCAAAAGCGCCCTCCCCCCCCTCCTCCACCTCCACCTCATCAATGTCACGAGGAGGAGGAGCAGGAGGAGGTAGGGGAGTCGGTGGAGGAGTAGTTTAACTCAGAGCGTGACTTACCTGCCCCGCTTTCGCTTCCAGGCAGAACCAAGTCATACCACGCGCCTCCTCGTCAAGCGGCCTGGCCAGTACAGGCCGTAGTTTGGCATCGCTTGGTATCTCTTGGAAGCGAGGGTGGTCAAAAGCGCCCTCCCCCCCCTCCTCCACCTCCTCCTCATCAATGTCACGAGGAGGAGGAGCAGGAGGAGGAGGTGGAGGAGGAGGAGGAGGTAGGTTTGCTTGCCCCCTGGTAACAATAGGTCAGCCAGCGTGAGCCCCAGACAGTGTGACTATAGCAGAATATGTTGTGCAATCGGGGTGGATCCATAGATGTACCCCTCGGTCGTTGAAAGTAGGTATTTTGGGATTCCCAGATTCCAATCTACTTTGAGCGCCTTCCTACTTCACGAGTCGAGTGGGTTTCCCTCTTCCCTCCTCTTCAGGAGGCGGCGGAAACCCCATGTATTTCCAACGCCTTCCTACTCATGTTTCTACCTACTTCTTCCGAAACCGCATGAGGTATAATACATATATATATATAGGTATAATAACTACGGGCGGCCCCCTCGAGCGACCGGCCAATCGAACAGTGCCTCGTACCAGGGTGACTGCGAACCGAGCGTGGTTCACTCCGAAGGGGTTCCGCGTCCTGGGCCTCGGAGGCCGCCGCCTCCGACCCCCCGTGGGAGGACGGGGCGGCCGGGGAAGTCCAAAATAGTCCAGGAGGGCCTCCAGAGGCTCCCAAGACGGCCCAAGCAGGCCCCGAGTCGCCGAAAGACCGCTCCAGGACGCCCAAGATAGGCCCAAGACGGCCCGAGAGGCCCCCCAAGGCACTCCACGACGCTTCAAGACGCCTCTCCAGAGCGCTTCAAGAGGCCGAAATCGTGAATGTTACAAGGTTTTCGAACGATTTTGGCCTTCCAGCCTTTTCGGTTGTCCGACGTTCCAAGACGGCTCAATAGGCCCCCGGGAGCGCCCCAAGACGGCCCAAGAGGGCCCCAAGACGGCCCCAGAGTCGCCCAAGACAGCCCAACAGAGCCCCAAGACGGCCCCAAGATGCGCCCAAGAGAGGGACCACGACTCCAAAATTCAACCCTCCCGCTTGAAGAGTGCCCCAGGAGGCCCCAAGGAGCCCCCCAGAGGCCCCAAGAGGCACCCAGGAGGCCCAAACGAGGCCTAAAGAGGCCACAAAACAGCCCCGAGGAGGCCCCACAACGGTCCCAAAACGGCTACCGAGAAGCTGCGAAACTGTCTTCACGACGTCCCCGACAGGCCAACCACGAGATCCAAACCAACACCCATGAGGCCTCTGACCCACCACCCAGGGCACGGTGGCGGGAGCAGTGACAGCACGTGTGCACAGCATGTTCCGGCGGGAGCCTTCCGGAACGCGCTGCAGGAGGAGGAGGAGGAAGATCAGGAGGAGGGAGAGTTGGAGTGGGAGGAGGAGGAGGAAGAGGCCTCCCAGACTCCAAGATAGCCGAAGAGGCTTTTCCGTAGCCATTTTGGCTCAAGCCAAGTTTTGCCAGATTTCGAAACAGCGCGCTGCATTCTTCATTGCATCATGTTCCGTTGCCTCCGCCCGGCTTCCTTGGACATGGCGTTGATTCCTGGGTGTCACTTGTCGACGTCCAAGAGCCTCGACCGCCTCAGGGCGCTGAGCAATAAGAACTCATCGAAGCGCTGGGTCAGGCTGGTCAGCGCATCGACGACCGCATGTGAAGACGAAGACTTCGGGTCCATGATGGGTGAATTCAGCGAGTCGGATGATGACGAGGACCTCGAGCCCAGTTGGTCGGATGATGACGAGGACCTCGAGCCCAATTGGTCGGCTGATGTCGAGGCCCTCGAGCCCGACGCGGCGGATGATGGCGAGGCCCTCGAGCCCGACGCGGCGGACCGCTGCGATACCTCGCCGCTCGACAGCCTGCTGCGGAGGGCACGGCGCTGCTCCGCCGCCCTGCGGGGGACGACCGACGGCCTCGCCCTCGGGCAGGGGGCGACCGGGGCCTGGGAGCCCAGCGCGGTGGGCCGCCGCGGGCCCGGCTCGCCACTCGGAGAGATGCTGCTGGCGGCGAAGCGCCGGAGCGCTTTCGCCTGCGGCTTCGGGCCTCTGCGTGAGACGCGCGCGGCAGACTCGCCCTTCTGCGGCACGTGCAGCCGCGGGCGCGTCGCGGGAGCACCCTTGCCCGAGGCGTCGGGCTTCTCGCCGTGAGCGCGCCCGCGTTCCTCGTGGACCACGCGGCACTTCGGGGTCCGCACCTGCTGAGTCTGTGGCAATTTGCGAGGGGCGAACTTGCCTCTCGGCAGTTCCCAGATCGGAGGCTCTTCCTTCGTTGGAGCGAATATGTGCTGTGGCAACCGCGCACGGGCAGCACTTACTTTTAAGGCCGGCCGAAATGGCCACTGGCGAGACATTTGGCGGCAGTCTGAACAGGTGGCAGCATCAGCGCTTCCCAGCACCATGCTGTCTGGTCATCAGCCTTTGAACCTTCTTTCTCGGAGGAGTTTGCCTCCCCACTCGAAGTTTCTCGCCCAGCTTTGTTACTTCGCTCTTTCCTTCTGCCCTCATCCTCGTCCTCCGTTTCACTCGCCCGAGTGACGATTAGTCACCAAGAGGGCGAGTTCGATCAGAAATGGGCGCCCCAGTTTGGGGTGATGTTTTTGGACTGCATCAGCTTTCGTGCTTGCCTATCCAGAGACTCGGCCGCCCCACCGGAAGGTTCTCGCCCAGCTTCGCTCATGATTCTCGTCCTCTTCCCGTTCCTTGTCATTTCAAGGCGTATCTAAGCGCCCCGAGCGTTGCTATACTGGTGCCAGGTGGGCCAGGGAGGGGCACTGTAGGGCCGCCCGCCATGCGGTTTCAAGCTCGAACGCCTTGATTTTTCTACTCTGTGCGTCTGAAGGGCGGCTTTTGTGCTGCTGGTTCTCAGGCTTGTGGGTCGTCGCCGGGCGAATGCCGCGCGCGGGCGCCGGCGAATGCCGCGCCGGGCGAATGCCGCATCACGAGGGTCGCACCTGCTGCGTCTGACTGCGGCACCTGGCGGGGCGCGAATCTGCGTCCAAGGCTCTGTGGGCGGCTCCAAGCCTCGTCATTCCCCGAGCAGCGCGCGAGCGCTGTAAGGGCTTTGGGCTCTCAGAGGAGTTGCGACCTTGGGACCAAGATGCCACTGTTTGTTCACCTACAGAATGCGGGACAGTTTTCTTTGTCGTGTCGTGCCGGCCACGTGTCTCATTGTGCAGCGTTGGTGTTTGTGTCCGTTTGCCAGTGTATGGTTCTTCCGCTGGAGCGAACCAGTCCTGCGCCGGATATGCGTCGGCAGTATGTCCAAGTCCAAGATTGTGTGGGCGAAAGACCCATCCGTCTTGGGCAAGCCAGCTGGCGGCTGGCTGAACAGCAGGCGTTATTTTTGTTCTCTCATCCTCGTTCTCCGCTTCGTTCCTCTTCGCCCAAGCAACTCGAGAAATGAAAGAAGGGGTAGCCAGCTGCAGTAGGATCATGCGAAATACTTGCTATACCTGCTACCAGCTGTATTTTTCATTGTCGTACGCCGAGTGGAAGTCCACCGCGTCGACAGCAAATGTAATTTGTCGCGTTGCATGCCGCGTGGAAAACGTCCACCGCGCCTGCAACAGCTCGTCTGCCGCTTGGAATGTGCTTCCATTGGTCCGCCCCCCCCCCAAAAAAAAAAGATTGCTGAAGAGGCTTCCAAGAGGGCCCTGGGCGGCCCACGAGGGCCCCAAGGCGGTGCCTGAGGCGCCCAAGACGGCCCGAGAGGACCCCAAGACGGCCCCAAGAGAGGCCCAAGGAGGGAAACACGAACCGAGAATCCGAGCTTTCTACCCCGAGAGGTTCTCGGGAAGTCTCAAGAGGCCCCCAATCGCATCCAAGAGGCCCCCAAGAAGCTCCCAAGAGGGCCGACGAGGTTCCAAGAGATCTCCCAAGGTGGCCCCAAGAGGCACAACTCATTGTTTTACGATTGGGCTTTTTCGGCCTTTTGGCATCCCGATGCTCCAAGACGGCCCAAGAGGCTTCCAATACCGGTCCCATATAGAGGAAGAGGACTCCAAGAGGGCCCCAAGACGGCCCCCGAGGGCCCCAAGACGGTGCTTGAGGCGCCGCCCGAGAGGGCCCCAAGAGCCCCAAGAGAGGCCAAAGAAGGGGAACGCGCCCAACAGCAGAGCGGTCCCCCCCACGGCCCACAGGAGGCCGCAAGAGGCCCCAAAAGTGGTCCGACGAGGACCCCAAAAGCTTCCCGAGTGCCCAAAAGGCCCTTAGGAGACGTCCAAGAGGCTTTAAAATAGCCCAAGGGTGCCCTCGATGCGTCAAAACTGCGTCCAGAAGGGCCCCGGGAGGCGTCCGGATGGCCTCAATCTGGCCGCGGGTGGCCTCCAGTCGGGCCTCCACGCGGCCAAGACGGCCAATGACGGCTTCAGGTTGCAGAACCGATGCCCCCAAGGGACCCTCAGACGCCCCCCCCCAAAAAAAGGACACCCAAGGGATGCCTCCAACAGCCAGCTGACGAAGCATGCGGAGCACCCCAGAAGCTCCTCTGATGCCGTCGCGCGCTTATGCTTGATAGCGTTGCCCAAGGTCGCCCAGTGCCCCCCGGCCTGGGAGCGCGCGCGAAGCGCGCGCGATGGTTCTAGTGTATGTGTATATATATACACATATGTATGGAGTCCTCTCTCTCTCTTTCTCTCTCTCTCTCTCTCTCCCTGTACCTTCCTCAATGTGTCTCCCTCCCTCCTTTCTCTCAGTGGTTGACTGTTTGTCTGTCTGGTTCTTTCGATGAATCACGTTTTCCCTTATCCGTTCCAAAAAGGCTCACAGGGTCCGTATGGGACGGCTTGTCAAGCAGCTTCGATAGCAAATGTGAGAAAAGGGACTATTTGACCTTAGTGAGGAAACGCTGTGGGCAGGATGATGTTCCGTTTTCCCTGCCGAAGGACGACGGCGCCGCGGCGGGACCCGCAACCGCGCCCGGCGCTGGAGCTGCCGGGGCGCCTTCGGAGTCAGCCCGCCCCGCCGACGCAGAGGCCGCGGGCCCGCAGCACCAGAACGATGCCCACGACAGCGTGCGCGGCGGCAGCCCCCCCCGCGCAGGCGATGGGCGCCCCACTGGCGAAGCAGAGGAGCTCAGGGGCAACGATACCGGGGGATGGGCTCAGGGGGGGGCCTCCGGCCACAGCCGCCAACTCATCGCCGGCGGGCAGATAATTCGGGGGTGGACAGACCTCCTACCCCGACACGTCGATGGAGGAATTGGCCGTTTGCGGTTCGCAGGAGGGCGTCGCGGCCCTCATTTTTGCGGGTCCAGGTCCGTCCGGTTCGGTCCCGGGCCGTTTTCATTGAGGGGAGGGCTACTAAAGGGAGGTCTGTCCACCGCCGAAGAATATCATGACCACCAGACCATTCGGGCCAGGCGAAAGGGGGGGATTGGGAAAGGGGGGCTTACGAAATTTGCTGCATGCAGCTGGTTTC
>CAUYUJ010001679.1:67500-82500 GCA_963575745.1 Prorocentrum cordatum
TTGTGCCAGGGGTCCTCGGTGTCCAGCGCCACGATGATGAGGCCGATGGGGAAGAAGTTGTCTGCTGCGCCAGTCTCGAAGAAGAAGCTGCGCGGCCCCAAGTCGGCGACGACCTTGCCGCCAAACACGGCTCTGTCGGCTCCGACCACCATGACCAAAAAGGGGATCCAGATCAAGAACCAGGTCCTCCAGCACAGTGCCGCAATGCTCGAGTCAAAGCAGGACCAGCGACTTGAAGCATGTGTTGCTATATTTCTACATGTCTCTCTCTCTCTCTCTTTCCCTTTCGCTCTCGCCGCAGAATGACCAGCGACCTTATCGGGACTGCCTGTTGATCTCTGGCGCGTACCAGTCGTTACCCAGGACACACACAAACACACACTTGGTCATGGTGACGATCGTACGTGGGTAGGGCGGGGGGGCTTGGACCCCCCCGTTACATGTTTGTGCCTACGCACATACTCTGGCTACAGTCAGGGTGCTGAAGAAGAAACCCTTTTCGTTGGGGAGGGGCTCTGTTTTCCTTGATCGTTTCACAGTTTGCCTCAGGTTGTCCTCAGGTTTTCGATGGGAAAGCGAAGTTCCACTTGTGGAAAGAAGGGGGCCCGTTCCTTGTTTAGGGCTCCTTGGGCCAAAGCCCCGACTGTATCGCTGAGCACCCCCGCCCCGACGTGCCCTTCCCCGCCCACGCGTTACCGTTACCCGGGGCCCCAACCTCCCCCCCCCCCGGGGAAACGACCAGCACCAGCAAAGAGTAACTCAGAGCGTGACTTACCTGCCCCGCTTTCGCTTCCAGGCAGAACCAAGTCATACCACGCGCCTCCTCGTCAAGCGGCCTGGCCAGTACAGGCCGTAGTTTGGCATCGCTTGGTATCTCTTGGAAGCGAGGGTGGTCAAAAGCGCCCTCCCCCCCCTCCTCCACCTCCTCCTCATCAATGTCACGAGGAGGAGGAGCAGGAGGAGGAGGTGGAGGAGGAGGAGGAGGTAGGTTTGCTTGCCCCCTGGTAACAATAGGTCAGCCAGCGTGAGCCCCAGACAGTGTGACTATAGCAGAATATGTTGTGCAATCGGGGTGGATCCATAGATGTACCCCTCGGTCGTTGAAAGTAGGTATTTTGGGATTCCCAGATTCCAATCTACTTTGAGCGCCTTCCTACTTCACGAGTCGAGTGGGTTTCCCTCTTCCCTCCTCTTCAGGAGGCGGGCGGAAACCCAATCTATTTCCAACGCCTTCCTACTTCATGTTTCTACCTACTTCTTCCGACCGATGGGTATATATACATATATATATATGTATAATAACTACGGCGGGCCCCCTCTCGGGGCGTCCTCCAAAAACAGCTGCCTCGTACCAGGGCTCGTTTTCCTTATGTGTTTTTGTTACCGGGTTTCCGCGTCCGGGGCCTCGGATGCCGCCGCCTCCGACCCCCCGTGGGAGGACGGGGCGGCCGGGGAGGTCCAAAAGTCCAGGAGGGCCTTCAGAGGCTCCCAAGACGGCCCAAGCGGGCCCGAGTCGCCGAAAGACCGCTCCAGGACGCCCAAGATAGGCCCAAGACGGCCCGAGAGGCCCCCCAAGGCACTCCACGACGCTTCAAGACGCCTCTCCAGAGCGCTTCGAGAGGCCGAACCCGTCGATTTTACTAAGATTTTCGAACGATTTCGGCCTTCCAGCCTTTTCGGCTGTCCGACGTTCCAAGACGGCTCCATAGGCCCCCAAGAGCGCCCCAAGACGGCCCAAGAGGGCCTAAGACGGCCCCAGAGTCGCCCAAGACAGCCCAACAGAGCCCCAAGACGGCCCCAAGATGCGCCCAAGAGGGGGACCACGACTCCAAAATTCGACCCTCCCGCTTGAAGAGTGCCCCAAGGAGCCCCCAAGAGGCCCCAGGAGGCCCCCAAGAGGCACCCAGGAGGCCCAAACGAGGCCTAAAGAGGCCACAAAACAGCCCCGAGGAGGCCCCACAACGGTCCCAAAACGGCGACCGAGAAGTTGCCAAACTGCCTTCACGACGTCCCCGACAGGCCAACCACGAGATCCAAACCAACACCCATGAGGCCTCTGACCCACCACCCAGGGCACGGTGGCGGGAGCAGTGACAGCACGTGTGCACAGCATGTTCCGGCGGGAGCCTTCCGGAACGCGCTGCAGGAGGAGGAGGAGGAAGATCAGGAGGAGGGAGAGTTGGAGTGGGAGGAGGAGGAGGAAGAGGCCTCCCAGACTCCAAGATAGCCGAAGAGGCTTTTCCGTAGCCATTTTGGCTCAAGCCAAGTTTTGCCAGATTTCGAAACAGCGCGCTGCATTCTTCATTGCATCATGTTCCGTTGCCTCCGCCCGGCTTCCTTGGACATGGCGTTGATTCCTGGGTGTCACTTGTCGACGTCCAAGAGCCTCGACCGCCTCAGGGCGCTGAGCAATAAGAACTCATCGAAGCGCTGGGTCAGGCTGGTCAGCGCATCGACGACCGCATGTGAAGACGAAGACTTCGGGTCCATGATGGGTGAATTCAGCGAGTCGGATGATGACGAGGACCTCGAGCCCAGTTGGTCGGATGATGACGAGGACCTCGAGCCCAATTGGTCGGCTGATGTCGAGGCCCTCGAGCCCGACGCGGCGGATGATGGCGAGGCCCTCGAGCCCGACGCGGCGGACCGCTGCGATACCTCGCCGCTCGACAGCCTGCTGCGGAGGGCACGGCGCTGCTCCGCCGCCCTGCGGGGGACGACCGACGGCCTCGCCCTCGGGCAGGGGGCGACCGGGGCCTGGGAGCCCAGCGCGGTGGGCCGCCGCGGGCCCGGCTCGCCACTCGGAGAGATGCTGCTGGCGGCGAAGCGCCGGAGCGCTTTCGCCTGCGGCTTCGGGCCTCTGCGTGAGACGCGCGCGGCAGACTCGCCCTTCTGCGGCACGTGCAGCCGCGGGCGCGTCGCGGGAGCACCCTTGCCCGAGGCGTCGGGCTTCTCGCCGTGAGCGCGCCCGCGTTCCTCGTGGACCACGCGGCACTTCGGGGTCCGCACCTGCTGAGTCTGTGGCAATTTGCGAGGGGCGAACTTGCCTCTCGGCAGTTCCCAGATCGGAGGCTCTTCCTTCGTTGGAGCGAATATGTGCTGTGGCAACCGCGCACGGGCAGCACTTACTTTTAAGGCCGGCCGAAATGGCCACTGGCGAGACATTTGGCGGCAGTCTGAACAGGTGGCAGCATCAGCGCTTCCCAGCACCATGCTGTCTGGTCATCAGCCTTTGAACCTTCTTTCTCGGAGGAGTTTGCCTCCCCACTCGAAGTTTCTCGCCCAGCTTTGATACTTCGCTCTTTCCTTCTGCCCTCATCCTCGTCCTCCGTTTCACTCACTTGAGAGACGATTAGTCACCAAGAGGGCGAGTTCGATCAGAAATGGGCGCCCCAGTTGGGGGTGATGTTTTTGGATTGCATCAGCTTTCGATGCTTGTCTATCCAGAGACTCGGCCGCCCCACCGGAAGGTTCTCGCCCAGCTTCGCTCATGATTCTCGTCCTCTTCTCCGTTCCTTGTCATTTCAAGTCGTATCTACGCGCCCCGAGCGTTGCTTATGCTGGTGCCAACTGGGCCAGGGAGGGGCACTGTAGGGCCGCCCGCCATGCGGTTTCAAGCTCGAACGCCTTGATTTTTCTACTCTGTGCGTCTGAAGGGCGGCTTTTGTGCTGCTGGTTCTCAGGCTTGTGGGTCGTCGCCGGGCGAATGCCGCGCGCGGGCGCCGGCGAATGCCGCGCCGGGCGAATGCCGCATCACGAGGGTCGCACCTGCTGCGTCTGACTGCGGCACCTGGCGGGGCGCGAATCTGCGTCCAAGGCTCTGTGGGCGGCTCCAAGCCTCGTCATTCCCCGAGCAGCGCGCGAGCGCTGTAAGGGCTTTGGGCTCTCAGAGGAGTTGCGACCTTGGGACCAAGATGCCACTGTTTGTTCACCTACAGAATGCGGGACAGTTTTCTTTGTCGTGTCGTGCCGGCCACGTGTCTCATTGTGCAGCGTTGGTGTTTGTGTCCGTTTGCCAGTGTATGGTTCTTCCGCTGGAGCGAACCAGTCCTGCGCCGGATATGCGTCGGCAGTATGTCCAAGTCCAAGATTGTGTGGGCGAAAGACCCATCCGTCTTGGGCAAGCCAGCTGGCGGCTGGCTGAACAGCAGGCGTTATTTTTGTTCTCTCATCCTCGTTCTCCGCTTCGTTCCTCTTCGCCCAAGCAACTCGAGAAATGAAAGAAGGGGTAGCCAGCTGCAGTAGGATCATGCGAAATACTTGCTATACCTGCTACCAGCTGTATTTTTCATTGTCGTACGCCGAGTGGAAGTCCACCGCGTCGACAGCAAATGTAATTTGTCGCGTTGCATGCCGCGTGGAAAACGTCCACCGCGCCTGCAACAGCTCGTCTGCCGCTTGGAATGTGCTTCCATTGGTCCGCCCCCCCCCCAAAAAAAAAAGATTGCTGAAGAAGCTTCCAAGAGGGCCCTGGGCGGCCCACGAGGGCCCCAAGGCGGTGCCTGAGGCGCCCAAGACGGCCCGAGAGGACCCCAAGACGGCCCCAAGAGAGGCCCAAGGAGGGAAACACGAACCGAGAATCCGAGCTTTCTACCCCGAGAGGTTCTCGGGAAGTCTCAAGAGGCCCCCAATCGCATCCAAGAGGCCCCCAAGAAGCTCCCAAGAGGGCCGACGAGGTTCCAAGAGATCTCCCAAGGTGGCCCCAAGAGGCACAACTCATTGTTTTACGATTGGGCTTTTTCGGCCTTTTGGCATCCCGATGCTCCAAGACGGCCCAAGAGGCTTCCAATACCGGTCCCATATAGAGGAAGAGGACTCCAAGAGGGCCCCAAGACGGCCCCCGAGGGCCCCAAGACGGTGCTTGAGGCGCCGCCCGAGAGGGCCCCAAGAGCCCCAAGAGAGGCCAAAGAAGGGGAACGCGCCCAACAGCAGAGCGGTCCCCCCCACGGCCCACAGGAGGCCGCAAGAGGCCCCAAAAGTGGTCCGACGAGGACCCCAAAAGCTTCCCGAGTGCCCAAAAGGCCCTTAGGAGACGTCCAAGAGGCTTTAAAATAGCCCAAGGGTGCCCTCGATGCGTCAAAACTGCGTCCAGAAGGGCCCCGGGAGGCGTCCGGATGGCCTCAATCTGGCCGCGGGTGGCCTCCAGTCGGGCCTCCACGCGGCCAAGACGGCCAATGACGGCTTCAGGTTGCAGAACCGATGCCCCCAAGGGACCCTCAGACGCCCCCCCCCAAAAAAAGGACACCCAAGGGATGCCTCCAACAGCCAGCTGACGAAGCATGCGGAGCACCCCAGAAGCTCCTCTGATGCCGTCGCGCGCTTATGCTTGATAGCGTTGCCCAAGGTCGCCCAGTGCCCCCCGGCCTGGGAGCGCGCGCGAAGCGCGCGCGATGGTTCTAGTGTATGTGTATATATATACACATATGTATGGAGTCCTCTCTCTCTCTTTCTCTCTCTCTCTCTCTCTCCCTGTACCTTCCTCAATGTGTCTCCCTCCCTCCTTTCTCTCAGTGGTTGACTGTTTGTCTGTCTGGTTCTTTCGATGAATCACGTTTTCCCTTATCCGTTCCAAAAAGGCTCACAGGGTCCGTATGGGACGGCTTGTCAAGCAGCTTCGATAGCAAATGTGAGAAAAGGGACTATTTGACCTTAGTGAGGAAACGCTGTGGGCAGGATGATGTTCCGTTTTCCCTGCCGAAGGACGACGGCGCCGCGGCGGGACCCGCAACCGCGCCCGGCGCTGGAGCTGCCGGGGCGCCTTCGGAGTCAGCCCGCCCCGCCGACGCAGAGGCCGCGGGCCCGCAGCACCAGAACGATGCCCACGACAGCGTGCGCGGCGGCAGCCCCCCCCGCGCAGGCGATGGGCGCCCCACTGGCGAAGCAGAGGAGCTCAGGGGCAACGATACCGGGGGATGGGCTCAGGGGGGGGCCTCCGGCCACAGCCGCCAACTCATCGCCGGCGGGGCCCCCATGGCCCACCCCGCCCGTTGAACGTGCGGACACGCCATGAGGCGCCGGCCGCCGATCATCGCCGGCTCTGGGTCGACGTTTCTCCCTTGGGCCGAACCCCCCCTCCACGCTTCCCCCCAGGAGTTGGCCGCGCAGGTGGAGCAGAGCCACCCTCCCTGCCCCAGCGCGGGGTGCGCCCGCGCCCCCGACGGCGGCCCGCCGCCGCAGAGCGTGCTGGCGGGCGGCGGGGTGCAGCCGGAGGGCGCGGGGCCCCCGTCGGTGTCGTCACGGCTGCCCCGGGGCACGTGGCGCCGGTACAGGTCGGGGGCGGAAAAGAGGGGGGTGATGACTAGGGGGGGGGGGATTTCATGGCGCGGGCCATGATTTTTCCTCAGATTTCATGGCGCCTCATCTTGTTTCATTACGTCCCAGGCCCCCCCGCTGCGCCGCGCACATGCCGCCAGTCATGATTTGCACCCCCCCCCTCTTGGACCCCCCCTTTTGGCCGCTCGAACAGGGAGCCCGGGACCAACCGCCTGTGGTTTCTCAAGGAGGCCACGGGCGAGTCGTTCTTCGCGGACTCTCCGGGCGCCTGGCGCCAGTACGCGGGCGCGGGCGGCCGCACCTGGTGGTGGAGCCAGGACGAGCCTCGGGCCTGGCCAGACCCGCCCGTGCGCAGATCCCCCCTCGGGGCCCTGTCTCCCCCGCGCCCCAGAAGGACTCCATCCGGTGCAGTTTGTACAGAAATCGAAGACATGCAAAGATGGACAAGGCGAGTGGAGTAATTAGCGACTGGTCCCGCTTGCATGCAACACTGTCGCGCTCGCCAAATCAGGCGGTATTGGCCTCATTTGTAATTATGGGTACCTTCCCCGATTCATGGATCTGGCGCCCACGCGCCAGATCCATGGACCCCTACTCCGCGTCAGCACGTGCCCGAAGAGCTGAGGAGCCGGGGCGAATGCGGGGTGTGGCCGCCCACAGGAGTCGAACACGAGTTTCTGGGAGGACGAGTGCGACGGCGCTGCCGGAGACGACGACGGCGTCGCCGAGGAGGGAGCGTCTTGGGACGACCTGGAGGCCCTCGGCCTCCAGCACCTGAGGCGGAAGGTCCACCTGGAGCCTTGCCTGAAGGACGGTGGGGAGGTGCGCTCGGCAATCAGGTGCTGGAGGGCAAAGGGAGATGCTCGCCCCCCCATTCCCCTTGGAGGAGGGGTGGCGGTTGGGCGTCCTGTTTCACGCACACTCGAGGTACTCTGGGAAAACATGGGAGTTCCACGTGGTCCTGTTCCGGAGCAACAGCAACGACAAGCTCGGCCTGAATTTCATCCTGGACCAGGATTCTCACATTCCAGTGATTTCTCAGGTGAAGGACGTGGGCATGTGCGCCAGTCACAATTTAGAGATGCAGCAGTTTCCAGAGGAGAGCCCATTGCATCAGATGCAGGTTGCTGCAGGCGACAAAGTGAAGGTTGTAAACGGTTTCACCTCTGCCGAGGACATTAGGAATGAGTTGACAAACGCTCTTGTCGTGCACCTCAGGGTGGTGCGGCCAGGGCATTCTCCAGAGATGGCTAGCACCCGTGGCCGTGCAGCAGGAACGGTGTTTCAGTGAGGCTCGGTGGAAAACAGACCGAGCAGGGAGGAGATCGGCAGGAGTTGCAGTGTGGTGCGAGTGCGCTGGAGAATCAAAGGGGGGGGAAGGGTGCGAGCGGAGGTGAGGAGAATGGAGGGGATGGAGCACCAGGCAATGAGTTACCACAAGCGAGGACGATGTCACGTCCGCCAGGACGGCCTGCACTAACAGTGCACCAGGCTTTCGTCGAACGTGCGAACAGATGGCCGCGATCTACAACAATATCTAGTTTGGAGTTCTATGTCCGCCACCGCGCTGGCTACAGGGTAAGCGTGTGTCAAGCCTCATATTTACATGTGACGTTCTGCTGCTACTTCTGGTGAAGCAATGACGGCCACATGACTTCACGATGCAGCCGCAAGCCAGCCTGGCGACCCGGGCCACCACTCCCAGATCCAAGAAGCCCCCTAGAAGCGTTCCAGGAGGCGTGGTGTTGCATCGTGGGTGCTCGTTGTCTTGCCGTTGTCCCGTGGTTTTCGCATGCGGTTGTCCTCTGCTGTTCTCCCATAGGTCGTGCCTCTCCAGGAATTACTCGACGTTTCGTGCGTTCGATGCGTGCCGTACTTCTGTTCGTGCCGTTTGTACGTCGGTTTGCATGTTGATCACATTTCGAAATTGGTTGCGAACGTCATTCCGATTGCAGGCGGATGGGCATTCCGGATTTCACTCAGAATCATGGACATTCCGATGTGCATTATAGTGTCCATACCGGGTTTGCATTATATATTTGTTTGTTTGGATATACGCATGTATACATCTATGCATAGAGAGAGAGTGCAACCGGATTTGCATACCGATTTGGATGTCGTTCGACATTTCGAACGGAAGATGTATTTGCATTTCGATTTAGCTTTGGATTTGCGGTCCGAGTTGTATTCGAACATGTTCAAGAAGTCAAGTGGATTTGTGTTCCGAACTGCATTTGCCACAGGACAGCCATGGGAAAATTACGGAACAACCCAAGGCACAACCACAGGACAGCCCCCACGTGACAACAAAAGGGCAACCCACGCGACAACCGCGGGACGATTTCGAAGGAAAACAACACATAGGATTACCCACGGCCACGTGACAACCCAAGGGACAACCGCAGGACAACCACGGGACAGCCACGGGAAAATTGTGGCATGAAACGCACAACCAGAGGAAAAGGTGTTTGCATGATTTGGCCCCAGGTACGCCAGCACGTCGTCGCTTTTGCGCAGCTCCGCCTCGCCTGCACGACACGAACCGAAACCGACACCGATTCCCCGACCTCGCCAGAGACAAAAGTACCACTACCACCAGCTTTGAGGGTGGCTGTCCCATCCTTTCGAGCTGGCGGCACCTCGTTCCGGGCATGCCTCTGGAGAGTTCCCGGAAAGACGTGCCACCAGCTTGAGTGGAGAGAGCGGCCACACGCCTAGCTGGTGGTAGTGGTACTTCTGCCTCTCCTGACGACCGGGGGAGTGTTGATCTCCCACGGGCCCTGGAAAATCGCCGCCCGCTTTCTCAACTCGGGGGAACCAGCCAGGGTTCCCATGAGGGGTGATCGGGGGTGGACAGAACCCCCAACAGTGACACGTCGATTAGTGAGTTGTCCGTTTTCGGTTCTCGAGAGGGCGCCGTGGCCGTTATTTTCCAGGCTTGCGCCCGCCAGGTTTGGGCCTCAGATCGTTTTCACTAAACCACGTTTTACTAAAGGGGGGTCTGTCCATCCCCGAAACCAACCAGGGCTCCCATGAGGGGTGGTCCCAGAGCTTTTTTGGGCCACGCCCAGAGGGCTGAACTGAAAATGCGCATCTCCCGGAAACAACAAAACCCTCCTTGTCAAAAGCGTACCTGGTTTTTCCTTCGATTGACCATCTGAAAGGGCCGCCTCGACGGCCGCTGGAAAATCAACGCTTACTGGATCCCAAATATTCGCGCGCCGTCGTGGGGCCAGTACGTCAATTGATCCTTATTTTTCTCTTTAATGATATTTTGGTTTTAATATTTCGTGCAAGATCACGTGGCTCTGTAAACATTTCCGCAACCATTCCCGGTACCACTGTTCCATGAATGTTTTTTCCCGCGTGGCTTACTACGGCCTTCAACGGTGATGGTATATTTTTCCATTTTGGAGGGATGATGAATTGGAAGATTAATCAAAATAACATCATGCACCTCGAGATGGCACCAAATATGTTCAAGAAAACTCCAAACCCCTTCAAGACGGATCCCAGCAAAAATAATTATCCGAGAGAGGCTCCAGAAGGATCCAAAACAGCTCAGAAGCGTTCCAACAGCACAAAAGGATACGTTCAAATGGCAATGTCTGGCGTTTTGGAAAGGCAACGACCCTCGATCTCTTCCTTCCACGTCGTCCGCCCAGCCGATGTGGAAGGTAGTAGTGTAAGATTGCGTATTGAATGTCTCTGTGTGTCTTGCTTGTCTTCAAAAGTCCTCATATGTCCGTTATGATGTGTCAATGTCTTATTTGTCTTGGAATGTCTTTACATGGTAAATTCAATCATCATCGTCATCATGATCATCATCACCTTCATTTGCACAACCATCGGTCATAATCAAGATCACCACGATGACCATCATCATCGTCGTCGGCATCATCATCATCATCACAATCATCGAAATCATCATCATCATCATCATCATCATCATCATCATCACCATCATCGTCATCATCATCATCATCATCGGGGGCCGCTGCCGCGCGGCCCAAGCGGCCGCGAATCGGTCGCGGCGCGGCGCGGCCGCGCCTCCGGAGCCTCGACTCCTCGAGGATCTTCCTCCTCTTCCTTTTCTTCCTTACCCTCCTCGACCCCTGCCCCTTACCTCCTCGACCCCTCTCTCCGCCATGCCCTTCTCGACCTCCCTCCTCCTCGTCCTCCTCCTCCTCCTCCTCCTCCTCCTCCTCTTCCTCCTCCCCCCCCTCTTCCTCCTCGCCCTCCTAGCTCGGGCCTCTCCTCACGCAATGTCAGAGCTTCAAGGCCGCTTGGCCAAGGTGATCATGAATGAGAAGCTCTCGAGCAACGGCGATCTCATACGATGGGACAACCAGGGAACAAAACGCACTAAAGGTCTCTGCGCGCACTTACTAGAGACGGGGCAATGGGCTACTGTTCGAGCTCGGCGACTTGGAGATCGCGATTCATTGGGAGACGGGGCTGAAAGACATTCCTCCTCCTCCTCCACCTCCCCCCCCTCCTCCTTCTTATCATTTTCCTCTCCTCCTCCTCCTCTTCACCCCCTTTTTGCCCCCCCTCCCCCAGCTTCCTCATCCTTTTCTCCTTCTCAATCCAAGTGGTCCTCCTCCTCCTCCTCTTCCTCATCCTCTTCCTCATCCTCTTCTTCCTTCTCCTCCTCCACCTCCTACGCTCGGCTCCTCCTCCTTCTCCTCCCCCCCCCTTCCCTCCTCCTCCCTCTCCTCGCCCTCGTCCTCTCTACTCTGTCCCTCGCCCCTTTTGTCCTACTCACCGTCGTCGTCGTCCTCCTCCTCTTCCTCATCCTGCTTATGTGGCTGTTTGTTCCCAGGGGCTCCAGCGCGACCCGGAGAAGGCGCGCAGGGAGGCGAAGAAGCCTCTGTCCATGCTCTCGGCGCGGAGGCGCATCGGGGGGCGGGGGGCGGCATTCAACTAGGAGCCACCTCGACAGACCCCAGCGCGCGCGATGCCTCCAGCCCTGCGGCCGCCGCTGAGGTGGAAAAGGAAGGGGCGGTGGATTTCCCAGCCCCGGAAACCCACCACCCCTTCCTTTTCCACCTCAGCAGCGGCCGCAGGGCTGGAAGCATCGCGCGCAGTGGGGCCTGCGGGGAGCACTGTTTGAAGAGTCGCGCCCATGGAAGGGAAGGCCGCGGCGTCCACAGAGAGCTCAAGAAAACGATGCAGAGTCTGAAGGGGGAGCTTAACAAGACGAAGGTCAGCAATGTCGCCAGTCCGCAACCCAATGGCCAGAACACTTGCGCTCCTAGGTAGCACGATGATGGAGAGCGATGACGACATCGACAGCCTCGAGAGCGTCGGAGGCCTGGGCAAGAGGAACTGCGGCAAGAGCGAGGGCAAGGACAAGCCGATCCAGGACGGTGCCGCTCCTGATAGGGCCATCCCGATCCAGGACAAGGCTGCGGGCGGGCCGAACTCCGCCGGGCGCCTGGCTCGCTCGATGGAGCGAGCGAGGGGGCCCTGCCATCGCTCGGACGCGTGCATTTTTTTCTCGGCGGGGACCATCCAAGACCACCTTGGACAATCGAGCCAAAAAAACATGCACGAAACCGAAAACATGCACTGGAAATGGACGGCCGAGCGATGGCGAGGTGAACGCCTGGCGAGGTATCGGCCTCACCCCCCTCGAGGGTTCCAGCTCCAGCGAGTCCTATTACGAGGAAGATGTCGACGAGGACGGCGCAGACGAGGGCTCCATGGGGGACGGCCACGGCTACGACGAGAGCGAGGGCGAGCGCGACGAGGAACCTGACAGCGGCCGCAAGAAGGAGGGCAGCAGCGGCACGCACCACTTCAAGCCCGACGACAAGCAGAATAACGACTTCAAGCTGGTGGGCAGCTGGGGGATCAGGCTTTGCGATGGGGCCAGCGCGGACGGCGCCGTCATCAGCAAGACAGGAGCGTGCATCTTCACTTGGGCGGACGGCGACAGGCGGTGCCCAACCCCGCGGATCAAGATCTTGGATGCGCTGAAGACCGACAGCAACAGGAAGAGCGCGGGTAAGGACAAAGGCAGAGATAAGGCTTCCGCCGACGAGAGTTCCCCGCGCGCCAGCAGCAGCAAGAAGGGCAAGAAGGACGAGGGCAAGAGCGGAGTCAGCGGCGGCAAGAGCAGCCACGACGAGAATGAGGAGATCCTCGACGGCAACAGCAAGAAGAGGAAGAGCGTGAAGACCTCTGACGAGGAGGGCAACGGCATCGCCTCGGGCATGGGCAAGAAAGTCAAGGGCTGGGGAAAAGGGGGCGATGACGGCACCTCCGCGACCAAGGGCAAGGGCAAGGGAAAGGGGGGCGACGACAAACCCGCGGGCAAGGGCAAGGGCAAGGGCAAGGACCAGCAGGCCAACATGACCACCATCAACGCGCGCCCTGTGCAAGAAGATCGGGATGTTCACAGTTGGGATCAACTCGCGCCCAAAAGTGCCTGGAGGCGGCTGGGAGGTATACGTCAAGGACAAGTCGGGTCAGCGGTGGAGCAAGAATTCGAACGCGTTCGCAGGCGATCTCAGGGAGTGCGTCCACAAGGCGAACGAGGTAGCCCAGCAGCTAGACGAGAACATGAACAAGGATGGCGACAAGGAGGGCGACGACCACGCCGAGGGCGACAAGGACGGCGACAAGGATGACAACAAGGAGGGCGACAAGGAGGGCGACAAGGAGAAGCAGGGCGACGAGGAGCTGGCGGACTTCGGCGGCGACGCGGAGGACACCGACGTGGAGGGCGCCTGCGAGGGAGAGGAGGACACTCGGGGCTCCTCCTCCCCCCCCTCCTCCTTCCCTTCCTCATTCCTGAAGCCTTTCGTCGGGTTTGAGCCTTGCTTGAGCCACTTGTTTGAGCCTCGATTGAGCCACCTCAATCTCACTCTTCCTCCCGCTCCTCCATCTCCTCCTTCCTCACTCCTTCAATCCGCCTCCACCCTCGCCCCCGCTCTCCTCTTCCTCCCCCATCCTCGTCTTCCACTTCCTCCTCCTCCTCCTCCGCCCCCCCCCTCCTTCCCCCTCTACCCCCTCCCGCCCAGCAACCCGAGGACGACGAGCCCATGCGCGGGGGCAGCGAGGAGGGCGCCGACGAGGGCGCCGAGCAGGCCGGGAACGACGACCTCTAGAGTCGACTCTAGAGGAGCAGGGTAGGACCTCTGTAGAGGAGCCGGGTAGAACCTCTATATATATAGAGGAACTGATTCGACGCCGGTGCGGCGACCAGGGGAAGCTCCTCCTGCTCCTCCTCCTCCCCCCCTTCCTCCTCCTCCTCATCTTATTCCCCCTCCTCCACTTCGCGCACCCAGTCCGTTTGCCCTCGCAGAGGTCTTCGGCCCACTCCGCCACCGCGCCTGCGTCATGGGTCTTGGATGCCCCCCGGGATCTCTGGAGATGCCTCTCGAGGGAGTTGTGAGGGGAGCCTCTTGGGAGGGCTTATTGGACGCCCGGGGGGGGCTTCTTCTGGGGGGCCCTGGGCGCGTCTGGAGCCGCGAGGCTCTGCGCGACCGAGATGGGCACGGAAAGGATTGGCACAATGCCCATCAGCGGATGTTGTTCATTTTGAACAGGACTCGTTGTCCACGCCGCCGCGGCCTGTGTCCATTCAAGACAAAAGGCCGCCTGCCTAACAGCGGCCGCTGTTGGTTTGGGACAACATTTGTTGTTGGGCATTGTACCCGTTCTTTCCGTACCCAGCTCGGGCGTCCAAAGAGGCCGTCTTGGAACGCTCGGACCGTCCTGGGGCCCTCTTCTGGGGCCCTCGACTTGTATACCGTACATAACCCTTGGGGCTCAAAACGTCATTCTCACCGGGTCCTGCATACACCCTGTGCGCGAACTTCCTGAAGTGTTCGGCGATGACCCAGCCGCAGTTCGACGATGTTGACACCCTGGTCGACAGCTGTCCGCCAGCGATGCCGAGGATGGAGGACCCTCACAGCACGACTCAGCAGTACGATGACGCGCTATTGACTAAGATCGGCAGGAACATGCGGCACGAAGACTTCGTGGAGCAGCAGGAGAACCACGAGAACATCGACAACAAGATCAGGCAGAAGGAGGCCGACCGCATGGGTGTCATTCGACCGACTCCGTGGACGGGGAAACTGAGCTCCAGTCGCTCGGCCGGTTCGGATGTCGCGCCGAGCCCTGTGGGGCACAATCGGGCCAAGTCTACTGCGAGAGTCAGGCCTTCGGCTTCGGAGGCTGTCGAGGCAACCGCCCAGGCCAGGATGGGCGGCGATCGGCGGGCCTTCACTCGCAACCTCCAGTCGCAGGCGAGGCCGTTAGCGGTGCAGCAGGGCAAGAAGCGGGGGCAAGAAAGCGAGCCCGCGCAGCAGGGCATGAAGCGGGGGCCAGAAAGCGAGCCCGCGCAGCAGCAGCCCATGCCGAATGGCTCGGAGCAGCACAACGAGGTCTCCAGCAGCGGCAAGGCGGTCGATCTCACGAGCGAGCAGGACGTCGCTGCGGTCAAGCAGGCCAAGGTGGACCAGAGCTCGGAGAGCCCAGCCCAGCCTCAGGAGAAGCCGCAGGATGGCACTGGCATCGAGGCGCCACAGAAGCAGCCCGAGAAGCTGGGCCCCATCTCGCACGCCGACTCAGCGACCGACTTCGCGAAGCCGCGCCGCATCTCATCCCGGGACGATGCGATTCACGTGGAGGTTCGCAAGGCGCGGGCGACGTTGGAAGCAACTCCAGAGATGTACAAGTCCATGTTCGAGAGCATGCGTGGGGTCA
>CAUYUJ010001679.1:87500-98220 GCA_963575745.1 Prorocentrum cordatum
GTGTTCGGTAGGATTCTGACATGAACGCGCGCGTGTGCTCTTTGTGTATTTTTTGCAATGGATTATCGCCGTGGACGACAGGACGTCCATGTCGAGAGGAAAAAATAAGAAAAATGTTGATTTTGTATTGTTTTTTTACAGGTTAGGATGGGACCACCCGGATGCGGCCCCTATCTGCCGGCCTGAGGGGGGAGTAGGAGTATATTCTAATAAGGAATAAGGATAGGAGTCAAGCTAGCCAGCTCGAGCGAGTCAAGCATGGCATGCCCAGTCCCACCCGCCCTCCCACAACATAAGAGTGCACCGCGCGGTGACGTGAAATCGCTGGATTTGACAGAATTCTTAAGATTCCTATGGTTTTCCTATGATTTCAACAAGACAGCCCGGGCCGGAAATTTGTAGAATTGTTGTGCAAAAAGCGTATGGTTTTGATGTCTTTATGTCGAAATGCTTGCAAACACAGAGAGGCCTCACGAGAAGGCCCCAGGAGGCCCCAAGGGACCCCATGCGCCCATACGATTCATGGGATTGCATTAGGAGGCGCCCAGAAGGCCCCAACTTGTATTGTTTTTTTTATATCGGGGGGGTTTGGATGGGCGGGCGCGGGGTGTGCGCCGCATCCCACTCCTGCCAAGCATTTTGCGACGTGGACGACAGGACGTCCATGCTGAGAGGAAAAACGTTGGTGCGCGGCGCCGAGGCGAGAGCGACATGTCACCCCTTCGCGCGGGGTGTGCGCCGCGTCCCATTCCTGCCACGCATTTTGCGACGTGACGACAGCACGACCATGTTGACAAGAAAAACAACAACTGTGTATTGTCTTTTGCAGATTAGAATGAAACACTCCAATCCAACTCTTTCAGTGGCCATCAACCCCTTCTCTGTGGACGGATTGGATGGGCGGGCGCGGGGTGTGCGCCGCGTCCCATTCCTGCCATGCATTTTGCGACGTGGACGACAGGACGTCCATGCGACGGTGCCAATGAATGACGGTGACACTCAGAAGGTCCGAAGGCATGCGCTCGCGGCGACGCGCGCGCATGTCGCCCCGCGTGGTAAAGTTTTTGGCAGAGGATTCGCGGCCTGGGTGCATGACAGAGCATCGCGAGTGCACCGCGCGATGACGTGAAATCGCTGGATTTGACCGAATTCTTAAGATTCCAATGGTTTTCCTATGATTTCAGCAAGAGAGCCCGGGCAGGAAATTTGTATAATGTTTGTGAAAAAGCATTGGGTTTTTGATGTTGTTATGTTGAAATGCTTGCAAACACACGGGGTTCGGTAGGATTCTGACATGAACGCGCGCGCGTGTGCTCTTTGTGTTTTTTTTTTTTTTTTTGCAATGGATTATCGCCGTGGACGACAGGACGTCCATGTCGAGAGGGAAAAATAAGAAACATGTTGATTTTATATTGTTTTTTACAGGTTAGGATGGGACCACCCGGATGCGGCCCCTATCTGCCGGCCTGAGGGGGGAGTAGGAGCATATTCTAATAAGGAATAAGGATAGGAGGAGGAGGAGGAGGAGGAGGAGGAGGAGGAGGAGGAGGAGGAGGAGGAGGAGGAGGAGGCGGAGGGGGCCGTTGCCATTTTGGCTCAAGTTGGCATTTGCCAATGCAGCTGGCCAGGACAGCGACTTGGGGCAGGCGGGTCGGTAGGCGGTGTAGCCTCGCCCGCCAGGTCCCATCCAGTGAGCTCCTGTGGGAGCACAGTTTCTCTCCCCCGCGAGGGCTTTCACGAACCTGAGCAGATTGGCGATGGATGGGCGCACACTTCTCAAGGGGCCCAAGACTCCCAACTGGGGCTGTGGGCAGTCTGGGAGGGCGTCCAAATGGGCCTCACGCGTTCAGTGCGCGTGTGGGGCCTCGGCGCCAAGGTCGATTGCTGACAAAGCGAAAGCAGCAGACAAGGTCACCAGAGGAGGGGGCGTGGGCAATTCGAAAGGCCAGCCACTTGCCTCCTGGGCGGCGAAATTTGAGGCTCAAGCCAAACAGATTCTGGCACTCACGTCCAAGTTCGATCAGATGACCAAGGGTGGATTAGGTGAAGCCAGGCTTACGGGGGCCAGCTCTGATTAGGGGGCCAAGTCAGCGCACCCGAAGGAGATGGAAACCGAGAGATGTCGAGAAAGGATTGAGATGCTCATCCCGGCCATCCAAGTCATGGGTTCGGACAAGGACGAGGATGTCATCGAGGGGCTCCAGGCGAATGTGACGGATGCCCGGAAGTAGCTCCAGGTGCTCAAGCCGCAGCTCACCCAGCACACGAATGCGGGCAACCAGCTCGCTGAGCTGGAACGCAAGCGGGCGGCGGCGGTCCAGAGAAAGAGGGAGCAGGACGGGGCCATCACTGCAGATCGGGAGGAAATTTACTTAGAGAAGCAGGACAGGGCCGTCAGCAAACTCGACGAGTAGATTGTGCAGGCCAAGCGTGAGTTGGCGAACGCACTCCAAGAAAACGTGTACTTCGATTGCCACGAGGCCGAGTTCGAGGGTGACCAGGAGGTAAGAGACATGCTCGCCTCCGCAGCCTGGAAGCACGACCGCGACAAGGCCAAGGAGAAGGGGGGTGTTCGTGCTAGGGCTCCTCCTGCAGCTGCTGATAGTGGTGCAGGGCAATAGGCAATGCAGCAGGAGGTGATGCGGCAGAAGAACCTGATGACAACGATGTGGGCACTCTGTGGCAAGCCCCCCAAGGCGAGAAACGCAATTAGTTGGAACAGCTACGCCCACTTGTGTACAAGAGGCCGAGGCGAGGGTCGCAATCCCGATTCAGATGACAATTTGCTCTGGTGTTGGCAAGATGGCTATGATCCTGACCTTGAGGCAGCTCCAGGAGAGAGGCCCAGCGCATCGGACGATAACACCATGGGCCAGGTGGGCCTAGGTGCCGGCCCAGCCTTGAGGGCTGCATGGTGGACCAGGTGGGCTCCCTTGAAGATCAGCATCGTGGTAACGGAGAATGTCGTGCTGATGCGGCGAGAACTCTTACGGGGGCTGCCCCAGGGTACTCGGGGACGAGCTTGCAGGAGACTTCGGCCCCCACTCAACATTCTCGGTCTCGAGGCCACCGCTGGGCGCAAGCTCGAAGAAGGAAGAAGCTGAAGAGAGACCCAGCGCAGCGGACACGAACGCCAAAGGCCAGGTGGGCCTGGGTGCCGAGTCCTTTGACGGCTTTACGACGGACCAGGTGGGTTCCCGTGAAGATCTGTTTCCTGTTAATGATGAGGTGCGTGCCGGTGTGGCGAGAACCTCTGCGGGGGGGGCTCCAGGCTCCAGGGTCCTCGGCGACGAGTTGGCATGCGAGTTCGGCCTCCACTCGCCTTTCGGGCGCTGCGGGAAGGGGCTCACCCTCGGGGCCGCCGCTGGACGCAAGCTCGAAGAAAACAGAGGCTGAGCCTGATTTCAGATTTTGCGCTGTCGTCGTCGCAACCTATGGTGACAAGGCGAAGGATCGTATCAAGGATTGGTTTCTCACGCATGTAGGACTGCAGATGGTAGATGCACCTGCGCCTCATCTTGCTGGATTCGCTGAGCGCCGCCTGATGGGGGCCGAGCTCGCGGAGATGAGGAGAAAACTTCGTCAACAAGCGTGGGGGTGGAGATCCGGTCAGGGCCCGGAAGACCATCAATTGTGGACGGCAGGGCCATGGAGTCGTTGCAGTGTTCGGTCGCATTTCCACGCGCAGGTGCCCACCTTCGGTGAGAGGCTTCTCCATCCAGATGATGGGCCACAGTTACCTTGCCAATGGGCGGTGCAGTGGGTGCGTTTCCAATCTGTCGACATAGCTTCTGCGGCAGCCTACTCCGTGGTTGGGGTGGGCCTTGCAGGGCCTAATCGCTGCTTGCTGTCGGAGATCGGACAGCGTTTGAGACGCGAGGGCTCCCCCTTCTTGGCCGACTGGGGCACGGCGCTGGACGAGGTGGTGCCGGGGGTTTTTGATGCGCATATTTGTAGGGGTTGGGCCGCGCCAGGCCCGCGCCCAGCCGGGGGGATATTGACCCTACGGGATGCTGCGGGCTTTTCTCGGGGCGAGTTCTCACCCTGGACAGCCCCGCGTGTCGGGGTCTGCGGGGTGCATTGAGATGTCGGGCTTCACCTTGCAGCAGCGCGTGGCCCTGGCGCCGTGGCCCATCGCGCCCGGCATGCGTGGGCCCGATCGACCGTGGGAGCATTGCTGCGGCTGCGAGAAGGTCAAGTAGCCTCGATGATGGCATGTCTGGTCCTGGCATGCGGGAGCAACGAGGGACATGGTAGGAGGTCACCGAGAACTGCGTGACCTTCGCGTTGGCGGCAGAGGGCCTGCCGCTGAACAGGGAGGTGGATCATGGGGTGCACCTCCTCGCGTCCACCAGGAGGGGCTTCGAGATCGAGGTCCAGGAGGTCCAGGTTGCCCCCGCGTGGCCCGCGCCTCGGGCGCGTCCGAGTGGGGGGCCCTCGAGGGCCGTCTGCTTGAGTGTGTGGTCATGGCCCGAGAGAACAGGGCCATCCATCTTCGGAGACAAGGGTGGGGCGGCCTGCAGAGACATGTGAGTAGATGCCGTGGTCTCACCAGCGTCCTTCCTGAGGAGGCTGAACAGCGTTTTCTGGGCAAGGTTGAGGCTGCTCCTTTCCATGGCCATGGGGTTTTCCAGGGATTCCAGGACCGTGCCAATTGTTTTGCGCGTCAAGCGGGCCCACGGCAGGCAAGCGTCGAAACGCTTTGAAGAATGGGCCCTGGGAAATTTAAAGAAAGGTGCGCGCGCGTGCGCGCGTGGGTGGTCTCTCCGCCGTTGGGCCGAGGCGCGGGGGGTGCCGGCGCCGACCACTGCCCTGGAACATGGCCCTGAGGGGGACCTCGTCGTGGACCCCCTTCGTTCGCGGCGGCTGAGGCTGCGGCGTGAGAGGCGCTGCGGCGCCGCCAGGATTTTAGGCGTGTGCGCGAGAAGCCCGAGGCGAGTTTCAGCCGGTTGAGTTTGCCGACCTGGAGTCAGCGTTGTCGAGTTCCAGACCAGTGATTGGGATGGGCTTGGTGGCCAAAACCCGAAACATTGGACCCGGTTGCCGCTGGCGGGGCGCAGTCAGCTGTTGGGCTTGCTCCGGCAAGTCGAGGGCACGATGATCTGGCAATGCCAGATTCGAGAAAATGCAGTGCAGCTGCTGCGCAAGTCGCCGATGGCATATCGCTTAATTCCCCTCGCGCGTGGCCTTTATCAATGTTGGGCGGTGGCGAGGCGGGGGGCGGTGGCGACGCGGGTCACTGGGGGGGGCGCGGCTCTCTGGGACAGGGCCATCAGAGGGGGCTCGGCTTCGAGAGCAGCGATCTTGCGCCAACTCCAGTTAGCAGTTTCAGCGATCCAGGTTTTCTCCTGGGCCGAGATCTTGTGGGCCCTGGAAAAGTTGCACGGCCATCTCCCGTGTTTCGAGATTATTTGGTTCGGCGGGGCCACGGGGCACCCGATGTTCCATCAGTTCATGGCCGCGCACATTCACTTCGCCCCAAGGAGTGCGAGAGCGAAGGACTGCCTCAGTGAAGTAATCATCCCTTGGAAGGAGAATCTTGGCTGGGTGTAATCAATCCGTCGATGTGGCCAGAGTGGGAGAGTGCGAGATTTTGCAGGATCTGCACGACTCCTTCCGACCCGTCCAACTCGATTCGCAGGCGGGCGACTGTTCGCAGCGGGCGGCGGGGCTTTCTAGGGAGGTGGTCGCGAAGAGCGTGCAGGTAGATAGTAGATAGGACGTTTTGGAGGCTGTGCACTCAGGGGGGCTCAAGGTTTCCAGCAAGAGCACCCGCATCCGCTGCCCCGTGCATCTGGCCTCGGAAAGACAGTCGGCGCTCCGCTCATATGGTCTGATTGTGAGTACTTCTTGAGTTGCCCAGGGCCTGGGGGTGGGCGCGACGGCCACCGGGCGCAGTGTTGCAACGCAGAAGAAACGCCTCTCTTCGGCTGCGGGTTGCGCCGAGATGATCGCGCCAGTTGTCGAAGTAACCCCGAGGGCCCGCGCGCTGGGGGGATCGAGATTCGCGTCGCAGGCGACGCGGGGTCTATGAGGTGCAGAGCTGGCCCCCTCGTCGCTAATGCGTCTGCGAGCTCAGGTGGCGGCGCTGTCAGGAGCCCGCTGCGAGGCTTCGTATCTTCCACGTGGTGCGAGCTCCTGCCGTCTGCGCTGCAATCGCCCCGGCGGCCCCTGGCGCCTGCGCTGGGAAAAAGGCCTGGCAGCAACTGGCGTCAGAAACAACGCAGCTAGAATCGTGTTAGGGGGCCCGTCACTGCTGTCATTGCTTGCTTGCAGGACATAGAATGGGCGGCGCCAGAGCCGTGTATTTGGATCTCGCCCGAACACGAGAGATTCGATCTGCGTGGCTGCGATCCTGAGACGCCCATCGATTTTGAATGACGAGGTTCCCTGGGTGCCCAGCTTCGGGGCAAGGCCGCAAATCATCATCTCGGCGGGAGTCTCGAATTCAGCGCGTTCTCGTTGCCCAGCCGTCGCGTGAAAGGACTTGAGCGCCGTGGCCAATGGGGCCGCGCAGCAGTTTTGAGACTGGTCCTCGCAGGTGGTCTTTGGCCAGCGGTCCGCAGGTTCGGCGGGGTATCAATCCGCCCATCCCCGCCCGCCGCCGCTGCGCCTGTTTCTGTTTCTTCTGTCTCTTCCTCCGCGGCCCCGCTGGCGGCCGTGAACGCCCTGGGGGCGCCGCGAGGCGCGACGCTGGCACGCGCTGACGCTGGCGAGCTGGACTGGTCCGAGATCGCGGACGTAGAGGCCGGGCAGGATGGCAGCCTGCCCCCGAGGAGGGGGGGGCTAGGCTCTGGGCAGCCCCTGCCTTCCCGCGTTGGGTGGGCCCTTCGGGGGCGACCTTCCATCGGCTCTGGGAGTGCCCCCTTTAATTCGGAGATCGAGGTCGCTCGCCTTGAGTTGCTCGAGGAAGCGGCGATCGGGTGGGAAGTGTTTCCGTGCTTCTGGTAGAGGGAGGGGGCTACCGCCGGTCAGATGGACGAGCGGACCCACTCTAGATGATGCCCCTAGCGATCTCGTGCTCTCCCCCAGCTTCAGACAAGGGCCAATCGATCTGGGTGGGGGGAGGGGGGGGGGGCGTTGTCGCGGGGGCGGGCAGGTCGGGGGGGGGCGCGCTCGTCCGAGCCCGGGCTGAGGTGGTGTTTTTGTTGGGTTTCTCTCCATAATGAGGGGGGGCATCCAGTTCGGCTGGGGCCATGGGTCGCTCCCCTGGCTGACTTCGAAGGAGTTGTTCAGGCGTTGAGGCGCGCCCGAGGGTCCGCCGCGCTTGCTGCCACTCGTCGATCACGATCAGGACTTTCCACCGAGGTCGTGGGCATGTGGCCCCCGTGGACGTTGCGCAGCGGCGCTGGTTCTGAGTTGTGGCTGAGTGGCTGGCGACAGGCCAATTTCCATGGTGAAAGTAAAGGGCCGCGCCCGACCTGCGCCCGAGCGGAAGGAGGGCCCACCTCTTTTGCTCTGGCTTGCCAACGGGGCGGCTGGCGCGGCCGCGGAGGAAAGAGCTCGGAGGGCCCAACTCCCTGGCGATGTTGTCGTTGATGTATGCAGGATAGATGGGCTCACCATACAGGTGCCAGGGCACCTGGCAGATGTCGCGCTCCACATAGCGTCGCGGACACCCGAGTTCCACGGCCCCAGCTCCAAGGCCGCGCGCGCGGCCGAGGCAGAGATGCGGGGCAAGGAGCGGGCGCTTAAGGTTGAGGTGGCGAAGTCTGCGTCGGCCCATCGGGTCGTCTCGGGCCCGAGACGTGTCAAATGCTGTTATGCCTCACCCGACCGACCGCCGATTTGAAGTTGCAAGGGTGGCTTGCAACCCCCTGCCCCAAGGTCCCGCATGGCATCGATCCCTCGCATCGGTTGTCTTGTTGTATGGGGGTTCCCTGGTGCCGTGTTTGGCAACCGCGCAGGGCCGGCCGGGCCCTCTTCTTGGTTCAGGAAGTTTGATGGATGAAGCCATCGTGTCTTCTTGCTTCCCACTTCGTCTGTGGCCCCCCCGCGCCTGCGAAGCAATGTGGTGGTTTTGGGGTCGGTTCTTTTGTGGTGTCTCGCCGAGATACTACACGTCGAGTGTTAAGGTGATTTGTGGTGAGGTCATGTGTTCACGCACGCTGCAGCGAGGTTAGTCAAACGAGAAAACATTGTAAGGACGCCTCCGGGCCGGGCACTGTTTTTTTTTTTTTTCGGCAGTTTTCCGAGCAACATGCGGCTGCGAATGTTTTCAGCTGGCACTTTCCCCAACCAGCCTGTGTTGTTGGGTCCTCGTTCTGAAGAGACGGTCCCCGCGTTCCTCCTCCTCCTCCTCCTCCTCCTCCTCCTCCTCCTCCTCTCCTCTCCTCTCCTCCTCCCTCCTCCTCCCTCCTCCCCCTCTTCCTTGCGTTTCATCCACCCCGTCCAGCGTTTCGTAGCCCCATAGGGAGCTCCACCGAAAGCCCCAGTGCCACCGTCCACATGCGTCCCCCCACTCAGTACAGCGCTTCGTGGCCCCATAGGGAGCTCCACCGAAGGCCCCAGTGCCACCGTCCACATGCGTCCCCCCCATTCAGTACAGCGTTTCGGGGGGGGGGGGGGGGGGGGCCCCCTACGGAGGTCCACCGAAGGCCCCACTGGCCACAGTCCACCTCCGTCCCCCCCCCACATCAGTACACAAACATGGGCCTTTCGTGGTCCATAGGGAGCTCCACCGAAAGCCCCAGTGCCACCGTCCACATGCGTCCCCCCACTCAGTACAGCGCTTCGTGGCCCCATAGGGAGCTCCACCGAAGGCCCCAGTGCCACCGTCCACATGCGTCCCCCCCATTCAGTACAGCGTTTCGTGGCCCCCTACGGAGCTCCACCGAAGGCCCCACTGCCACAGTCCACATCCGTCCCCCCCCCACTCAGTACAGCAGGTTTTACACGGGGTGGCCCCATAGGAGAGCTCCACCGAGGCCCACTGCGGTAGGTTTCGCACACTGCCACCGTCCACATTCGCCCCCCCCACTCAGTACAGCTTTTTCGGTGGCCCCATCGGCAGCTCCCCGGAAAAGCCCCAGTGCCTGACCGGGGGGCCACATGCGCCCCCCCTTTTCAGTACAGGCGTTTTCGTGGCCCATAAGGGAGCTCCACCGAAGGCCCCCAGTGCCACCGCCACATGCGTCCCCCCCCATTCATTACAGCGTTTCGTGCCCCATACGGGAGCTACCACCCGAAGGGGGTGATCTCCATGTCCACATGCGCCCCCCCCACTCAGTACAGCGCTTCGTGGCCCCATAGGGAGCCCCACCGAAGGTCACAGTGCTACCGTCCACATGCGTCCCCCCCGCTCAGTACAGCGCTGCGTGGCCACATAGGGAGCTCCACCGAAGCCCCCAGTGGGACTGTCCGAGTGCGTCCGGAAACACCCGATGAGGCATTTTCAGCCACCCATTACAACGTTTCGTGGCCCTGCAGGGGGTTCCACCGGAGGCCCCAGTGCCACCGTGCACATGCGTCCCGCACACCCAATGTGGCATTTCCACCCACCCAGTGCATCGTTTCGTGGGCCCACACGGAGCTCCACCGAAGGCCCCAGTGGGACCGTCCGCAAGCGTCCCGAAACACCCATTGTGGCACTTCCACCCATCCAGTCCAGAATTTCGTGGCCCTGTAGGGAACTCCACCGAAGGCCCCAGTGCCACCGTCCGCATGCGTCTCGAAAACCAAACGTGGCATTATTACCCACCCAACACAGCGTTTCGTGGCCCTTTAGTGAGCTCCACCGAAGCCCCCGGTGGGACCGTCCGCGCGCGTCCCGGAAGCTCAATTTGGCATTCTCACCCACCCAGTACAGCGTTTCGTGGCCCCATAGGGAGTTCCAGCGAAGCCTCCAGTGGGACCGTCCGCGTGCGTCCCGGAAACCCAATTTGGCACTTTCACTCACCCAGTACAGCGTTTCGTGGCCCCATATGGACTTCCACCGAAGCCCCCAATGGGACCGTCCGCATGCGTCCCGGAAACCTTACTTGACACACCACTCACCCAGAACAGCGCCCCCCCCCACTCAGTGCAGCGCTTCGTGGCCCCATAGGAGCTCCACCGAAAGTTCCATGTTTACCGTCCGCATGCGTCCCCCCCAAATCCCAGTAACACGTTTTCGTGCTTCTCCTCCCCCTCCTCCTTGCGTTTCACCCACCCATTACAACGCTTCGTGGCCCCATAGGTAGCTCCCACCGAAGGTTCCAGGGTCTACATCCGCTATGCGTCTCACCCACCCAGTACAAGCGTTTGTCGTGGCCCTCCTTCCCCTTCCTCCCTGCGTTTCCCCACGCCACATACAAGCGTTTCGTGCCCCATAGGGACTCCCCTACGAAGGTCCCACTTGGCACGCCCGCGTGGCGCTGGCACCGCCCAGCACAGCCCTTCGCTACTGCGTTTCACCCACCCAGTACAAGCGTTTCGTGGCCAATAAGGGAAAATCTCCCCGAAGGCCCAGTGGCACCGCCCGCAAATGCGTCGCCACACCCAGCCACAGCATTTGCTCCTTGCGTTTTCGCCCAACGCCAGTACAGCGCTTCGTGGCCCATAGGGGGCTCCACCGAAGGTCCCAGTGGCACCGCCCGCATGCGTCCGCCACCACCCAGCACAGCCCTTGCTCCCTGCGTTTCGCCCACCCATTACAGCGCTTTGTGGCCCCATAAAAGGGGCTCCACCGAAGGTCCCAGTGACACCGCCCGCATGCGTCCGTCACCACCCAGCACAGCCT
>CAUYUJ010001680.1:0-98190 GCA_963575745.1 Prorocentrum cordatum
GCCCGACATCATCATGTTTTGGAAGGAGGGGGGAAGGGAGAGGGGAGGGAGGGGGGGGGCTGGAGGAGCGGGGGAGAGGGGGGGGGGGCACTGGTCTCTTCAACGGCCAGGTGGGGCACTTCACCAGCCACGTGGGACCTTTCACCGGCTGAGCTGTTCACCAGCTCACTAGGTGTTTCACTGGCCACGTATTTCGATTGAAAGTTAAGTGTAATGCTTCCTCGTTAGTTTCCAGGGATGAACATGCACTATTCAGGCCGCTGGATCTGTATCGAGCTGTGAACCACGATGGCAACGCGGCCACGAGGAAGAGGGGCATATCATTAGCCTGACGAAGGACCCAACCATATGAAAGTGCGGGTGCCGCAGGGCAGGTGGGACGAAGGAGGGGGGCTCCCCATGGGGCCACGAAGCGTGTAAGGGGTGTGCCGAAATGGGCGGCAGGGAATTCAGGTTGCGCCACGGGGACCTTCGGTGGAGCTCCCTGTGGGGCCACCAGCTGTGTGTGGGTGTGCCGAAAAGGGTAGCCCTGCCAATGGGGCCTTCGGTGGAGTTCCCGATGGGGTCGCGAACCGCGTGAGGGGTGTGCCAAAATGAGCGGCGGGGGCGCATGTAAGCCTTGCCACTGGGGCCTTCGGTGGAGTTCCCTATGGGGCCACGAACTCTGTGAGGGGTGTGACGCATGTAAGACTGTGGCCTGGGTTGAGCTCCCTATGGTGCCGCCACGAACCATGCGAGGGGTGTGCCGACATGGGTGGCGGGGGCACATGTGAGCCCTGGCGGGGACGCATGTAAACTTTGCAATTGAGGCCTTCAGTGGAGCTCCCTATGGGGCCACAACACAGTGTGAGGGTGTGCCCAATTGGTGGCGGGGACGCATGCGAATGGTGCGACTGGACCTTCGGTGGAGTTCCCTATGGGGCCACGAAGCGTGCGAGGGGTGCACTGTGTGAGCGGTGCGCCGACGCGCGTGTGTGCGCCGACGCGCGTGTGTGTGTGTGGTGGTGGTGGTGGTCGTGGTTGTGGTGGTGGCGGCGGTGGTGGTGGTGTGTGTGTAGTGGGGGGGGGGGAGGGGAGGGGGAGGGCCGGGGGTGGACGCACATGTGAATCTTGCCATTGGGGCCTTCGGTGGAGTTCCCCATGGGGCCGCGAACTATGTGAAGGGTGTGCCCAAATGAGTGGCGGGGACGCATGTAACCCTTGCCACTGGAGCCTTCGGCGGAGCTCCTTGCGGGGCCACGGACCGTGTGCGGGGTGTGCTTAAATGAGCAGCAGAGGCGCATGTAAAACTTGCCACTGGGGGCTTCGGCGAGGGTGGAGCTCCCTACGGGGCCATGAAATGTGTGAGGGTGTGCCGAAATGGGTGGCAGGGGCGCATGTAAACCCTGCCGCTGGGGCCTTGGGCAGAGTTTCCTATATGGCCACGATCCCTGTGAAGGGTGCGCCGGAATGAGTGGTGGCGACGCATGTAAACCTTGCCAGTGGGACCTTCCCTGGGCTGGCGCTGTAAGGGGCGCGCCGAAACGGGTTGTGTGGGGGGGGGGGGGGGCGCATGCAAATTTTGCCATGGGGGGGGGCATTCAGTGGGGATCCCGGATCCCTGCGGGGCCGAACCGTGTGAGGGGTGTGCCGAAATTGTTGACATGCGGTGAGCAGCGGCAGGGATGGGAGGAGGGGTAGGAGTAGTGAGGAGGAGGAGGTGAGTCGCAGGGCGTTGTCTCTTCAGAGCGAGGATCTAACACCGCAGGATGGCTTGGAAAAAAAAGGAGGACGACAAGGCAGAATGGGAAGAGGGGGAGCCCTGCGCTGCGTTGTCTCATGGCGTGCCTTGCCTTTCTCAGGGTCGGCCGATGTGTCGTCGATGTCATCATCCTCACCCTCGCCTTCTTCGTCGTCGGCGTCGTCGTCGTCGTCGATGTCCGTCTGAGCCACATTCGCGTCGGATTCGTAAGTCGGCCCTGCAAGACCAAGGGCGCCTTTGATCATGAGATGCCAGCGGCAAGGTCCGCCATCGCGCAATCCCAGCATGGCGGCGATGGCGGCATTGAGGGTGACGAGGGGGGGGATAATGTTCAGAATATGATGAAGAGAAACAGGAGAAGGCTTGAGGCGGAGGAGGTTTATGGGGAACATGGTGTTGATGATGGTGATTATGATGATGATGACAATGATAATGATGGTGGTGCTGGTGATGACGATGATGATCATGACAGCGACACTGGTGGTGGCGATGATGATGATGACACTTCTTGAAAAGCTCTCGCGGAGCTCATTTCGGATGGGATGTCCCACGCGGGCCATCTTGGGCCCCCTGTTGAACTGTCTCAGGGCTCTCCTGGGCCGTCTTGGGGCCCTGTTGGCCGTCTTGAGGGTGTCTTGGAGCCGCCATGCATAGATATGTATGCGGGTGTATGTTTGGGCAGGACATACGTCTTCCTAGTACACTGCATCCACAGGTAGCCTTGGTCCAACAGCTGGCAGACTCCCTCCCAGAATTGTAAACCTTTTGGTCCACCCTGCCACCCAGCCCTACATACACCAGGGTGCTCAGTGAGCATCCGGGCGTATGTAGGGCCTCCAGCCGCCCTGTTTTGAGACAGCCCATGGAACCAAATGTCTCGGACACCGGAACTTCGCCTGGTCCATCCCGTCGATCACGATCTTCAGGATGGCCCCACTTCCGTCCAGGGAGCTGGCCCTGGCGTCGGCCTCCGACTGGGAATTGCCGCGTACATTGATGATCTTGTCTGCCTTGACCTCCTGAATGTGCTTGTTTTTGGACTCACTGATGGCGATCTTCTCCTCACCCGTGGACGCCGTCCAACGCGCCTCATCCAGAGACGCGCAGACCCGGCACCGTTTTCCTTGGCCGATGTTCCTGAATGGCATGTATTTCTTCCATGATTGCCAGGCACGGTTCAATGTCGATTGGCACACTTGGTCGTCGATGGCAGTCTCCGCTTGGTATTGGACCCAGAGGCCCTGGCAGGTTCCGGGGTTCAAGTAGCGTTTCGGGGCGTACCTCTTCGTGCCAGTCCCAGGCAATATTGCTGCCATCTCCCAGAGCGGGTGAGATGGGCCCTCCACCAGCACATGGAAATCCTCGACTCTGATGTCCTCGCTCTTGTCTTCTGTGGGGTAGGGTTCCGCCAGATCTCTGTACATGTTCAAGAAGTACGAGTCTGATTTGGCCATCTGCATGGCAGGTGCAAGCATTTTTTCTGCAGATTCTGGGGCTCAGTCAAGCCATTGTTCAGGCCTTGACGGTATTGACCCACTGTGGTAGGGCCCGTGAAGTTGAAGCTCTCCCAGATGGGCCGACAGCAGGGGATGTCGTTGATGGTCCACCTCAGTCTGCCCTTGATGATATTCCCTTCCTTGTCGACGCAAAACCCACGAACCTTTTGCCATAACCTCTTGCTGCGCTCGGCCTTTGGGAGGTTTTGCCACCAGGCCCGGCTTTCCTCCGCCTGCTCTGCCAGGATCTTCGTGTAGCACTGGTTCTTACAGTTGCACCTGAAACGCTTGACCTCTACGTCCATATCTGCATCCTCAGGCCCCTCGGACTTCGCACTGGGTGGGAGGCTCACCAGGGAAGGCTGGGACAGGTCAGCGCCACCATCGTCACTCGGGGGGAGTTCGATCTCGTCTCCAGACATGGCAGCACTGGTAGGATGTCTGCACAAAGGTGGCTCAACCCACTGGCTAGAACTGTTCAGAAAAAGAATGAGCCATAATGGCGATGAGGGAGAGAGAGAGAGAGAGAGAGAGAGAGAGAGACCCAAATTGGAGCTGAAGTGCCAGAATCATACCAATACCTGTCTGCAAATAGCTGCGTGAGCATTGGCTGCCAGAGAATTGCGCTCACGACGGACAGTCCAGATGCGGGTTGGGGCAGACATAGCGTCCACACTAGTGGCACCCAGCTGGTAAGCATGCTATATGTAAGAAACAATGTGTATGTTCTAGCTTTTCCCAATATTACCAGATGACACGTGTATTGCATGGGCAATGGCAGTCACTGGTGAGCTCTGCGCCCCTTCAGATGAACGCTGTTTACTTGATTCGGGCCTGCTCCCCTTGCACGCTAGGAAAGGAATATCAGAGTGAGCCAGCAAGCTGGCTTACTTCTGTTTTACAATATGTTAGGCTGCTTTTTTTTCGTGCCCATCACATCAGCGCAACTACAACCCCGACATCAAAGATACTGTACACATGCTTTAAGGATTGGCAGCCCTGAGCTGCGCAGCAAAGTGTGCAAGCTTCTGCACAAATGGAGCCGGATACACCTGGGCCCAAACGCTCCTTCGCACACCACCCTCGGCACCTTCAATAATTTGGTGTTGCCGGGTGCACCTGCACATGTGCCCTCGCAGGCCCTCAGCAATCAACTGCGAATTTGTCATGATGCGGGTGCGCTTGCGAATGGGCAGGCCCCTGACTTTGGAGACAAGGCCCAGCGAGCACAAATCGATTGTCACACAAAGCACCCCTGGCAGTTGCCGGACCCCCTGGACACAAGGGGTCCGCCAGCTCGATGCAGTTGCCAGATGCTCAAAAGCAAAGAAGCGCCCCTCCACATGTTGCTTGCGCGCGCATGCCATGGCATGCTCCAAATAGAGCATCCCCTTCGCCCATTGGGCAGCTGCCCTGTCTGGGGACATGCGCTTATAATTCCAGAGGTGCTGGAGGGCACTGAAAGCAGTGCATGGCGGGCTCAGAATGACCAGGCGCACCAGCACGAGCAACTGAATTGACAACGCGCGCGCATCAGGCAAATCAAAATTCCATCCAGTTATAATGTCACATGAAAGAACACTATTCAGGCCCAGGGCCCTGGCTGCCATGGCAACGAGTTCGGGGCTGTAGTATTCAGCGACGTCTTGTTGCTGGGTCACGATATGGAGAGCTACGCTTGGCAATGGCACCACACACCTATGTGAGTTTGCTGAACTGTTTAAGCGCTCCAGTGCATCGATATCATCATCATTTAGCTCTGACAAGTCGTATGCATCATCGAAGGTATTCAGCTCGTCCATGTCACTATCTTGATCTATACGCTCTGGCTCTCCACTGTCAGATGGCACACTGTCAGGGAGTTCTGGACAAGACATCGCTTCGCCAGATGCAACCGAGGATGGCACATTCACCGCGCCAGGCTCGCCATCAGTGCCTAGACTTAAAGGGAGGTCTGATACACTGGGTGGTAAAGATGCCATCGCTGGAGTCAGATGATAGAGCCTGAAATTGCACAAGGAAGGGTCCGGCAGCAAGCTGGAGCACAGCAGGAAGACATGTTTTGTGCCATACGTGCATGCCATGCACTCTTTTGCTGAAGGTGATTATGCTGGTGATTGTGATAATGATGATAGCGATGATAGCATTACAATGATGCCCAACGTACCCTCTGGTGATGACGCATGGTCATCAGCCAGCATGTTGGCTGACGACCCCCCCCCCAGCCATGTGCATGTACTGTGCTGGTGTGCTATGGTGCTCATTCCTGAACTTCAGAAGGCAAGGGTAGCGCCGCGGACCTCCCTCTCTGAGGAATCCCAGGGGCAGATATTACACGTGGCTTTTCCAACTTTGTATGAAGCTCAACTTGTGACAGTGCTTTCATACCAAGGCCGCGCGAGCGAGGGGAGGTGGGAGGAGGAGGACATTTCTTCAGCGATTTTGGTGTTCACGGTCGTTTCATGTTCAAGGTTTTTTCCGCGTTTTGTTGATCAGAACGACGAACTGCGAAATACGCCCCAGGACGGAAAACCGATGAAAACCGGTCCCAGGGAAGGTCTCAACCAGACCTCAAGTGAAACATGATAACAAAGTTAGGGATTTGGTGAAACATAGTGATAAGATTATTAAATAAAAGGACGCGAACAGCGTATAGCCGCAGTAAGCGCAACAGGGTTTCCCAGAACCTGGTCGGAACCAATGTGAGACCAAGAAAACGAGACACCTACATTTAGATGCGCCCCAAACAAGGACGCCATAATCAAATCACTATCGTACGAGATGGTCTTCTGGTATGATGGATGACAACGCTTGCGCCGTCGATGACGATAACGATCACGACGTTAATGGGGATGATGAAGACGATGATTTACCTGGTGTTCCTAATTCTGGGGGGGGGGGGGGTCAAAAAATCACGTGTTCCCAATTGTTGTCGCTTCGCGAATCCCCACCAGCCCATCCAGAAACGATGCCCAGAGGAATTGCCTCGATCAGAGAAGTGGGCAGCACACAGAGGAAGCCATTATGAGACATCTTGGGATATCTTGAGCCATCTTGGAGGTCATTTTGGGCTCTCCCAGACGCTCTTGGAGTCATCTTAATCCGTGCCCCCCCCCAAGAGGCCTCCATGTGGCTAAAACCTGTGTAGAATCAATGAGTAGGCATTCTCGCCGAGGCCTCTTGGAGCATCTTGGGTGCATCTGGGGGGGCTCTTGGGGCCTCTTGGGGGTCTCTTGGGGGCCTCCGGGGGCCTCTTGGGGGCCTCTTGGGGCCATTTTGGGGCCATCTTGGGACCTCTCGGGGCTTCCTGGGCGCTTCTTGGGGCCATCTTGGAGGAGATCGATCAAACAAGAGGGGGGGGTGAATTAGCGCCCCCCCTCGGAAGCCCCTAAAATCGCCGCTTGGACCCCTCTTGGAACGCTCTTGGAGTGCTCTTGGGCGCTCTTGGGGCCGTCTTGGGGCTCTTTTGGGGCTCTCTTGGGGCCCTCTTGGGCCATCTTGGAGCCATCTCCAGGCCTCGGATGGCCATCGGAAGCGAAAAGGCGATAAAGCAAAAATCATTGATTTTCCTTAGGTTTTGGGACGATTTTGGCCTCTTCGGGGCCTCCTTGGGGAGCTGTTTGGCCACTTGGAGTTATCTTGGGGCCGTCTTTGGGCTTCTTGGAACCATCTTAGGAGCATCTCGAGCGATCTTGCGCTATCTTGAGCCATCTTGGAGCTCATCTTGGGTTCTCTGAGGCGCTCTTGGAGCCGTCTTGGGCCATCTGGACGCTCTAACTACCAGCGGCCCCCCCCGTCCAGGTCCAGGGGAGGGGGTAGGGGGAGGGGTAAACCCCTCCCCAAGGGGGAAGAGGGAGGGGTGGAAGAGGATCTGTTCTAGACCACCTACGCCCAGAGGGCTGGTGGGATTCTGGGGAATTAGGAACGCGCTTTTCGCACGGTCGTCGCGTTCCGCATTTCCCACACAAAGCCCTTCTACATCGCATAAAATGACCATCTTCTACGATGAGCGAAAAACGCTGCGATCAAGCGCGCGCGACGAGTCGCGGGCGGGCCGCGGGGCAAGTGGTGTCGCCGGTGGGTCGCGGGCGGCAGGTCGCAGGGGTGGGTCGCAGGTGGGTCGAGGGGCGGGTCGCAAGCGGGTCGCGGGGCGCGTCGCGGGACGGGGGGGGGGGGTCGCGGGCGGGGCGACGACAACAACAAACAAACACACGACAAGCAGAATCCGCGTCGCAGAATCCCACTTCAGCCACGCACCCAAGGATGGCGTAAGACCGTTGGCCACCTCACTCTGATCATCATCATCCCCATCATCGTCATCATCGTCTTCGTCATCGTCCTTATTACGCTCATCATCATCCTCATCATCATCATCATCGTCGTCATCACCGCCAGTTGCCATTTGGGCTCAGCTTGAATGGACTTCGCAACCTCTTGTGAAAACCGCAAGTTTAAGTCCATGCCTAAATTTAAGTTTTGGCCTAAAGTTTGAGTCTGGGCCTAAATGTTAAGCCCAGGATGAGTTTCTTGGGCAATAGCACATGAGGGGGTTCCCCCAACGATGATCACCCCGATGCGGCGGCGACGGGCCCGTCGGGGACAGATGCGCAAAAACGATCTGTCCGCCGCACGGAACTATTGAGAAGTTATTGTAAAAAGTTGTGCGATGTGCGATGGGCGCGCCGTGGACAGTGAAGTTCAACCATGTGTGGCGCGCAACCAGGTGGCTGTTGTGGGCCTCTTGGGGGTCTCTTAGGTGCCCTCGAAGGCAGCCCTTGACGGCTTAATCTGGACAGTGTCGGTTGTCCTGGGCTCTTCTGTACCAACCATGTACATCAAGTGGGTGCGTCTCTACGCTGCCGTCCCGAGGCCGTCTGCAGCCGCCCTGGAGTCGCCCAGGCCGTCTTGGGGCGAGATCGTTGGAGGAAGGAGGGGGTGAGAGGGAAGAGGGGGAGGAGAGGGAAGAGGGGGGGGGGGAGGGGGGAGGGGGAGGGAGGACATGGTGAGATGGAGGGAGGGGGCAGCAGTGGAGAGGGAGAAGGGGGAGGATGGCATACCGGACAAGGAGGGGGAATGAAAAACGGAGGCTTGGACGATGCACAGAAGGGGCGGGGGGAAGGGAGGCTGGTTGATGAAGAGCATGAAGGGGAGAGTTGACTGAATGAAGGGGTGGGAGATTGGGGAGGAGGAGGGAGCGGGGGATGAGGAGAGAGAACATGAGGAGGAGGAGGAGGAGGAGGAGGAGGAAGAGGAGGAGGGCGAGGAGGAGAAGAAGGGCCGCTAGGGTCTCTGGTCCGAAACGGCCCCCTGGGGCCGCCCGAGGAGGAGGAGGAGGAGGGCCGCTAGGGTCTGGCCCGAGGAGGAGGATGAGGAGGAGGGCCGCCGCCGTCGTAGTGCACCCTGTTTTGGTCCTATGGCCAGACTGCGCGCAATGGCCAGACTGCCTGCAACGTGGGTGCTGCACAAGCACTATTCAGCGAAGGCCCAGTGCAGGCCATCAATACATCAGCCTGTGATGGCTGGCAACATTCAGGAAGTCGGCCCAATTCTTTGCATCAGGGCCAACACTGAATTTTTGCACAAGCATGGCGTGGTACATTGACACTGCGAGCTTGCGCGTGTACGGCGCTGCACCACCCCTGAAAAATGGGCCGTTCCGTCCAACCCTAGATGCGGCACCATGCACGTCTATAAACGTCACGATATCTGAGATCTTGGCGAGGATCGGCGACAACGCACGAATCACGCCCCAATACCGATCCTGATCCATGTACCCGACTCCGAGAGTCATCTCCAGCAAGTCGCCGTGGAGCTCGAGCCAGTGGTTGGCGTCATCTGTGCGAGGCCACCTTGTGCGCACCATCTTTTGAAGCACCTTCCACTTGCTCGCCACCAGTCTGACATTCGGGGAAGGGCAAGAGGGCCTTGGCCGAGGGGCGGTGCCCGAGAACGTGAGTGCGTTGCGGCGCATCTTTCTGCCACCCCCGCAACCAGGGACAGCCAGAACAGGATCAGCGGTGCCACACGCTTGAAAGAGTTGCCTGGGTCAAGAACCAAACCCAGGCGGCGCCTCCCCCCGTGTCCCGTCCTCCACGGAACACGGGGGCAGGCTCCCGCTCCCCCCCCCCCAACGCGAGGCCGCCCCTGTGGCGGAGCAGTTTTGATCTGTGGTGGCCAGCAGATATTCGTCGTAGCACAAGCCCAGCAAGCAAACAAAGCCCGATGATATTGCCCATCTGTGGTCCCCGCTGCATTGCAAAAACGTTGGAAAGGGAGCCGGAGCCTTCGCTGATACATTGTAGACTGGTCGTGAGGATCCGGTTCAATGGTGCCTTGAAAACTCTGCGTTTAATAGTCGTACATGTGGCAAGGTGAGGCAACCTACTTGGTTCGTATATGATGGCATCGGCGGTTTGCATGGGCGGGTACTTGTTGGCATCGCCCACCGCCTTCCACATCTGGAAGAACACGCGCAAGAGGGAAACGTTCACCAACCGTGGACGGGCAACCTGAAGCATCGCTGTCTCCGAGAGATAGCGCGGGTCAAAATCAAAATGCTTGAACCCAAAATGGTTGCGGACCTGTTGAGTGCACCTGCGTGGCCCTAAGTGGTGCTTAAGTCTGAGTGTTGAGTGAGTATGTGTGATCCTGTGGTCCTTCCTTCCTGTTCCTGTTCCTCAGGCGCGGTGAAGTAACACAAAGAACCCCATCATAGGATATGGGGAACAAGTGGAAAACCAATGGTTTTTGCATTGTTGCCCGCTCGCTTCTGATGGCCCCCCAGAGCCTCCAGATTGCCCCGCGATGGCCCATGAGGGCCCCGAGAGATGCCCAAGGGAGCTCGGATGCGGCCGCAAAGCGCTCAAGAGTGCGGTTCGGACTGGTCCCCATACTTTGATCCCGCACTTCCCTGAAAATCACCTCAACTCGCGTGGACCATCGTTTCTTTCTTTTTTCTTCCTGGAAATGGGCCGATGGGGGTGCGCGAAGCGCTTAGACTTTATACTGTGACCGTCGAAGCGATGGCGAGCGGCGCGCCGACTACCCCGCTGCGTCTTCGTTTATGCAGCGGCAGGTGACGCTGGCGGGCACCTGCAGATGTCCTTCATCACAGCCGTCTGTGGGCTCAAAATCTGATTTCGCACTCCACGAGCCACGCGGTATATGGACCGTGCAGAACGTTCTCGCTCGCCAGTGCGCGAACCAGAGGGCAGCAGCACGGATCTCGGCAAGGGCCACGGCACGGATCTCGGCAAGGGCCAAGGCACGGATCTCGGCAAGGGCAAAGGGCAGGATCTCGGCAAGGGCCAGGATCTCGGCAAGGGCACAGGCATGTGCACAGATTTCGGCCTGGGCACAGGCACGGTTTTCGGCAAGGGCCAGGTCTCCAGAATCGGCGACAAAGTGTTGCTTCGCCTCGAGCCCGCAGATGCTCGGAGTTCAGGGATCTTCCAGGGCGTCGTCACAGATGTGTTTCATGTCCCGATCGGCAAGGGCTCGGACAAGGGCCAGGATCTCGGCAAGGGCTCGGACGCGGATCTCGGCGAGGGCTCGGACAAGGGCACTGATCTCGGCAAGGGCTCGGACAAGGGCCAGGACCTCGGCAAGGGCTCAAAGGGATTCGGCAAGGTCGACTCCGACGAGATGTCGGTTCCAGAGGCGGCCGCGGCCCTCATGGGTTCGGTTTCGGCGATCCTCGACAATTGTGCTCCCTCGAACTCCGAGATGACTCAGGCTTGGCGGGACGTGTCCGGAAGGAATGAGAGGGCGAGGCGGATGGGGGGGAGGGGCAGGAGGGGGGAGGAGGTGGAGAGGAAGAGGGAGAAGGGAGACAACTCAAAAATCGTTTCAGAGGCCGTCGACATCATGAAAAAGGTAATGAAGGATAATTCGGAGACAAACGCCAAGCTCTCGGACTTGAAATCGAGGGTTGTCTCTCTCTCGAGTACATGGTGCAGATGTTGATGCAGAACTTTATTTTGAAGTCGGTGCTCAACCATCAGGGTTCGCCGACCCCGAGCATGGACTCTGGAATCCGAAAGGGTCCCCTCCTCCTCCTCCTCCTCCTTTTCCTCCTTCTCCTCCTCCTCCTTGACTTCCTTCTCCTCCTCCTTCTCCTTATCCTCCTCCTTCTCCTCCTCGTTCTCACCGTCGTCCTCTCATCCTCTCAGGTTTCTTCGCCTTCTTCTTTTTTGTCTCCTCCTCCTTCTCCTCCTCCTTCCCCCCCTCTTCCCCCTCCTTCTCGAGAGCTCGCGAGGGCGACGTCCTCCTCGCCAGTTCCGCCTTCCCCGCCTACCCCTCCACCTCCCTCTCCTCCTTCTCCTTCTTCTTCTTCTTCCTTTCACCTCCCCCTCTATCCCCTCTATCCTCCTGGGGCCCTGAGCGAGAGGCAAAAAGAAAGGCGAGGGCGTTGCCTTCGCGAGCTCGCGACCAGCTCGGGCCAGGAGGAGGAGGGCCCAGCGGAGGAGGAGAAAGAGGACGACGACGACGACGAGGGGAATGAGGAGGAGGATAAGGAGGAGGAGGAGGAGGAGGAGGAGGAGGAGGAGGAGGTTGAGGAGCAAGAGGAGGATGGGGGAGGAGGAGTAGGAGGAGGAGCGGAGGAGGACGGGAAGAGAAGGAGTCGGAGGAGCTAGAGGAGTCGGAGGAGGAGGAGGAGGAGGAGGAGGAGGAGGAGGAGGAGGAGTAGAAGGAGGAAGAGGATGAGGACAAGGAGGAGGAAGAGGGCGAGGGGAGTCCCAAGAGGAGCGCGCGGAGGCGAACGCGATCGCCCTGGCTCGGGCGCAGGCCGAAGCTCTAGCCAAAGCGAACAGCAGGGACTGCCACTGAGCGGGCAGTGAGGGGACTCCACCACCACTTCCTCCACCACCTCCTCCTCCTCCTCCTACTCCTCCTCCGCCTCCTCCTCGCCCCCCTTCACTCTTTACGCTCTCCTCCCTCTCCCTCTCTCTCTCTCCTCCTCCTTCCTCGTGCTCTGCTATTAAACCCTCTTCCCTCTCGTCTGTCTTCTCTTCCTCCTCACTCTCCCCCGCTTGCTCTCCTTGCTTCTCCTTCTTTATCTCCTACTCTGTCTCCTATCCTCTCCTCTCCTCGCCTTCCTCCCTCCGTCTCACGATCTGCCGTCCCCTCTCTCCTCCCCCTCTCTCCTCGCTCCTCTCTCCTCCTCTTTCTTTCCTCTCTCCTCCTCCCTCCTCTGATCCTCATCCTCTCCCTCCTCCTCTCCTCCTCTCCTCCTCTCCTCTCCTCCTCTCGTTGTGTCTCTCCCTCCTGCTCTCCTCTCCCCCTCCTCCCTCCCCCTCTCCTCCACCCCGCTTGCATTTCGTTGGTTCTCTCCCGCCTCCTCCTCCTCCTCCTCCTCTCTCCTTCTCCGCCTCCTCCTCCTTCTCATCCTCGTCCTCCTCCTTTTTCCTCCTCCTCTCTCTCCTCCGCCTCTCCTCCCTTCCCTCCCCTTTGCTCCTGCCGCTCCGCCCCGCCTCCGTTCTTACTGCGCCACTCTTGCCCGCGCCGCGGGCGCAGGGCCACGGGCCCCGAGCTCTGCGCAGAACGCCCTCGCCAAACCTGCCACCAAAAAAACTCTAACCGCTTCGCGGCGCCCACGGCCAGATTTACATATAGCGCCGCTTCGCGACCGCGCGGCCGGGTTCGTTTCGAGCTCTTCGGGGCCCCTGGCGTTTTGGCAGGGCCCTTGGGAACGTCTTTGGGCGTTTGGGGGAACCTCGGGGTCATCTCGGGGTTCGCCTTGGGGGCCTTGGGGTTTCTGGGGTCACTGCGGGCTTTGGGAGCCGCCTTGGGTTCACAGCGCTCGTCTTGAGAGCACCTGGGGCTCTCAAGACTGACGGGGGCTCCTTTTAGCTAGCTTTCTTAAGGAACAAATGAACTTTATACCGTCATGTTGATAACAATATGTGCCATGTAAATGCTACAACATCATATACTTTCCTATATGCAACTAACATGAACATGTGTTAAATATAACACGACATGTTATCGCAACGAATATCTCGATCCGGATTTGCGATCGAACGGACCTCTGGGTTTGAATATTGACCAGAACGGAGATCAATACAGGGGGAACCCCCTTATAATAGCACCAATACTTAAATAAAGAAGTTCTGGCTGCTAAGACCTACAGATTTATGCTTGGAAGTCAAGGTCCAGATTCAAGGGTTTTTGCGAAGCTCTGGGTGGCCACATCGTACTCCTCTTCTGCGCCTCTAAGGGCGGGGGGGGGGGGATCCTAACAACTGGCCACAAAGACGTAACAACTGTGAAACGCGACGAGCCCTTAGCTCAAGAGGCTTGGGGAGCGGTCTTCGGGGCCTCTTCGGCGGTCGTGGAGCGTCGGAAAGCTGGAAAGCGAAAAACATTGAAAAAAACAATGGGAATGAATGATTTTGGCCTGTTCGGGCGGCGAGGTGCCGGGGCGCGGCGAGGGGCCCCGGCAAGGTTTTTGCAGAGTCGGGGGGCCCAAACACAAAGCCCCAGAGGCTTCGGGAGCGGTCTTGGGAGCTTCTTGGGCGGTCGTGGAGCGTCGGAGAGCTGGAAAGTAAAAAACATTGAAAAAATCAATGGGGATCAACGATTTTGGCGCGTTGGGGCGGCGGGGTGCCGGGGAGCGGCGGGGGGCCCCGGCGAGGTTTTTGCAGAGTGGGGGGGCGCAGAAACAGAGCTCCAGAGGCTTGGGGAGCGGTCTTGGGGGCCTCTTGGGCGGTCGTGGAGCGCTGGAGAGCGGGAAACGGAAAAACATTGAAAAAATCAATGGGCATCAACGATTTTGGCTTGTTGGGGCGGCGGGGTGCCGGGGCGCGGTGGGGGGCCCCGGCGAGGTTTTTGCAGAGTCGGGGGGTTCAAAAACAGAGCTCCAGAGGCTTGGGGAGCGGTCTTCGGGGCCTCTTGGGCGGTCGCGGAGCGTCGGAAGCGAAAAACAGTTTGAAAAAATAAATGGGAATCAACGATTTTGGCTTGTTGGGGCGGCGGGGTGCCGGAGCGTAGCGGGGGTCCCGGCGAGGTTTTTGCAGAGCCGGGGGGCCCAAAAACAGAGCTCCAGAGGCTTGGGGAGTGGTCTTGGGGGCCTCTTGGGCGGTCGTGGAGCGTCGGAAAGCTGGAAAGCGAAAAACATTGAAAAAATCAATGGGATCAACGATTTGGGCCTGTTGGGGCGGCGAAGTGCCGGGGCGCGGTGGGAGGTCCCGGCGAGGTTTTTGCAGAGTCGGGGGGTCAAAAACAGAGCTCCAGAGACTTGGGGAGCGGTCTTGGGGGCCTCTTGGGCGGTCGTGGAGCGTCGGAGAGCGGGAAAGCGAAATACATTGAAAAAATCAATGGGGATCAACGATTTTGGACTGTTAGGGCGGCGGGGTGCCGGGGCGCGGTGGGGGGCCCCGGCGAGGATTTTGCAGAGTCGGGGGGCCCAAAAACAGAACTCCAGAGGCTTGGGGAGCGGTCTTGGGGGCCTCGTGGGCGGTCGTGGAGCGTCGGAAAATTGGAAAATGAAAAACATTTGAAAAATCAATGGGAATCAACGATTTTGGCCTCTTGGGGCGGCGGGGTGCCAGGGCGCGGTGGGGGGTCCCGGCGAGGTTTTTGCAGAGTCGGGAGGCCCACAAACAGAGCTGCAGAGGCTTGGGGAGCGGTCTTGGGAGCTTCTTGGGCGGTCGTGGAGCGTCGGAAAACTGGAAAGTGAAAACATTGAAAAAATCAATGGGGATCAACGATTTGGGCCTGTTGGGGCGGCGAAGTGCCGGGGCGCGGTGGGGGGCCCCGGCGAGGTTTTTGCAGAGTCGGGGGGTCAAAAACAGAGCTCCAGAGACTTGGGGAGCGGTCTTGGGGGCCTCTTGGGCGGTCGTGGAGCGTCGGAGAGCGGGAAAGCGAAATACATTGAAAAAATCAATGGGAATCAACGATTTTGGCCTGTTGGGGCGGCGGGGCGCCGGGGCGCGGTGGGGGGTCCCGGCGAGGTTTTTGCAGAGTGGGGGAACCCAAAAACAGAGCTCCAGAGGCTTGGGGAGCGGTGTAGGGGGCCTCTTGGGCGGTCGTGGAGCGTCGGAGAACGTGAAAGCGAAAAACATTGGAAAAAAACAATGGGCATCCACGATAATGGCCAGTTGCGGCGGCGGGGTGCCAGCCCGATTTTGGCCTGTTGGGGCGGCGTGGTGCCGAGCGCGGTGGGGGGTCCCGGAGAGGTTTTTGCATTGTGGGGGGGCCCAAGAACAGCCTTTTCTTTCGGGATGGGTGGGCATGCCGGGCGCAGGAGGGGGGGTGCCGGAGCGGGGGGAGGCTGGCGGTGTCAGACGGTCCCGGCAAGGATTTTGCAGGGTGCGGGGGCCCGAAGAACGTATGCCCAGGAGCCTCAGGAGGCTGGCGGGGTCAGACGCGGTGGAGCCGCGGTGGAAGGGTCCCGGCGAGGATCTTGCAGGGTGCGGGGGCCCGAAGAACGTATGCCCAGGGGCCTCAGGAGGCTGGCGGTGTCAGTCGCGGTGGAGCCGTGGTGGAGGGGTCCCGGCAAGGAATGCCAGGCCAGGAAGGGGTCCAGGTGGGGGGCGTTGATGGTTCGGGTCCAGGAAATGTCGAGTCGGGGTTCCCAAGAGCAGAGGGCGTGATCACAGGGGTGGGGGCGTGGCCGAGTTTGGTCACTTTCCCTCACACGCCTCTGGGGTCGGCGGATTTCTTGCACGCGAAGGCCGTCAGGCATCTGGAGAAACGCGTGCCATTCCTGAGCCCCTGCGCGGTCGAGCACGCGGCTTGAAAAGGCCCCGACACCGCGTGGAGCTGCACCAGCAGCCTCGGAATGAGGCACAGCTGCAGATCGAGGAAGAGAATAACAGGGGGAATCCCCTCCTTGGCGCACCTCGCAAGAGGCCCCCAGTCTATGCCGTCGTAGAAGGCCTCCACGTCTAGAAGCCCGTGTCCGAGCGAGATGTTCAGCCAGGATTGGGACTCGCCCTGCAGCGCCTTGACGATTGCCTCCTTTAGGGCGCTGTTGCCTGCCACTGCAGCGCTCCAGCCGTCATCCTGCTGAGCCGACCATTCCATCATCTGCACCTCCCTGACCATGGACCAGACTCGGCACGGCGTCGGCTGCGAGCCGACGACGCGATCTCCGCCCGACTTCTCGGCGAGCAATCTGCCGATCATGCGCATGACCTGCCACGGCCAGGAGAGGCCCTCTTCGATCATGGCGAAGAGGTCGCACATGTCCTGGAGGCCGCCCCGTGGCAGGCGCTCTAAGTCGATGGGCGAAAGGCGGTCCGCGCCCAAGCCTGCGCGAGCCTTCATGCCCCGCAGCGCCGTCTGCAGCTCGCTCACCGACAGGGGCCCGGGCGCCTCGACTTCCGCCGGCGACCTGACGTTGGCGAAAGTGTCCATGATACTCTCGCGCATCGCCGCGCCCCTCCACTTGGCTTGCCACTTCCCGACCTTCCTGTCAACGATGTCGACTGGATGGGCGAGGATGTCAGGGCCGTCGCGGTACTCGTCCGGCTCAGGCTCTCCGTCCTTGACGCCGCGGTGAACTGACCATGTGATGCTGACGAACATGTCCAATCCTGAAATTCCCGCAACGATGCCGCTGCGGCCCGACTCTGAGCTCGTCGGGCAGCTCTGAAACATTCCCCCTCCCAGTCAGTTAGCTCCTGAACGTCTAACTCACTGAGCCCCCCCCCGTCGGTCAGCAGCGCGCTCCGGCAGCCCTGCGCAGGCGGCAAAGCTGACCCCGCCCCGTCGAGCGGCTGGCCAGCCAATCGCCTAGCTGCCCCCGCAAGCGTCGTTACCTGATTATCGCCATTGCGCCTGCGACGGTGTCTCAAAGCCCACTGCGTGACTGTTTGCAATCTGCACCACCAGCCTGCAAACCCGTCTTTGAGTGGCTGACTCTTCACGTGCTCAGCATGCTGCGCAGGCATCACATGGATTGAGAAGCCCTCGCGCCTGGACACCTCGGGCGCGCTGAGGCCGCGATGGCTGGAAATGGTGCGTTCCACAGCGTCAATCCGTCGCGCGTGCCTGTTACGGATGGGAAGGATGCACTTCTCGCCCACTAGGCGAGGGAGCCCCTGATGGGCGACCAAACGTCGCAAGAAGCGTGCGAGTGCCACTGAACGCGGGCCGAAAAGGCTACGCAAGTGAAGCTGGGAACGGAGAAATCCGGAAGAGGGGCAGGAGTGGCAGGAGCACCAGCAGGGGCGAGATCACCCTGATCCTCCGCCGCGCCGAGGCCCGCCACCCTGCGACCACATGCGGAGGTTGGGCCCCCCCTAAATTATCGCCAACTTGCGCACCCCCTCCAGAGGACTGACTCTGATGCATTTTACGGCGTGCCGAGGCTCCGAGACACGGCCTGAAACAAGACTCGTCGGCCCAAGGATCTTCCTCCTCGGCGCCGAAATGAAAGTCAATCCCTTCAGATTCCGGGCCCCCCGCTGAAGTTGTTCTCGGCCGCGGGCCCAGGGGCCGAGAGGGTTTCGACGCTGGGCCCGCTGGGCCTCGCAGTGGGGACAGCGTCCGAAAAACTCGCGTTCGGCCCTGATACGCTCACTGGCTTGCTCAGCCTTCTCTTGCCGAGCTGCCTTGGTTAAACTACTTTTGGGTCCTGCAGGGGGGGGGGTAGGCCTAGGCGCCCGAGGGTGGCGATGAGCTGTTGCCCTACACAAATCAGACGCACCTCGAGGCCACAATGGGGCTCCACGGCACATCTGCCACAGCAGACTCTGAAGCAAGTGCAAAATCGACATGTGAACCACCTGCACTCCCAACCCAAGTAAAGTATCTATACATATATATATATATATGTATATATATATGCATACATATGTGTATATAAACAAATATATATATACATATATAATATATATATATATATATTATATATAATATATATATACCAGCCCGTTTGTCGGGTACGAGCAATATACCAGCCCGTTTGGTGAATCCTCTGGCTCGCTTCAAGAATGCCGAACGTTGAAAAGCACCGTTGTCGATGTTAAAATCTCAAACGATGAGTCGTGGGAACTGCACGCTCTGAATGATGAAAAAGCCCGCCAAATGCGCGACGACTGGGAGGAAGCCGCCAAAGGCGTCTGAGACTTCTGCACAAAAGCTGGGCACTGAGGAGGCCTTCGGGATGACCCTGCGAACGTGGCGATGTCCCTGCGACATGAAGAGCTCCCCGCCATCCGTCGGCCTTTCCGACGATGGCCTTCGAAGTCGCTCTCCCCGCAGCACGGGCTGGATTGTCGGTGAACCTCCACGTGACCCCACTGGCGTTGGGAGCCCACTTCGAACGAGTTTGGCAGCCTGCATGGGTCTCGGTGCGGCTGGTGCACTAGCACTTCTTGAGGAAGGCTGGCTCGCCGATGCGATTCCAGGCCTCGGGCCCGAGGCAGGTGATGCTCGCGAAGAACATGCTGCAGAGCTCGAGACTGGCGTCACTCTCCGCGGCGCCTGGCGGCTGCGACGGCTCGGCGACCCAGGGGGCCGCGAAGCCCTCGGCCACCGCGCGCCTCGCAGCTGCGAGCCGTCAGTTTCAGCAGCTCGCGGCGCCGCCGGCACGGCAGAATCCACGCCCACTGCCGCCGCCAACCTCGGCTTCTCCATCCCGGCCTTGGCGTCGGCTTCTGACGGAGCGCCGGGGGCCGGGGCGGCGCCAGCCGAAGCGGGCGCCGCGGCCGCGCTTGCCGCCGACGCAAGGGCCTCGCCTGCCTCGCCGTCGGCGCGCCGCTTCTTGGTCGCCATCCTCTCCAGCACCCGCCCCTGGAACTCCTTCGTCCTGAGGCGCCGCTGCGGGGCCTGTTCGGCCTTCGACTGCGCGCTCTCTGTGGCAGCCCTCAGCTCCTCCATCTTCTTTAACTCTGCCTTCTCGTCCGCGCCGCAGTCGAGCTCGTCGACGCCGTCGAAGAAGTTGGCACCCCACGACAGGTCAATGAGCGGGGCCTCTGGCGAGAACGCCGCTGCCGTTGCTATCTCCGGGGCGAGGCCTGCAGCCACCGCCAACGCCGTTGCAGCACTGCGCCTGTCGATCTCCGCCAACGCCAGGGCGCGGGCCGCCCCCCCCCCTTGCGCTTGCGCGCCCGCTGAAGGTCGGCCTCGCGCCGCGTGCATTCCGACGGGCGCCCGCCGCGAGGCGCGCCGCCTCCGCGGCTGGCGCGCTTTGTGGCGCCTCGGCGGCAGCGCGGGCCAGGGCGAGCTGCTGCTCCAGGATGACCTTCACCGAGGGATCGCGCGCGACCTGGAGCGCTGCCTCCAACGTTTTGGCTGCGTCGGGGGCGGCCGCCGACGCGCCGCGCAGACCCCCATTGCTCCTTGACGCCCTTGGCTTTGATGGCCGTGGTGCTCTTGGAGAGGGCGGACTTGAGCGGCGGCTCGTAGAGGGTGACCTTAGTATTGCGCTTCTGGCACGTGCACCTCTGCTAGCTAACAACGCGCCCCGCTCACATGTCCCACGCTGTGGGCACTTGGTCCAAGGGCTCGAAGCTGGCTCCGACGAAGACTCGTGCGACGAGGTCTGGGATTGCACTCTTTTGCCCTAGACACCCCGTCGTCATTGCGTCCCTCTAGCCAACCAGCTCCGACTGTCCGAAGGAAGTACAGGATTGGACAGCGGCTGGTGCCTCGCAAGCACCACGCACGAGGCGGACGCTCCTTGGCCCCTGCAAAATGCTTGGGCCAAAGCGGTTTGAGCAGAGGACAGAGAGGAGGAGGAGGAGGAGGAGGAGGAGGAGGAGGAGGAGGAGGAGGAGGAGGAGGAGGAGGAGGAGGAGGAGGAGGAGGAGGAGGCGGAGGCGGAGGCGGAGGCGGAGGAGGAGGCGGAGGAGGAGGAGGAGGAGGAGGACAGAGGGAGGGGAGGAGGAGGAGGAGGAGGAGGGGAGGAGGAGGAGGAGGAGGAGGACAGAAAGGAGGAGGACAGAGAAGAGGAGAAGGAGGAGGAGGAGGGAGAAGAAGACGACAGGGAGGAGGACGGGGAGCGTAGGCATGGCGACGCTGGGCTGGGCCCCCAGCCGCCTTAAAAAAGTGGCGACCGTGTCCATTTTCAGCCCTTCAAGGATGGCGATGTGCCGACAGCCCCCCCTACTGGACCCGACCAAAAGCTAGCAGCTCGAGTATGAATCTTGGCATTGCAACCCACCAGGCGGCCCACCCGACCAGACAGCTCGCATCTATTCTACAATGCAACGACCGTCAACTACCAGAGAGCTCGCAGCGATCCTGCCAAACAGGTCGCAGCTACCCTACCGACAGCTACCCTACAAGATATCCCGCCCTACCAAACAACACATATACAGTCAACCCGCGCTATATGGACGAGCGGCTTCCCAAGGTTGCCCTTGCATCTCCCCCCTTTCGGCCTATCCTTGGCAGGTTTCGCCAGCAGCGCCCCGCACGCACAATGTCGACATGGCCTTCCGAGGCCTGTGCGTCCTGATCGCGCGTTTTTATTATGCGGGTTGACTGTGCAGCACAAAGAAGCAGCACGTCCGCAGCGAGTTGTTGCTCAAGCGACCAGCGAAAGTTGCCAGCTTCAGGCTTCTCAGCCACGCGGGCCAGCCCAGCCGCGTCATCCGCTGTCTTTGCGGCAGCGTCAGCCGTGGCGATCCAAAAGCGCCAGGTCGACGCATTCAGCATGTTCGCGTTGCTCACGATTGCATTGCTGATGACTATCAGCGCGCAGTCCCAGCATAGGTCAGAAACGGTCGCTCAGAATTGGTACCAATCCAACTCAGCCAACCATAATTGAAACCTCGTTGAGCGCAGGCTGATGAGCATTGAACTCGTACGACTGCCAGCGCCAGACCATAGGAGCCATTCAGTGTTGGGGCATCAGTGGAAGCCTCGAGTACGCACTCAAGCAGGCGCTTCAGGAGCTGAGCCGCGACGCGCGCACAAACATTTCAGCGCGCGGGCGAGCAATGCAGTTCGCTCCAGGTCTCAATCGTGAATTCAACCATGGGAGCCAGCGGATATGATATGATATGTGAGCACATCGATGCCATGCGTCTGCACCACGGAGCTTTCTGGCACGCTCAGTTCCACAACCTTCCACAGGGCAACTACGATCATAACGCCAGCCTCAGCAACGACCTGAGCGGCTTGACGTGGTCTCAGCAGGTGGACTCCTGCGCCTTCGCGGACTGAGGGCGGCCCAGTCTGCCCGCAGCCTGTGCCGGCCCTGAGGGCGGGGGGAGGGCACGGCGGGGCGTGGGGGCGACTAGGTCAGAGGCAAGCGGGCTTCAGATTCACGGGCGACCGAGGACAACGATGAGCCCATTTTGGAGACGTCCTCAAGGGGGGGCGAGGAAGGCGCGGGCGGGGGAGCAACGGGGGATGGGGGGGAAGGCGAGGGAGGGAACCAGCGTTCAGCCCTCAGCACTTCAGGCTTCAATTCTTCAATGCTGAACCATCAGTGGTCGCAGCGCTCAGCACCCAGGCTCTCCTGACACAGCCGCCGTTTCAGAATTCGCACGTTCTGCTTGAATCGAGGGCAGGGAAAGGCCATTCAGCGCGGCTCAAGAAGCGGATTTCTATCCGCCCAGGGGCCGGGTCCTCGGCGGGCGCCGAGGATGACAGGGGGCGGGGGACCAACGGGGGACGGAGGACAGGAGAGCGAGGGGATAAGTGCTCAGCCTTCAGCGATTCAGGCTTCAACGCTTCGAGCGCCCAGCCCCGAACGCTCAGCCCTCAGCGATGAGTGATTCCAGCCGTCGTCCGCAGCTATCCGCGCTTTCACCTCTCAATGTTTGCAGCGCTCAGCCGAGGAACGTTTTTTCGGCGCCCTGGATTTCCTGGGACCGCCGTCCTCGCCGACATGTCACCTTTCAATCGAAGGCGGGGTTGGCCGTCGCTGACGATCAGCCAGCATCAACATCAACATTATTGCGTCGGGCAACCCATGCCAGGACCCAACTCAGACCCAATTCCTACTCAGAACCACTCGTGCTCCGACTCACTGATCACACCCAGATTCGATCCCAGTCAAACTCGTTCACGCTCAGGCCGGCTCGCCTTCAGACTCGCTCCAACCCAGGTGCACTTGCGCTGAAGCCTGCTCCCATTATACAGGCGTCCTGGAGGAGTTGTGGCGTCAGATCACCTGCGGCCGGGCGGCGAGGCAGCCTGCCGCCTTCCCCGTAAGAGGGGTCAGTCGCTTATTGTTAAGGATGAGCTCGCTCGCGTCGCTCGCTCGCTCATTCTTACTCGCGCAGTTATAGCGCGCTTGCAATGAGTTCAGCTCCGCAGGAGTTCGGCGCCGCAGAACTCATTGCCATCACTGTCACCATTGTAGCTCTACACAGGTTCACTTGCAATCTGGCGCACGCAGAGTCAGACAGGGGGGGCGCGCGCGCCCACCCGGACGGGCGAGATGAAATCGGCGGAGCGGCGGCAGGGCGGAGGGGCGGGGGATACGAGGAGCTGCAGAAGGGGAGGGGCGGGCAGGCAGCAGTCCAGGCAGCTCGGGGCTGGCAGGGCGGAGGAGCAAAGAGAGGAGAGGCGGACGATCAAAGGCCGCCAGGTGCCAAAAACTGCCGGGCGACCCGCCGGTTTTTTTCTCCTGTGGTGTTCAGAGGCCTCTGCCTGATTGATTCGGAGTCTTGCCTTCGCAAAGGGGCCCCAGGTGCGCCAGGTCTCTTCGAAAGGGCTCCTGTCCAGCGCAGCAGTCAGCCAAGGACAAGGGGTACACCACATGGAAGCCATCCTGCCACCAGGTGCCCCATGAAGGTTTTTATCCCGTGCCCCCGGGGGCCCTCTGAAACTCTGGGGCAGCTCGGGAAGTCCAGGGACCAACGAAGATCGCGCCCCTGGCTTCCTTAGAGTAGGATTTCTTGTCGTATGTCGTGTGTGAGGCCCGGGTGATCCGCAGGAGCGCGGTGGTGGTCGCTTTTCGCGGTCTGGGCCTGAGAGTTGCTCTTCTCCGCCTTGAAAGAGGGGTAGGTATTCAGCGCCTGGCCATCGGCAGGGCCGATGGAGAGTTCGGAAAAGGTTGGAAGGGGGCCGAGATCATCATTGGCGGAATTTCGCCGAGCATCGCGCTAGTTGTTCCAAGCAGGCTCGCCCGGAAGAGCAATATCAACAGTGGAAATAACCAGAAAGGCAGCAACACGAGCAGCAGCAGCAGCAGCAGCAAGTGACAGGCGGCGAAGGCAACCCAAGAGCGGACAAGTACGCTAGGCACAAGTAAAGGCACATATAGCAACGATTAATGTTTACGCCCTTTCCGCGCACTGATTGCACGTCCAAGTTGGGTCTGCCTTAGCATAATGTTCACGCGAATCGGAGTCCGATGGCTTCGACCGCTGTGTGCGCATTGTATGTATTCGGCTTGGATTCGCAGAGGCATGCGTATAGGTGTGATACCTGTAGCTCCTGCAAATCCCGCGGCGGCGCTCGCCAAATGCTGCGGTGGCCACTACGCTGTTATTTGAGGGAGTTTCTGTGGAACTACCGTCATCCTCAACCCCGGCGCGGGGAGCACAGGGGCCCAGAGCGGCCTCCGGCACCGTTTCCGGACAGATCCGATGGATCCGGTGGATCCGGCGGATCCGGTGGATCCGCCGACGAATCCCAAACCGGCGCCCTCGCTTGAGACAGACATCCTCACAAAACCGGCTCCGGGGGAGGTGCCCAGAGGAGCCCAGAGCGGCCTCCGGCACCGTTTCCGGACAGATCCGGTGGATCCGGTGGATCCGGTGGATCCGCCGACGAATCCCAAACCGGCGCCCTCGCTCCAGGGGGATAATAAAAAACGGGGCTTCGGGGGATAATAAAGGATATCCGAGCGGTCCGGCACCGTTTCGGACAGATCCGTTGGAACGGTGGACCGCCGACGAAATCCAAACCGGCGCCCTCGCCTGAGGACATCCTCACAAAACGATCTCGGGGGAGGTGCACAGAGGAGCCAAGAGCGGCTCGGCACCGTTTCAGACAGATCCGGTGATCCGGTGGATCGGGTGGATCGCGCGTGTCCAAACCGGGCGCCCTCGCTTGAGAATCCTCACAAAACCGGCCCCGGGGAGGTGCCCAGAGGAGCCCAGAGCGGCCTCCGGCACCGTTTCCGGACAGATCCGGTGGATCCGCGCTGGATCCGCTGGATCCGGTGACGAATCCCAAACCGGCGCCCTCGCTTGAGACATCCTCACAAAACCGGTTCCGGGGGAGGTGCCCAGAGGAGCCCAGAGCGGCCTCCGGCACCGTTTCCGGACAGATCCGGTGGATCCGCTGGATCCGGTGACGAATCCCAAACCGGCGCCCGCTTGAGACATCCTCAAATAACGGTTCCGGGGGAGGTGCCAGAGGAGCAGGAGAAGGCGAGGGACCGTTTCGGACAGATGGAGAGTGATGTGGATCCGCGACGAATCCCAACCGGCGCCCCGCTTGAGACATCTCACAAAAACCGGCTTCCGTGGGAGGAGCGAGAGGGAGCCAGAGCGGCCTCCGGCACCGTTTCCGGACAGATCCGGTGGATCCGGTGACGAATCCCAACCGGCGCCCTCGCTTGAGACATCCTCACAAAACCGGCCCCGGGGGAGGTGCCCAGAGGAGCCCAGAGCGGCCTCCGGCACCGTTTCCGGACAGATCCGGTGGATCGGTGGATCCGCCGACGCGACGGCATCCAAACGGGGCTCGCATGGATTCTCACAAAAAGGCCGGGGAGGTTGCCAGAGAGCCCAGCGCGGCCTCCGCACGTTTCCAGGACAGATCCGGTGGGATCGGAGGTCGCCGACGATCCCAAACCGGCGCCCTCGCTTGAGACATCTCACAATCCTGGGGGGAGGTGCCCGAGGAGCCGAGCGGCCTCCGGCACCGTTTCCGGACAGATCCGCTGGATCCGGTGGATCCGCCGACGAATCCAAAACCGGCGCCCTCGCTTGAGACATCCTCACAAAACCGGCCCCGGGGGAGGTGCCCAGAGGAGCCCAGAGCGGCCTCCGGCACCGTTTCCGGACAGATCCGCCGACGAATCCCAAACCGGCGCCCTCGCTTGAAACATCCTCACAAAACCGGCCCCGGGGGAGGTGCCCAGAGGAGCCCAGCGCGGCCTCCGGAGTTTTGGAAGATTCGTGGAGTTATTTTTTATTCCGGCCGGTAACGCTCGTTACCCGGGGGGGGGGGGGGTCGTGCCCCCCGGGTAACGGTAACGCTTGGGCTGGGCGGGGTATGGCGAAGCAGGGGCGCTCTGCGATCGCCATAGTATGCGCGCGAGCAGCACTTTCTGCCTGAGAGCACCACAGTGGCTTGCGATTCGAGTACAAGCGCAAAGCCCGCCGCGTGGTCCCGGCACCACGCCCGCGCCCGCGCGCGCGACGACGATGATCGTCGAGCGACGAGCGACGAGGTCGACGACGACGACGACGACGTTTGCCGCCTGTTTCGGCCTCCGGAGGCCGTTTTCGGGCGCCGTCGACGACGACGACGACGACGACGACGACGACGACGACGACGACGACGACGACGACGACGACGACGACGACGATTCGAGTACAAGCGCAAAGTCCGCAAGCACCAGCATCGCGCATGCGAGCGCCCCCCCCCCCCCCGCCCCCCCCCGCCCCCCCCCCCCCCCCCCCCCCCCCCCCCCCCCCCCCGCTCCCCCCCCCCCCTCCCCCCCCCCCCCCCCCCCCCCCCCCCCCCCCCCCCCGCCCCCCCCCCCCCCCCCCCCCCCCCCCCCCGCCCCGCCCCCCCCCCCCCCCCCCCCCGCAATGGCCTGCGAGCGCCACAGTGCGCCTGCGACCACCACACCACAGTGCGCATGCCTTCGGGCACCAGCATGTTGGAGGGGAAGACCGAGACCCCCCCCGCGTACGAGCGTTACCGTTACGGGGGGGGGGGGGGAGAGGCCCGGGTAACGAGCGTTACCCCCCAGAGGATAAAAAAACAATTCAAGATCCGGTTGGATACCGCCGACGAATCCCAAAACCGGCGCCTCGCTTGAGACTCTCTCATCACAAACCGGCCCGGGGGGGAGTTTGCCCAGACGAGCCAGAGCGGCCTCGCACGTTTCCGGACAGATCCGCTGGACCCGGGGATCCGCCGACGAATCCAAACCGGCGCCTCGTTGAGACATTCACACAAAACGGCCGCGGGGAGGTGCCAGAGGAGCCCAGAGCGCATTCGGCACCGTTTCAGGACGATCCGACAGCTCTGTGGGATCCGCGCCGGGGGAGGTGCCAGAGGAGGAATGGGAGGGAGGAGGAGGAGGAGGAGGAGGAGGAGGAGGAGGAGGAGGAGGAGAGATTGATGAGGGCGTGTGGGGTGGAGGGAGGACCGACGGAGGCAAGAGAAGGATGGAGGAGGAGGAGGAGGAGGAGGAGGAGGAGGAGGATAAGGAGGAGGAGGAACCTCATCCTCACCCTCGCCAACAGGCGCACGCACCTTCTTCTATATACAGAAACTCCCGATCAACCGCAGAGCGGCCGGCTAGTAGTATGAAATCTGGTGGACGTTTGGTATAGCTTGGTCTTGTGATGTGTGACAATTGTTCCGCGGGTTTTCCGCTTGCAGCCATCAAGAATTCGGCATGGCTCATGTCGACGTGGCAGGGCTTGCTGCGGCGGTCGTCTCGCCCCGCCTTCTCTCCCCCCCGGTCGATGTCTGGCCTGGTTTGCTTCAAGTTGCAACACGTTATTTATGATAGCATAAGGCGGACCACAATCATCGTTTTTTGGTTCATGCGGCAAACGTGTTGCAGGGTTCTGGGGGCGTGCAAGGAAGGGCCTGGATGTGCGCGTGTTCCGGTGGCGTCGCCCACCTGGCTGCACCCGCTTCGGTGTTTCTTTTCCGCATGCGTCAGCTACGTCCTGACCCCCATCTGCAACGCCAGGTGGCAATTGAACTAGGAGTGGCCGGCCCAAGCACTCGCTGCGTTGACACCAACTGGCCGCCGATTCAAAAGTGTGTGTGTGTGTAGATGGGTTGCGATGCGGCTGGGCGCGATGAGCCAACATAAAGGGCTGCGGGATGATTGGCGTCACTGTGGGGCCTCTCAGGTTATCGTTGGGACATACCAGTCAATATTATGTGTGTTTTGGGGTTGTTTGGGGGCCTCAGGACCCAGTCTTGGTCGCATCTTGGGGACATCTTGAAGCCATATTGGGATGTTGGTGGGCCGTCCTCGACGATCTTGGCAGCGGCATAGGGCGTTGTGGGGCCATCTTGGGGCCGTCTTGGGCAATTTGGGATTATTCGGGAACGTACGGGAGAGACCTTGTGACATTCTAGAGCAAAACACGGGGTATGCAAGACATGTTCAAACATCAATGTTCTGTTTCCAAATTTATTGTTGTTCTCTCGGGGGGGGCTCCTGGTGCCCTCCTACGCCTTGGTATAGACATCTTGGAACCATCGTCGACGATCTTGGGCTCTTGGGGCCCTCTTCGGGGCCTCTTGGGATGGTCCTCGATGGTTAGTTATTAGGCTTTCTTGGCCGTTTAGCGGCATCTCAGTGGGGATCGTGGGACAACCCAGAGCGGCTAGGAAGCTTGAGGACACTCCCATCTGGTAGCTATTTGGGGTAGACAGGAGACAATGCCAAATGACAGCAGAAAGAACACAAGACAGCCGCCCAGCATTATGATTCACATTCGTCACACCCATTGGGGCTGGCGTATTTTTCAGTTCCGAGTTATCAGTTCATAATTTGAGAAGTTGGGCGGACAGGGGGGCGTTTGGGGCGACTGCGCTTTGCTGCGATCGCCAATGCATTTCCGGAGGCCCAGATGATCTCGTGAGCTTTCTGAGTGGCTTACGTTTTGGCTTCGAAAGCTAATGTTCAGAATCCGAAAAGTGGCTTGGGGTTATGGCTGTATAGGCCAGCTTGGAGGGATTCTGAGTGGAATGCGGCTCGGTGGGGGGCATTTATCCCAGAAGTATGTGTTGCATTCTGGATGTCTGGGAAATCACATCGTGCGTCTGGGGTCCCTGGGGCTCAAGCAGAGTGCCACGATGACGTGACAGGCTCCGAACGCAAGCTCGCTGATAAGCTTCGGTCTGCCTGACGAGCCCGTCAGAGACGTTGCAGAGCCATGCCCTGGCGTAGAAGATGAGCACCCACCACAGGGTCCAGGACAGCAGCGTTGCTGCCGAATTGCGCCCCCGGCCTGGCACGGCCCAGAGCGGAGCGGCGCAGCTCCTGTTTCCTCGGGATCGGTTCGCCAGCTAGTTTCGGGCATGGGTGATTCGGACAGCCGCCGTCCTCCCTGCCCCCCCCCTTCCGCTCCGTGCTGCATTGCTTGCGTTTCGGCTCTGCCGCGGTCCCTCTGGCAGGTCCACCTGTCTAGGAGCGATCAGGCGTCGATGCCGCCCGTACGACTGGCAGCTTCGACGTCGGACGAGGCGCTCAGCAGGCGTCGACGCCGCTCGCCGCTCGCGCGATGGTTTCGCGGGTCCTGCATCCCCGAGGCAGACGGTGCAGCAGCGGGTATGCATTGCACGCATGTTGTCAGTTGCATTGATCTGCCCCCAGGCGTGGAGCCCATCCAGGGAATCAGCATGGTCTGGCGGTATGCCCTCCAGGCGCGCACCGCGATATGGCGAACGGCTCCCGCGCGTTGGCCGATATAGCGTTTCGTTTTGTGGAGCATGACGTCAAGCATGATTATCATGATCGGATTGCGTGGACTTAACATTGCGAGGGATCTCAACGGGAGCATTGCTAAATATTACCTCTCCTTGGTGCGTCAAGAGATGCACGTCGTCCAGGGTAGGACGAGTGGAGAAAACAGCCTTTGTGGGATAATGATTTATTTGTTGCTTCGCTGCTAACTTGAACAGTTTGCTAGTGAAGTGTTTGACGGACTGTAGGTGTTCGCAGGTCGCTCCAGTTGCCTTTTCTGACAACAGCCCACCCGTCATGCAGTCATGATATGCTGGACCTAGTTTCCCTCGTATACTTGTTTGCTCGAGCCCACGCCGTGGGACGCTGGAACCACAATCCCTCGTCATAATTTGGTCCTGGAGCCCACGGTCTTCGTCGGCATTATCTGCTGGAGCCACTTTCCTTCGTAAGAAGTGGGCGCTGCAGTTTTAAAAGTATACATCGAGCGGGGGGAGGGGAATCGGACAGGGCCCGAGGGCGAGTGTCCTAGCATTGTAATCACGCCTCACTTTCAAACGAGTGTAGTTCGCGTGAGTGTGGGCGCGGGCGCGGGTGCAAGCGCGTGCGCGCCTTCATGCCCGAACGAACACGAGCCTGGGCCTGGGCCCGGACCCAAGACCGGGCCCGAGCCCGAAGCCGATCTTGAGAGCGTGCGCATGCTCGTGCGCGCGCGCGTTCGTGTGCGAGTGCGCGAGTGCGCGAGTGTGCGCGTGTGCGCGTGCGCGTGTGGGACCGGGCCCAGGGGCAGAGGGGGGGAATGGGACGGCTCTGGCGCGAGGTCGAGCCCAAGCCCGAGCGTGAGCCCGACCCTGAGCCCGAGCGCGAGCTTGAGACCGAGCCCCAGCACGAGCCCGAGCCCGAGCCTGATCCCGAGCCCGAGCCCGATCCTGAGAGTGTGCGCCTCCGAATGCGTACATATATGTGTATATATATAGAGAGAGAGAGAGAGAGAAACAAAAATGAGAAAGAGTCGCCTCCGCAACAATGCGTCTCCGAAGTCCTCGCTCAACTTTTCAGCTGAGAAGGTTGCACCCCGTCAGGGTTGTCTCCGACAGCTAATGTTAGTTCTCCACGTGTCCCGTATTCCCACCAGCCTCTTCAGAAGCCCTGCCCACGAGAGCTGAAGGGAGAAGGGACGAAGAGACACATATACTTGAACAAATCGGGCAACCAGGAACAGAGAAGTCTCCGGGGAGCGAGGGGGTGGCCTTGGAATGCCTTTTCGGGTCATCCCTGAGGCCCGCGTGGGGGCGAGGGAAGGAGGAGGAGGATGAGGAGGAGGAAGACGACGACGACGACCACGACGACGACCACGACGACGAGGAAGAGGAGCAAAAGAAAAAGAAAAACGATGAGGGCAAGGACGAGGACGAGAAGGAGGAGGAGGAGGAGGACAACGAGGACGAGGACGGAGCCCTCAAATCGCCTCTCGGGGCTCTCTTGGGGGGTCATGGGGCCCTCCTGGGGCTGTCTAGGGGCTCTCTTGGGGCCCTCTGAGTACCCCTTCCCGAAGGGTTTTGGAAGAAGAAAGAACTCGCTAGACCACATTAAAGGGCCGGTGGGATCAATCAGGCTGGCCTTGAGGTTTTCGCTGAGTTCGGAAAAGGCAATGTTAGGCCTCACTTGTCAGGCCGATTCCTTGTGACTTGGGACTTGGGTGCGCATTCCTCGCGCGCATGTTGATTCTGCAAACCGTGCGCGCTTTGCTTGCCGATCCGATTCTCGAAAGTAAAATGCATTGCTGCAATACTATAATGCACAGTGCTCGGCCTCTGCGCACTCTCATACCTTCTCCGGCGGCGTTCGGTTTCCCCAGATTGTCGATGAATCAAATTGTCCATTGATGAACCCGTCGCGGCTCAGTGAATTAAGGGGTATGCCCGCGGGCATTCCGAGTAATGCTCAGCTTCAGTGATGGGCAGAGAGCGCAGCTCTCCTCGCATCTGGCTTCCCACATCACGTGGACCGCCGGGGGCGCGGTTCTGGTAAGTGCTCCGTCTTCCGTTTCTTCCTCATCCTTTTCTTCATCCGTGGCAAGTGTGACCCAAGAAGGTTGTGGGACGACGGGTTGCCCGAGATCAGGGCCTACGCGCCCGGCTCCCGTTGATTAGTGGCCAATTGTGTTCGCTTGGCGAACGAGTGGTCTCTGCTGCCAGAGGCAGTCTGCGATACAGTAGGCACGACGGCGTCGGCGACGCGGGGGACGGCGACAGGGTCCAATCTCCTCTCCCCCTCGGCGACGGCGAGAGCGGCCCGCCCAGCCAAAGACGCCTGGCGGCCGATCCTCCCTTGCGAGCACCCGCCAGGGGCCCATCGCGGCCAGCGCCCGACGCAGGCGGGGGGGCCGCCGCGGCGGCAGTTTGTTGCACTCGTGCGGCAGGCCAGGGTTCGCGGGTCCACGGAGAGACGGAGGGGGAGGCCGGAGTTGGAGGGGGGACGCAGGGCGGACGGCGGGAGGCGGGGGAGCAGAACGAGACGGTTGCGATCCATTGGAGCACGTCCGTTGAGGCAGCCCGAGGCCACAACCTCAGGAGTGAAGTCAGGCATGTGGTGAAGCGGGAAGAGGAGGAGGAGGAGGAGGAGGAGGAGGAGGAGGAGGAGGAGGAGGACCAGTGGAAACCCAAGAGTCATCAACGATGTTGGAATTAACCCTCCCTCCAAGCTCCCTCTTCATAGGCCCCTACAACGGTTCATTGCCATTGAGGGCACTGCCTCGTTGGAAGACAACAGTGTGAAGATCCTACAGCGTGCCGAAGCATTGTCCTCGGTTTTTCAACGCCACGTATCAACCTGACTGCTGCGTCTTGAAGATCCAGAATCGTGCCAGAACGCCGTTTTTGGTATGTCAACACAGCGAATCAACATAGCTGTTGCGCCCGCATAATCCTGAATCCTTCCAAAACACCATGTCTGGTACGCTGAGCATGGAACCCCCTGAAAGTCTTGCAAATGTTAAACACAATTGCGCGCGGCGCTAAGGCGAGAGCCACATGCTGAAAACGACCCGCCCTCAATTCGTGAAACTCTTGCAAATGTTAATAATGAATGCGCGCGGCGCTAAGGGAAGAGCCACATTTTGAAACGGAACCTCCCTCAATCCGTGAAACCCTTGCAACTGTTTACAACGAATGGGCGCGACGCTAAGGCGAGAGCCACATTTTGAAAAGGAACCGCCCTCAATCCGTGAAACTCTTGCGCAAATATTAAAAACGAATGTGCACAGCGCTGAGGCGAGAGCCACATTTTGAAAACGACCCGCTTTCAACCAGTGAAGATTCTGCATTTGTTTAACGAATGTGCGCGGCGCTGAGGCGAGAGCCACATTGTGAAAAGGAACCGCCCTCAATCCGTGAAGCTCTTGCAACTGATTACAACGAATGAGCGCGGCGCTAAGGCGAGAACCACATTTTGAAAAGGAGCCGCCCTCAATCCGTGAAGCTCTTGCAACTTTTAAAAACGAATGTGCGCGGCGCTAAATCGAAAACCACATTTTGAAAACGACCCGCCCTCAATCAGTGAAACTCCCGCGACTGTTTACAACGAGTTTGCGCGGCGCTACGGCGAGAGCCACATTATGAAAACGGTCCGCCCTCAATCCGTGAAGCCCTTGCATCTATATCTATATATATATGTGAATATCTGAATATAGATATAGATCTAGATATTCGTGTGTGCGCGGCGCTCAGGCGAGAGCCACATGTTGAAAACCACCCGCCCTCCATTTGTGGAACTGTTGTAAGTTTTTCAGCTTCAGAGTCATAAATGGTGAGGAAGTATCAGGCGAAATGCCCGGCCCGCCCTAAAAACTGGCCTCGATGTATAAAGGAGAAGGAATGGAGGAGGGGAGGAGGGGGAGGAGGAAAAGGCGTGGCTCCACCCACAGTCTCTCCCTCCCTCCCTCTCCCTCTCTCCCTCATCCTCCTCACTCCTCACCTCACTCACCCCTCCCTCCATCCCTTTTCCTCATTGTTGTTCGTCCTTCCCCCTGGGCCACCCCCTGGGCCTCCCTGGCCTTTTCATTTCTCGGCCGCGGAGCCCACCCTGGCCCCCTACGCCCTGCCCCCGGAACCCTGTAGTTTCGTTGTCGTTCGTCTTCTCGCTCGTTGGTTGGGCCGCCGCCTTCTGGGCCGCGGAGCTCGCCCCTGGCTCCGCACCACCCAGCCACCCCCTTTCGGGACCATTTACTTTCGTTGTCGTTCGTCCTCCCCCTTGTGCCTCCTTGACCTCCTCCCTTCTTGGCCGCGGAACCCACCCTGGCACCCCTGGGCCCCGCCCCAGCCCCTGGGCCGCGAAACCCTTTCTGTTCGTTGTCGCCGTCCTCCCCGCCGGGCCTCCCTGGCCTCTTCGGGAGCCCACCCTGGTCGTTTGTCCCTCTGGCCTCTGGCCTCTCTGGGCCGCCTCCCGCGTGGTCCGCGGAGACCACCCTGGCACTCCTGGGCCCCGCCACCCCCTGGGCCGCGGAATTCCCTTTGAGCCTTCCTGGCCTCCGCCCGTCTGGGTTGGGCCGCGGAGCCCGCCCCTGGCACCCCTGGGCCGCGGAGCCTTCTAGTTTCGTTATCGTGCGTCGCCCCCGCCTTGGCCCCCCTGGCCTCGTCCGTTCTGGGCCGCTGGGCGGCCTCCTCTTCTCTGCCGCGCAGCCGCCACCCCCTGGGCCGCGCAACTCTGTATTTTCTGTGGCGTTCGTTCCCCCCTGGGGGCTCCGTGGCATCATCCCTTCTGGGCCGCGGAACCCACCACTGGCCCCCTGGGCCCCGCCCCCGCCCCTGGGCCGCGGGCACATGTATTATCGTTGTCACTCGCCCTCCCTCCTGGGTCCCCCTGGCATCATCCGTTCTGAGCTGCGGAACCCTTTATTCTCCTGCGCAGCTGTGTTCTAGGGCTCGGAGCCCTTTCTGTTCGTCGTCGTTCGTTCATTTGCTCGTCGCCCTCCCCCGCCCCCCGCCTGCCCATATGCCCCCTCATGATGGTCATGATGGCCCAGGAGGAACACCAGGATGGCCCCAAGACCCACCCCCTCCTCACCCCGCCTCACCTGGCCCTCGCCCTCCCTCGTACAAGAGCAAGGGCATTCGTGCCACGTGTTACGGAGACCTGTGAAGAAAGACATTTGAGGGAGGGCTTATTGCAACATCTTTGTCTCCTCCACAGATCCCTCCTCCGCCTCCTCTTCCACCCTCAGCCCTCTCCCCCTCCCGAGAGGTATCCGGGGGTGTCCTGATATACCCAGAGGCCTCTAGAGGCTTGCGGAGGTCAGTAAACGGTCAAAGCATCAGCATAATGAGAATCGGTTCTCGAACACCTCACCTCCATCCTCAACCCTCGAACATCCTGGATCCTCGCCAACAAGAAGCATCCCGTCTGGCCAGGCGGAGCCGACGCCATCGCGTCGCGAGACGTCATGGATGCAGAAGGCGCGCCCGACGCCGACGACGACGACGACGACGACGACGACGACGACGACGACGACGGCGGCGGCGGCGGCGGCGGTGGCGGCGGAGGCGGCGGCGACGACGACGACGATAGCGGCGCCCCGCCGCGCCCGGCAGCGGGCGACCGCGCACCGCGCGGAGCTCACACGCGCCCAGCCGGCCTCGGCGTAAGCTCGATGATAATTTTCTTGTTTGCACTTTCTCTCCCCCTTCCTTCCTACCCCGTTTCTTCCTCCGTCTCCTCCTTCTCCTCCTTCTCCTTCTCCTCCTCCTCTTCCTCAGCCTCCTCTCCTCTCTTCTCCACACTGCCTCCTCCCCTATGCCTTTCTCCTCCTCCTCCTCCTCCTCCTCCTCTCTACTATATACTATATTACTACTCCTTCCTACTATACTACTACTATACTCTATCCTATCTACTCCTACTCCTCACTCCTACTCCTACGTTCTCTCTCCGCCTCCTATCCCCCTCCTCTCCGTTCTCGCCTCCCCCTCCTCCTCATATCATTTTCCTCCCGCCTCCCACCTGCCTCCCTTTCCTTCCTCTCCTTACTTGCTCCTTTCTCTCGTCGTTTCCTCCCTTGCCTTCTCATCCGTTCATTATCTCCTCACCTCCTCCTCTTTCTCCTCTCTTCTTTTACTACTACTACTACTACTACTATTACTACTACTACTACTACTACTACTACTACTACGACTACTACTACTACGACTACTACTACTACTACTACTACTACTACTACTACTACTACTACTACTACTACTACTCCTATCCTTATTCCTTATTAGAATATACTCCTACTCCCCCTCTCAGGCCGGCAGATAGGGGCCGCATCCGGGTGGTCCCATCCTAACCTGTAAAAAAATACAAAATCAACATGTTTCTTATTTTTTCCTCTCGACATGGACGTCCTGTCGTCCACGGCGATAATCCATTGCAAAAATACAACAAAGAGCACACGCGCGCGTTCATGTCAGAATCCTACCGAACACCGTGTGTTTGCAAGCATTTCAACATAAAAACATCAAAAACCCAATGCTTTTTCACAAAAAAATGTACAAATTTCCCGCCCGGGCTCTCTTGCTGAAATCATAGGAAAACCATAGGAATCTTAAGAATTCGGTCAAATCCAGCGATTTCACGTCATCGCGCGGAGCACTCGCGATGCTCTGTCATGCACCCAGGCCGCGAATCCTGTGCAAAAAATACCACAAAGAGCACACTCGCGCGTTCATGTCAGAATCCTACCGAACACCGTGTGTTTGCAAGCATTTCAACATAAAAACATCAAACACCCAATGCTTTTCCACAAAAATGCTTTGGGGTGTCCTGTCAGACCGTCGGGCTTCCTCCGGCCACCTCTGGCTTCCTGCGGTGTACCGGGCCATTCTCGACTCGTCTGGCAATGCGTGCGCGGCATTCAACACGCGCTCGCCTGTTCCCGTCGGCAACCGCCATCGCGGCCGCATCAGCTGTACCAAACCGGCTGGCCGGTGTGACTTCGGCCCCAGTTGTGCCAGCTTTGCTTCTTATGTTGTGGGAGGGCGGATGGGACTGGGCATGCCATGCTTGACTCGCTCGAGCTGGCTAGCTTGACTCCTACTCTACTCTTATCTTCTCCTTTACCCTCCTCCTCTCTCATCATCCTCTATCCTTTTTCTCTATACTCCTCTCTCTCCATCTCACCTCCTACTCCTCCTCCTCCTTCTCCTCCTCCTCTTCCTCCTAATCCTCCTTCTCCTCCCCCTCCTCCAATCCTGGTCCTCAAACATATGTTCGCCCATGTGTTCCCACTGTCGCACCCTGAGGCCAGTTTTTAGGGCGGGCCAGGCGTTTCGCTTGAGACTTGTTCACCATGTATGACTCCGAAGCTCAAACATGGCAACAGTTTCACACATGGATGGCTGATGGTTTTCAAAATGTGGCTCTCGCCTCAGCGCCGCGCATATTCGTTTTGAAAAGTTGCAAGAGCCTCACGGATTGAGAGCGTGTCGTTTTCAAATTGTGGGTCTCGGCATTCGTTTTCAAGTTTTCAAAAGTTTCACGTATTGACGGCGGGTCGTTGTCAACATGTGGTTCTCGCCTTAGCGTCGCGCACATTCGTTTCAAACATTCGCCAGGGCTTAACGGATTGAGGGCGGCTCCTTTTCAAAATGTGGTTCTCGCCTTAGCACCGCGCACATTTGCAAGAGTTTCACGAATTCCCATCATCAACATACCAGGAATTGTGTTTTGGAAGGATTCATGACTATGCGGGGGCAATAGTTATGTCGATTTGCGGTGTTGAAGTCAAAAAAAGGCGTTCTGGCACGATTCCAGATCGTCAGGACGCAGCAGTCAGGTTGATCCATGGAGTGGAAATCCCGAGAACAATGTTTTGGCATGCTTCCAAGGTATTCAAACGGTTGTCTTCCAACGAGGCAGTGCCCTCAATGGAAATGAACCGATGTAGGGGCCTATGAAGAGAGAGCTTGGAGGGAGGGTTAATTCCAGCATCGTTGGCGATTCTTGGGTTTACACTGGTCCTCCTCCTCCTCCTCCTCCTCCTCGTCCTCCTCGTCCTCCTCCTCCTCCTCCTCCTCCTCCTCCTCCTCCTCCTCCTCCTCCTCCCTCATCCTCCTCATGGGCAGCGGCGCTGGCCCAGAACGGCCATTCGGCCTGAGGTGACCCATCCCCCTGCGAGAGTCTTGATGTGAGCCCAAGCCCAGTTGGGCTTGGACCGGGAGAGCACACTACGGAGCAAGGCTCAACGAAGGGCTATGTCCCCCGGAGGGAGAAGGGGCACCTCAGGGAGCCAGGCCCTCAACTTTCGAAGGAAGAGAAGGGGGAGGTCGTCGGGGAAAATAAGGTGGGTGAGGGCCTGGGCGAGCGCACGCTGGGGCTTCGGGCGGCGGGAGGCGACGGCAACGGCGGCCAATTCCTCTGTGCCAGCAGATACGGCGTCGCGCAGCTGGTCTAAGTAAGCGAAGCGAATAGCGCGGCGCGCAGTCCAGGACCGAGACGAGGAACTGTGCGAGACCCTTTTTGCCGCTGCCAACACGGAGGGCTCCATCTCTGGCGAGGGTATCTCACCAGGGGCCCAGTCCATACTGCAGATCCTCCGAGGTCAAGAGAAATCAGCCGAATGCCCGTTCTGGGCCAGCGCCGCTGCCCATCAGGGTGCGAGGGTGGTCTCGATCGGTGGCCTCACGACTTGGTCTGCCCTCGTCTCCTCCACCCTCTCGCCGGGCCGAGGCTCTTCCTCCCCATCCTGCCCTCTGGCCCGTCTCGGTCTCGGTCTCGATTGTGATTATGATCCTCGGGTCACCCGAGAGACCGCTCGTCGCCTAGTTGTGCTAGGTGCTCACTTTTACCACCAAGCTCAAGGCAGAGCACGAGGTCTCGCCCTCCCGGTGTTGCGACCTTGAAGCCCACCTGAGGCTCTGGAGAACAGCGAAGCTGGCCATCGGCGCCCGCCAATCCGAAGCACACGTTGCCCCCATGCTTCGTGCGCTCATCCCTCTTTCCATCCTTCTTTTCCTCCCACCCCCCCCCTCCCTCGCTCGTCCACATCCCTCGTCGTCCGGTTCCTCATGGTTCCTTCTATCCTTCCTCCTTCCGCCCCCATCCTTCCAGCTCATCCTTCGCCTCCGTCCTCCCTCCTTCTCTCCCTCCTGCCCCCCACCTAGTGAGGGCCATGCTGGCCGTCTCTTTCCAGTGTGCGCGGCATTTCGGTCTTGGGAGTCTCGGAAGATAGTGGGAAGACTTACGGGGGTCCTTAGAGCGTTGTTCACTGCGTCTGGAGGGGAGCGTAGGAGGAGAAGGAGAAAAAGGAGGAAGGAAAGGAGGAGGAATATTTGAGTGGCTTGGTGAGTCTCCGATCGTTTTCAATATTCAAAGATGTGTACAGGTGGCCAGAGGTGTCTGGAGGAGGGGCGGAGGATGAGGAAGGACGGAAGGAAGGAAGGAAGGGGGGCTCCTGGGAGCCCTCGTCGCCACGGTTGGATTCTCTTGGACATCTGGCTCAGAAAGCGGATCTGGAGAGGTCCACGGATTTTTTTTTTGACGAGGGAATATCCTCGTTGTCCACCCGCTGTGCCACGATGAAGGGGAGCCTCTCGAAGTCCGGGGAGCTTCGACGCAGGCCAGGTGCGGGGAGTTCTGCCGAGCGTCTTCGCAATGCGCTGCCCTTCGTCGGCCACTACAGTCAGGAGCGTTTGGCCTCGCCGCCGGTTGTGGCCCACCCTTCTTCGGCGCGATACGCTAGCCACCTCCCAGTCCCCAAGCATCAACGTTCCGAGCTCTTCCCGACATCCCGTCCCGCGAAGCAGGGCGACAAACTATATGTTTGCAGGCATAGCGCGTCGGGGTTGGCGCCGCCGCGACATGCTAAGCAACAGTTCCTGACCGTAGCACGGACCGCCCTTTGCCCTTAGCGGCGTCGTCGTGTTGCGGTGGGTTGATTGGTCATTTGGCCGAGGCATTGCGTTTAGTGGCAGTGGTACGGACAGAAGTAGCAAACATGTGGCATGGATCGCACTCATGACCGTTTGTAGTTGTCCAAGTTTCATCGGTGTTCATGTGAGTCGCGCGTCGATCTTCAGAGGCAGTGTGAGGTGTCGGGTCAAGCTGGTAGATGTCCGCGTTTGTGCATGTTCTTGCCACAGCGGGGGCCCGGGGCCAGCTCGTCACATCATTCACCAGCACATCGCATCGATAGTTTCTGGCCGTGCAGTCACAATATGTGGCCAGCCCTGGATTGTTCAGGCAGCGGGGCGGGTGCATTCGAGCAGAGGCGAGCGATACAGCAACTTGACGGCATGAGAAGGCGAAGTTATGGCCTGGTGAGGGCTGGCAGGCGTGAGTACTGCGGCGTCCCGCTTGCAGTCAAGAACGCCTGCGGTGCCAGCCAGGGAAGTGGGGAACACAGAAATGCGTAGCAAGCTTCATCGAGCAGCAGCGGGACAAGCATGCTGGGCTATTGTTTGAGGTGGCTCAACCCATCGCTCGTGGTTATGAGCTTGAGGCGGCTTCATGCGTTCCTTGCATCATGCAGGCTCATCATACTGGAGATCCTGGTCAAACATGGGCGAGTTGCGTGCCGCTATCTCTAGCGACGCTGCGGCTACCCTTGGGGGTTCCTTTCGTTATCATGCGAGCGCGTGTCATTCAAGAGCTCGTCTTGATATGCAAGCTGCGGGTGGCTGACCCTGCCTCTGTTGCAGCTAGCATGCGTATTGAACGACCACGATATGGTAGCCAAGCGGCGGAGCGCGCCTGGTTTGTGCACGATTGCGCACGGCTGCATTGCTGCCAGAGGAGGGACCGGAGCGCTCATCGGCGCGAGCTCCTGGAACAGCTCTGGCCGAGCAGCCCAGGTCTTCGTCGAGGTCGCGCAGATGAACCCGCCGCTTCGCTTCTCCGCTCCCTCGCGGGTTGTGACAAGAAAGCGCGGCGTCGGGGGCCGTCGGGGGTGTGGGCCTTGCGGACCAAAGTGATGCTAGCCGTGACGTCGACGCCGTCGTCGTCTCGGGGCGCTTCTAGAGGTTCTCGTCGCCACGGATGGACGCAGCTTGAACAAATCAGCAAGGATCGACCCCGGGAGGGGTCGGGGCTCAGGGGCCGATTCTGAGCGGACGGCGAGCGGTTCCTGTTGCCCGCGTTTGGCGCATGCCAGGGTCCACCTCGATCCGACCGATCCGAGTCGATATTGCTCACGGTTGGCCCGCTTCGATTCGATTCGATCCCGAATCTCCGACGATCCGATGCGGCCAGATGCTTGCATGGCGTTGCTGTGCATCCTGGCGTAGCTGATCGGATTCGATTTCGACTCCGTGCCGACACAGCCCGATCCGACGCAACGTTCGATTCGATCCGAATTCCCGATTCGATGCTGACTGATCCTGGCATGTCTCAGGGGAGGGCGTGTGCGGACCAGCGGACGCCGCACCGGCGCAGGGCTACACGGCCCGCCCACCGCAGCTGTCACGCGCAGCCACCACCTGGCCCCCCCCGCGCCCCCCGGCCCGCCATCCCGGCGGCCCGCGCTCGCTGCCAGGGGCTGCCCTGTGGCCTGGCCGCTTCGCGCGCCCCCCCGCGGCCTCGCCGCCTAAATGCGCCCTCCTCTCCCGCCTCCTGTCTCTGCGGCCGCCCCTCGGCTTTTCCCCTCCACTTGCCTGCGGGCCAATTCGCTTCACCGAAGCCCGGGTTGCCCGGACGCGCGTGCGGACTGCTTCTGCCGCACGAGCGGGGCGTCCTGACCTGAGCTGCGCCGGCCTGCCGCCCACTCCCACGGCCTCGGCACGACCCTGCTGCCCGCGGGCCCCCGGGCGCTGCGCAGGCAAGCAGGGTGTCTCACCCCCAACGGACACGGACCGCTTTGGTCTCGGGTCGGGGAGCCCACACGTGGCCGGGGCTCGCTGTGGCCACGAGGGCCCCTTTCTCCGCTCCTCGCAAGCAGCGTTCTTCGTGGCAGCGCGGTGGCTGCAGGTCACCCGCAGGGGCTCGAAGAAGTTCGCGCGGTCGCGCTTCGCGGCGGGAGGGCTGGCCTCCTCCAGAGCGGGTCGGCGCGAGGGCGCGAAGACAACAGCGCATCGCAGCGCGAAGCTCTGAGAAGGGTGCCCGAAGGTCGCTGCGATGCGCAGAAAAGTGGGCGGGCGGAGATGGCGATGGGAGTGCCAGGCCTCGAGCTCGCAGTCGTGGCCCAAGCCCGCAGCACCTCTCCCGGCAAGGATCCACTCGAGACCCATCCTTGGGCCCCCTACCTTGGCCCATCTTCACAAGTTTTTCGAGCTGCGCCCAGCCGTGGCAACGAAGGAGGCCTGCGAAGGTTCAAATCGGGCCTGACGAAAGGGGGGGGGGGTGGGAAAGGGGGGGGTACGAAACCTGCTGCATACAGCTGGCTTCGGCCCCGCCGAGGAGCCCATTCCTCGATGCATAGCCGCTTCCGGCGCTGGGAGGCGCCGGGAAAATCAGCTTCGCGAGCTGATTCTCAGACCCCCCCTTTGCTACCCCCCCTTTCGCCCGGCCCGATCAAAGAAGAGAGAACGCCGTTGGAGGTCTGCGGGACGTGTTGCCAATCTTCTTATGATGACGGTGGCGGTCGCCCCGACGGTCTCGGTGCAGACGCCCAGCGCAAAGGGCCACCCTCACGCACCATCGCCCTCCCCCCGAAGTCCGAAGATCCAAAGGAGGAGAATGCCCGTCCCAAGGATGACGGCGGTGGTTGTCGTGAGGATGGTGATAGTGGCAGTGATGATGGTGGTGATCATGGTGGTGATGATACTAGCGGCGACGAAGAAGGCCTCTGGAGAATGCCAGTCCTCATGCCTCGCCTCCGAGCACTGCGTTCTACCCCTGCTCCGACGTGTTTCCTTCGAAGCGTCCGGCGGCGCGCGACGTCCCATGGAGGCTCCAGAGGAGAGCCAAAGACGTCCCAAGACCTTGGTCCTCGTCGTCGTGATCGTCGTTGTCATCTCGGCCGAGGTCGAGGTCGAGGTCGTCATCGTCGTGATCGTCGTGATCGTCGACATCCCCCACCTGGAGGCCTTCGGAGAGGCTTCCGGAGGCCCCTGCACAGTGTCAGAAGTGTCCAAGGCCTCGGTCGTCGTGATCGCCGCTGTCGTCGTCAAAGTCGAGGTCGAAGCCGAGGTCGAGGTCGTCGTCATCATGTTCGTCGTGGTCGTCGAGGTCGTTGCCTGAGGAGGATGGCGACGGCGATGGCGACGACATTGACGAGGGGAGGCTTCACCCAGAGTGTCGAGCCGCTCTTCTGCGCCCTACGCGGCGGGATGGGGCATGAAGGGGGCAGACTTCAGGACGGGGCGGCAGGCATGGGGCATGCCCTGAAGAGTGGCAGTGGCAGAAGAAACCCAGACCGATGGTGCAGCAGTACCAGTCGTTGCAGTGGAAACACAGAAGACTACCCACGGATTAGTTTTTGCTGTAATTCCCGATTGTCTCTCACTTGTGTCACCAGTCGGGGCCGTCCAAGAGGGGGGAGATGTCATGGCCGGGGCCATGATATCTCCCAGATGACATGGCCCCCTCTTTTCTTTCAACACGTCCCCTGGTCCCCTCTCGTGCGCGTACATGCCTCGTGCCATGATGCGCACCCCCCGTCTTCCTGGCCCATTTACTTCGGCGCACCCGAACTGACAATACGTCGTCATTCATCGGTCGTCCACTGTCGTACGCCCCTGAGTGAGCAGGCATTCATAGCCAGAAGGTTCTTCAATGCTCTAGCTCACGCGTGCTACCGGAGCCGTCCTGAGACCACGAGCCAGAGACCACGACCAAACACAACGGGCCTCGACCATGTACCACAATCGATCCTGCGACGCACCCACCCACCTTAGAAGCCGGAGCAAGAAGAGGGGAGGGAAAAGGAAAACAGAGCAGGGAGGGGGACAAGGGGGGAGGGAGTGGGAGGGGGCCTGGAAGATGGAGGATTCGAAGAAGGAGGAGGGAGGATGGAGAAGGTTGAGGATGATCCACGAGCTTCAAGTCCGAACATGTAAATCGTTGAATGGTATTGGTAAGTATCAGGTTGTCATGTTGGCGCCTCGCGCTTGCTACTATGGACAAGAGCTCTTCCCCGGTCCCGGACGGGATCCCATTCCTGGCGTGACAGAGGATCGAGAGGCTCGCGCTGGACGTGCTGCACAAGGCGTTCAGCGAGATCTGTGGGGAGGACGGAGCCAGCAGACTCGCAGAGTTTGGCTAGGACTCCAAACGCAGTTTGCTGTTCTTCATTCCAGAGGGCCCCTGACGAGCTCTACCACGCCGTGGGCAAGGTGCGCTCGCTGAACGTAACAAACGCGGACAACCGCGTGCTGGCCAGCGCAGTGCGGCTTTTCATCGAGGACGCCGTGGCCGGCATAATCTCCTCCATTCAGAGGGGGTTTCTGTCTGGGCGTTCTATGCCCTCCAACGTCGTGGACGTTGATGAGACATGGCAGAGCACTGCTTGGCCAACTCCGAGTCGGTTGCGTTTTTTTCACTTCGAGTTCACCTTTCCGTCCATCGAGCACGCTGTCTTGCTTTGCTTGCTCTGCCGTTTCGGTTGGCCCGTGTGGCCGATCGGCTTCGTCGGAGTTTTTTACCTGTCCATGTTCTGTGAGGTCGTGATGAAGGGGGGGACGCGCTGCTCCTGCTTCGAACTTTCACGTGGGGTGCGCTAGGAGTGCCCGCTCTCGCCGTTGCTGTCCGCCGTCGCGTCGGACCTGCCCTTGCGTCGACTGCAGCGACTCGCCTCCGCGGCTCTCGTGAGGGCATACACCGGCGACCTTGTCGTGGTGATGGCTGGGCGAGGCACCGCTTGTTCGAGGAGTACGCTGCACCGCTTGTTCCAGGAGTACGCCAGGATTTCTGGGACGAGGCTCAGCTTCCGCAAGTACGCCACCGTACCGTTGTAGTCGCACGCCGTGCACGACCTCCGCGCCGACGTCGCTGCGCGCGTGCCAGCGTGGGGCGCAATGGCCATCAAGGACCAAGCGAAATACCTCGGCTTGATTTTGGACTCCTGGGCTGGCGAGGACTCCTAGCTGGCGCCTCTGGCGAAGGTGGTGGACGGCCGCGACGTGGGGCGCCCTCGGCCTGGGCATCGCCTGCACATGCGTGGCGGTTCGCATCATCGACGCCTCGGTCGTGATGTTTGTCGCCCAGCTCCGCCCTTCGCGGGGTGCACTCGAGACCGCGGAAGCACAGGCGTGCTCGAAGCTACTCCTAGGCCCGAGCAGTAGGACCACTTCGGCTTTCATGGCCAACTTCAGGAACGCCGGAGGAACGCCGGTTTCCTTTTGCGAGCTGCTGGACTTCGTTGTTCCACGCTCGCTGCGCAGGCCAGGGTCGCCCACTACGAGGATCTCCGACGGGGCGGGCTTCGCGTTCGGGAGCAGTCGCGGCGGCTCAGGGATCTCGTGGACGAGAAGAGAGTTTTGCCACCCAGAGTCTATGATTGTCTGAAGTTCAACGCTGCTTTCGCCCTGGAGGCTTCGGAGAAGCACGTCCACGCAGTGGCGGCACCGTCTCCCCCCCCACTTGCGCGGCTTTGACAGAGCACAAGCTTCGCGTCAAGTCAACCTGGCAGGGCGCGCGGGCCCAGGTGCTCCCGGCGGACAGGCCCTGGGACCACGTGGACGCGCTGGTCCGCTGGAAGTTTGATTTCTGGGATGTGGAGATGCCCAACGGATGCCGCGCGAGACGCTTTTTGACCCGCATGCAGGAGCTTGACAAGGCCGCTCCCCCGTGCGTCCTGGGTGGGCGCGCTTCTTTGGAAGGTTGGCTCACGGCCAGGCGTTTCCAGCAGCGGGCGCCCTGTGGTTTCGGGTGCGCTTCGGGCAGCGGCTGTATCAAACGCCACGCGCACCGCGGCTTCTACCACACAAGGTCCGCAGAACATTGTGCTCTTTCCCACCCGGCCTCCTCTTCGCGCTGCTTGCAGAAATTCTTGGGCCTCGATGGGTTCGGACTGGGCCGGCGACTCGCGTACAAGTGCAGTGCTGAGTTGGATTTGCTTCGCGCGTGCTGTGTCTGCGCTCTGTGCAGGGGGCATCTCGCCGTTCGGCATCGCGTCGTCGACAACTCCGACGCCGGCTCCTTTTTCGACGAAGCGTGCAAGAACGAACCGCTCAGCCGCTTACACCAGCGCTCGCGAGCCCGCGAGCGAGGATAGCTGGCGAGCCTGAGCGCCTTGAGGTGGAGTCCCGTCCCTCCTCATTCCTCCCTCCCCTTCCCTTTGCCTCCGTCCTCCTTCCTCCTCCGCTTCGTGCGCCCGCCAGTCGCCGCGGTCCCGCAGGGTCAATCTTCTGCAGTTTGCTTCACAAACAATGAGCATGCACGGGCCGCCCAGACCGCTACGTCCAGTTACGTCCGCCTTGTTCTGCCTCTTGCGCCGGGCGGCGGGGCCTGGCGCCCTGGAGGCGCGGTTTAGGATGCCACTCTCTCTGGCGCGGCGCTGAAATCCGTGACATGTTCATTGCGCATCGAGTTGTTTGTCGGTGCCGTCTTGTGCCACCAGCGCGTCAAGAGAGGGAGAGGGAGAGAGAGAGAGAGAGTCTGGTCTTAGCTGTATACCCCTGCGGGGGAAGCACCCGCTTGAAAGACGAACGAGCGGACAGTCTGAAGGCATGGAGCGCCCTCCTGGCCCAACGTGCTCAGCTTGGGCGCCCAGTCTCCTCTTTTCCTCCTCCTCCTCCTCCCGATCGTTTTCGCCTCGCCCTGGATCCGTTTTCGGCCAGAATGAGGTGACGGTAACCTGGCCGGCCACATATGAGCATTTCCGGTCGTTGAAGCGAACGGGTGGAGCCCCCCGCGCGGGAGAGCGGATTTCCCGGGGCTGTATTTCGGGTTGTCATTCCTGGTGGAGACGTCGATCGGCCACGCGGCCGGGACACGTCCATGGGCCACGTGGCCCGGGACACGATCGTCTTGTACCCGGGCTAGCTTAAGAGCTTCGGATTGTTGGTTTCGCTCGTGGATGTTCCAGTCTTCTCAGCGCAACGTCGCTCGGGAGCATTGTCGATTTGGGATCTGGCGACCAGGGACCGGAGGATTGATTCACCGCGCCTGGCTGCGACGAGCTGCGATGACTAAGAGAATCAATTCGTTGCCTGGCAGGGCCCTCCTCCCTCGGTTGTTTCCTCCCGCTCTTGCCTCCTGGAAGCGGATTGCCGGCCAGCCCCGCTGGGGTGGACTTCTCCTCCTCCTCTGCTTGTCTCTTCCTCATCCTTCCTCTGGCATGGTATTTCTAGGGCATAGTGCCCACTGCGATCAATCGCACATCGGCGGTACGTCGCTAGTTTCTCCCAGCGTCCTCCTCTTCCGAGTCTTGTGCGCCGTGCGGTCCACTCTGCATATCGTTTCTGGGTTGTTTATGATTTGGCTTTGCTCTCCTGCTCTGCTGCCGCTGCTGCTGCTGTTCCTCTTCCTCCTCTGGCGTGCCGCTTCCGTGCCTCTGAAGCTTGAGTTTAGTTGGCTTGGCGATGCGTCGTGACTGGAGCCACTTCGGCAGAGCGCACTGGCTTTCGCCACGGGTAGTTGGTACGATGGAGCGGAATTCTTGCGGAATTCTTATATTGTTGGCTTTCTCTTGCGTCCTTCGCCCTCTTTATAGTATGTTACATGGCATTAGAGCTTACGTGATTCATCACGGAGGTCAGACAAGAGTGAGGTCGATTTCATCCATGTTCGCACTGAGACTCTGGGCTAGTCATTCGTTGTCAACTCGTCATGTGCATCGGTCCTTTGGGGTGGAAAAAAGGATGATCTCACCAGCCGCACGAACGGAGGACAACTCCCAAGCAATGTCACTGTGCGTTGCTGCGCAATGAGGCAGATCATGTATCATATTGATGATGCGCACTGCGAAACCACAAGAGCTCACATTTTCCAGTCCTGCCACTTCTCGTGGCAGGGCCACAGCGGGCGCCGCCACGGCGGGATAGAAATTTCCAGAGCGTGCCGGCCGTGCCGGAATGTTCTCAGAGCGTTCCAGGGCGTTGTGAAACGGCCGCGGCGCCCGACGTTTCCTCCAGAACCGCTTGATCTCTCAGAGATCCCCGATTTCTCCCAATTCAATGTCGTCCTGGTCGTGGTCTCGTCTTGCCATAGGGCTCTGACTATTCCAGCCTTCCCAAGTCCCAGCATTCAGCGGGTTCTGCACCTGCAGCAGGCCCACGGAAAATCCTCACGGTTCCAGGGAGCGTCGCCGTAGTGGAATGGGATATGTCCGTTTCGGGTTCGGATGACGGGACTTGGGACCGAGGAATGCATCGCAGCATCAGTGATGCATGTTGGGCTTAATTTGGCCCCGTCTTTGTCCACCTCACAGTCAGAGTCATCATCGCACCCAGCTTCTCCTTTCCCTCTCTCCTGTCCTCTGCTCTTCCTAAACACCGTTTCCCCTCATCCCTCCTTGTCCACTTCTCCTTATCCTCCTCCTCATCCTCTTCATCCACACCCACCTCGCTCCTCATTGGCCTCCCCTTCCCCTCTTCCCCTCATCATCATCTCCCTCTCTATCCTCGTATCCTTCCCTCCATCTCCCTCCCCACTCCCTCGATCATCTTTCTCGTGTTCCTTATCCTGCTAGTCCTTTCCCCCTCCGGTCCTGCCAAGAAGAGAAGGCCACGGATAAGGACGAGGAGGGCGACGATGAGGACGACGACGACGACGACCAGGTGGTGGAGGACGATGAGAAGGAGGCGAATGAAGCAGGGGGAGGATGAAGAGAATGAGGATGAATGAGGTGAAGAAGGGTGAAGGAAGCAGGAGGAGAAAGGAGGAGAGAGGAGGATGGAAGTAGGGAGGGAGTGGGAATAGGGAGAAGGAAGGAAGTGGGAGGGAACGAGTGAGGGAGAGGGTGCGAGAAAGATAGGGAGGTCATGATACGTAAGTACCTAAAGGCCTTCAAGGCGATCCCGCCACCGTGCCTGGGTTGAGGGTCGAATCTTTGTTTCTTGGGGTCTGTTCGGAGCGGTCTGGGGGGCCTCTGGGGGGCAGTTTGGGGGCCTCGTTGGAGCTTCTATGGGGCGTTTTTATGAGCGTCTTGGGGGACTCTTGAGGCTTCCTGGGGGCCTCTTGGGGGCGCGAGGTCTAGCCTGAATGATCTTGGCACGATGGGTGGCCCACCACTCCAGGCTATCAGGCATCGCACAACCCTTGAGCTGCACTCGCGGAAGGTGATGGCAGAAGACTCCTATACGAATGGCAAGCTGGACATCCAGTCGGACGGCGTCGAAGGACCTCTGACCACGGACGGAGCAGTGGCACCGATGTCTGATAGACTCACCTTCTACCATGAGCCACATGAAGCGGCAAGACTTGGATGGACGAACATGGGCACGGGTCTTGTTAGCAGAAACTCCTCGCTGGCACCGATGCCCGACCGGCTGCCGGTGCGCGACGCCAAGCCTCGTCGCTCGACGGCAGTGCCTGCTCCAGGCGAAGACGAGGTCGCCGAGGCGGCACCCGAGGAACCAGAAGCCGTGGAGGTAGTCGACGACTACGGCGACGACCCAATTGAAGAAGCAGGGCCCGAGAGAACGACGAAGTACTGGCGCCTCCTTCGTGAGGTCGTTTGCCGGCCCGCCAGTCATACCCGGGCGGGCCTGCGGGAGCTGCCTCGTCTACTTGACCCAAAGCCCCTCTGCTCTTGGGGGCCTCTTGGGGGCCTCCTGGGGGCCTCTCGGGGCCGAGGGCTCGAAATGTCCGTTCGGGCCCCCCGCTTGGGGACCCCAGGGTCCGTCTTGGGGACCTCGTTGGTCGTCTTGGAGGCCTCTTGGGCCGTCTGGGGTCGCTCGTGGGCCGTTTGGGGGCCCCCTTGGGTTGTCTAGGGGCGATGTTTTGGGCCTCGTGGGCGGTCTTCGAGCATCGGAGAGCCGAAACTCCGAGAGCGTCAAAATGATGAGAAAACCTAAGGAGAATCAGTGGTGCTTGCCTTCGGGGACTCTCTTGGGAGTGTTCTTGGAGCCTTTTGTGGTGCTTTCGATGCTTCTTGTCAGGAGGGGAAAAAACACGCAGACACAATGAATCGTCGACTCCCCGGAAAATATGGGAAAATATGGGAAGTGGTGGGGAAGACAGAAACCCAGAAAATATTGGAAAATATGGGGAATCTTTCTATTTGTGTGTATTTATTTGTGTGTCCCAGGGCCCCTTCATCTTGGGCCATCTGGAGGCCCTCGCGGGCGCCCTGGAGCGATGTTTCGGCAATTCTTGGCCCTCCTGGACCGTCCGGGCGTCTTGGCCTGTTTGGAGGCCCTCTTGAGCGACAGGGCCGTCTAAAACAGGGCTAGGATCATGATAAATCGCTCCAGAGCGTTCCGGAGCGCTCTCAGAGCGTTCCGGAACGCTCTGGAGCGGCCGCGGCGCCCAATACATCCTCCAAACCCGCCGATTCTCAGAGATTTCGAGTTATCCCGATCCGATTTTGTCCCGATCTTCGCGTCGTGTTACCGTCCCGGAGGCCCGCGCGAGAAACCCCGGCAGTGCCCAGTACCGCCCGAGAGGACCTGGGAAATTGGGGGCAGGTGCCCTTAAGATGCTTACAAACGCTCTACCTCTCAGAGCTGCGTGAGCCTTGGGACACTCCAATTCGTGCCGCAGGCACGGTGGCATATTTATATACATATATATATATATATATATGTAGAGAGAGAGAGAGAAAAAAGAGAGAGAGAGAGAGAGAAACAAAGAAATAAAGAAAGAAACAAGTTTTAAGCAACGACATGATGTACATGTTCGACCACCCTTCGGGTGATGAGGAGGTTGGGGAGAGAGGAAGGAACCAACTGCTGGTGGCGCGCCCTCGAGTTGACGACGACGCGCGATGACGATGTTGCGTCGCGATACGATGTCACGACCGGCCCCGCTATCGATCTCACTCAATCGATCTCACTATAAACCTCCTGGCCATCGATGGATCTCGCGATCGATCCCATTAGCGATCTCACGCTGAGTGGCGCTGAGTACGATCGGGACACCGTCGGGACACCATCGAGCCATCTCACTGCCGATCACACTTGATCGATCTCACAGCCGATCTCACCATCGATCTCACTCAACGGATCTCGCTATCGGTCCCAAGATAGATCTCACTGTCGGTCTCACGATCGATCACACTATCGACTTCAATATTGATTGCACTGTCGATGCAACGTTCGATTTCATTTATCGATATCACTGCCGCTCGCACGATCGATGCAACTTCCGATGTCACGATCGACCTCACCATCGATCCAAGTATCGACTACACCACCGATCTCAGCACATCTCGTTCGTTATCGGTCTCACTATCGATCGGGACACCACTGGACACCCTGGCGGGACAACGCGGGACGCCACTGGACACCACGAGACACCGCAGGACACCATCTGGGACACCACAGGACAGCACAGGACACCACGGGACACCACGAAACACCATCGGGACACCACGGCGTGACACGTGTTTGCATCCGAATCGCCCTGGCAACGGCGGGATCATTCCTCTCGCGCGCCCGCGGCAAAGCCACTGCGGGACGCGGAACACCATCGGGACACCGAGCAGCCTCGCGGCGGGACACCCCGAGCCCCCGCGTGCCCACGGGAGGGCCGGACTTTTGCAGCCGAGTCGCCCTGGCGACGGCGGAATCATTTCTTTGTTGGGGGTGGACAGACCTCCTACCCTGACACGTCGATCAGCGAATTGGCCGTTTTCGGTTCGCGAGAGGGCGTCGCGGCCGCCATTCTTGCGGGTCCAGGTTCGTCGGTTTCGGTCCCAGGCCGAATTCACTAAGGGGAGGTTTACTAAAGGGAGGTTTGTCCACCGCCGACTCTCGCGCGCCCCCGTAGCTCCGCCTGGCCCGCACACACGACACGAGCACGAAACCCACACCGATTTCCCAGTGGAGCGCTATCCGTTCCATTGCGGTCTCGCCCCCCAACTTCCGATGTGTGTTCTCGCCGCTGCGCCAAGCCATGAACAAGTCAGTGGCGTAGAGCTTGTCCGCAGGCGCTGGCGCAGGAGTGTTTAGCGGTGTAGCCGATATTGGAACATCAGAGCCGGGGGAAAGAACAACAATCCAGAGAGAGAGAGAGCGAGAGAGAGAGAGAGAAGTACAACCATTATCGTTGGAGAACGAGAGGCAGAGAGAGAGAGAGATGCAGAGAGGCAGAAAGATCATGAGAGAGAGGGATTTAGACAGACAGACAGACAGAAAGAAAGACAGAGAGACAGAGAGTAGAGGAAGGAAGAGACGATTGAGGAGGAAGAGGAGGAGGCGGAGGACGACGACCGCGACAAAGACGACGACGACGACGTCGATGTATCGTTTGTGTGCCAGGGGCCCTCGTCCAAGCGGTGACGCCCGCCGCACGCGCAGCGCTTCGCACCACTGCGTTTTTCTGGCAAGTGTTCGATCACCCTCAGCGCCATATGCACAGCAGCTGGCCTCTCTCCTCTTCCCGGTTATCGCTCCCGTTCCGATGCTCGAGCTTCGAGGCATTCGGAGCGTCCACGGGGGGGGAGACCTGGCGGGGGCGGATATCATGGCTCGGGCCACGAGACCTTCCAGATGTTATGACCCACTTTCAGGCTTTCACCTCCCCTGGCCCTCCCCCGGGGCCGTAGGCGACCCGAGGAGGGGAGGGCGAGGAGGAGGAGAAGGAGGAGGAGGAGGAGGAGGGGGAGGAAGGGGGAAGAGGAGGAGGAGGAGGAGGAAGAGGAGGAGGAGGAGGAGAAGGAGGGGGAGGAGGGGGAGGAGGAGGAGGAGGAGGAGCAGGAGGACGAGGAGGACTTCGGCTCTAAAGTTGTTCGTACTTTGGGAGCCTCCTGGGGCGCTCTCGTCGCCACGGCTGGACCCCCCCGCCCCCCCCCAAATTCCAGTCCAAGCATCCCCTTCGATTGTGACTCCTACTTCCGCTCCTGCTGCTGCTGATCCGATACCCTCCTCCCTCGTCCTCCACATCATCATCCTCATCATCCTCTTCCTCCTCATCCTCCCTCCTCCTTCTCCTCCTCCTCATCCTCCTCCTCCTCCTCCTCCTCATCATCATCATCATCATCATCATCATCCTCATCCTCATCCCCATCCTCATCATGATCATCAGCATCAGCATCATCATCATCATCCACCTCCTCCTCGTCCCTCTCCCTTCTCTCCCTCGCTGTCTTTCTTGTCGTCGTCTTCATCATCACACTCATCGTCCCCTTCGTTTCCTCGTGAACCCCACCACTCTCTACCTGCGCCCCTCCTCGTGAGAACGAGGGAGCAGCAGCGGGCTATCGTCGAATTCGGTTAGAAGGACAGTGCGCAAAGCGCTTGCCCCTTTGCATCCTCTCTCCCAGTGCTCCTGTTGCATGCCACGGCTAGCTCATAGGGGTCGAGCCCCCCACCCCCTCCCCGCCGTGAAGGGAAAAGGTGGAAGAGGAGGAGGAGGAGGGAGGAGGCGGAGGAGGCGGAGGAGGAGGAGCAGGAGCAGGAGCAGGCGGAGGAGGAGGAGGAGCAGGAGGAGGAGGAGGAGGAGCTCAGGATTAATCAGGTTTGTTGCCGCTCTTGGTCCTTACCCCCGCACGTCCCTGGAAGCGTCCGGGAGTGCAAACAGAGCAGAAATTGTGCAACATGGGCGCCACGCGTTGTGCAGCCGTTCTGCTAGCTGCTGGTCCGCGTGCGTCTTTTGCCACGCCGTCACCACGGCAATGATGGGCCTTGCGTTCACGAGGCTGCCTGGGCCCACGTCGCTCAGCAAGGTCAGGAAAGTGGACCTGCCGCTGTGAGGCTGAGGCTCCTCCTGCAATCCGCATTGCCTTGATTCGCGACGTCCTCGCCGCAAACTTCAGTGCTCGCTTGTTGATGGCTGGGACTCTTCTGCGCCTGCCCGCCGCCGATGTCACTCCGAGATGTATCTCGTGTCGGGCCACTCGGACGCCCAGGTGCTTAAAGTCGTTGGTGGTGTTGGTGCCCAGCGCGGTTGTGGAGGTCAGCGTGACCGTCTTGCCTTCCGCGCCGCGCGGGGCCGACATGTCCAGCCTCTCCCCGAACATGTGGTTCACCGCTGCGATGGGTAGCGGGTCGAAGTGCTGAACGAACTCGCACATGCCGTGCGTGGCCATGGCGAGGTCTTCGAAAAACAGGCAGGTGTCTGCCCATGGAAATCGCCATCTTGAGGCAGGAAGGTGCGTAGCGATTGCCCACCACTATTCCCTGCCGCCATGCCTTGCCCTCCGTGCAGCACCCGCCCAGGACGATGCGCCGCACTATGCTGTAGAGCCTCAGGACGGCGCGCATGACGATGGGGTTGAAGCCCCAGCGCTGCGCCGCAGTCCAGACCTTGGCGCGGGTGACCCATTCGAAGCACGTTGACCAGGTCGAAGCAGGTCACCGCGTACTCGTAGCCGCCAGCTCGCGCCGCCTCGCAGTACAGCGCCTGAAGCCAGGCCGCTCGCTCCGACGAGCGTCCTCGCCGAGCCCAGTCGTAGACTCGCTGGTTCGCCGCCTCCCAGCGCCTGGCGTACGGGATGCGGACTGTCTCCCACACGCGCGCCAGCTCGGGGATGAGGCCGAGGTTGCGAAAGCCTCCTGCGGGCTTCGCCATCAAGGATGGTGGCCTGTGCCGTCGGCCACGGCGTTCCCCGCTCCATCGCGTTGGGCACGCTGGCCACGCGTGCTGCTCCCGCGCACTCCCCTGGCCATAGGCGAGGGTGCGAGTCGGCCTCTCCAAGGCCTGTCTTGGCCCGAAAGCGCCCGCATGCGTCAAGGACCTCCCGGGGCGTGATCCTGGTGGCGGCATACTCGCGGATCTCGAGGGCGCTCGGCTCCTGGGCCCAGTCAGCCCTGTCGTCGTAGGGGTCCGCCTAGACCGCCTCCCAGCCCTCCAGCGCGGTGTCCGCTGCGCTCTGCGGGTGGGTGAGCTCGTATCGCGTGGTTGTGTCGATCGGCTGGAGCGGCGCCCACGGCATTGGTGGCTTGGTCGGTTTGTGAAGCGTTCCTGCTCCCGCTTGGCTATGCTTAGCTACCCACCGCCGCCAGCACCGTGCCGCTTGCCGTCGTACTCGTCGCAGGAAGAGCGGGCGGAGGAGCAGGAGGAGAAGGTCAGACTTGGCTCGAGAGCGTCGTGCACGCGCGGAGTGGATCTGGATTCGGTTCGATCCCGGCTGGGCGGTCAAGTGTGGTTGGATGTTGGGGCTCCGACCGAACCCAGACGACTCTTCTTTGGAGAAGGTGATAAAGGAGGAGGGAAGGGAGGAGTGGAGAGACGATGGAGGAGGGCTTGGTTCTTTTAAATATGCCCAGGGCATTGTTAGCGTTTACATGTTGTTCCCAACCATCCTGTGGTGTTGGGTCCTCGTTTTGAAGAGACGGTGGCCCGCGTCTCCTCTCCTCCTCCTCCTCTCCTCCTCCTCCTCCTCCTCCTCCTCCTCCTCCTCCTCCTCCTCCTCCTGCGTTTCACCCACCCAGTACAGCGTTTCGTAGCCCCATAGGAGCTCCGCCGAAGGCCCAAGTGCTGCCGCCCGCATGCGCCACCCACACCCAATTCGGCACACCCCTCACACGTTTCGTGGCCCCATAGGAGCTCCGCCGAAGGCCTCAGTGCTGCCGCCCGCATGCGTCACCCACACCCAATTCGGCACACCCCTCACACGCTTCGTGGCCCCATAGGAGCTCCGCCGAAGGCCCCAGTGCTGCCGCCCGCATGCGTCACCCACGCCCAATTCGGCACACCCCTCACACGCTTCGTGGCCCCATAGGAGCTCCGCCGAAGGCCCCAGTGCTGCCGCCCGCATGCGTCCCGCACACCATTTCGGCACACCCCTCACACGTTTCGTGGCCCCATAGGGAGCTCCGCCAAAGGCCCCAGTGTTGCCGCCCGCATGCGTCCGCACACCCAATTCGGCACACCCCTCACCCCACCCCCCTGGGCCCCAAGCACACCCCTCACACGTTTCGTGGCCCCATAGCTCCGCCGAAGGCCCCAGTGCTGCCGCCCGCATGCGTCACCCACACCCAATTCGGCACACCCCTCACACGTTTCGTGGCCCCATAGGGAGCTCCGCCGAAGGCCCCAGTGCTGCCGCCCGCATGCGTCACCCACACCCAATTCGGCACACCCCTCACACGTTTCGTGGCCCCATAGGAGCTCCGCCGAAGGCCCCAGTGCTGCCGCCCGCATGCGTCACCCACACCCAATTCGGCACACCCCTCACACGTTTCGTGGCCCCATAGGGAGCTCCGCCGAAGGCCCCAGTGCTGCCGCCCGCATGCGTCACCCACACCCAATTCGGCACACCCCACACGACACAATGCGTCCCTAGTTCGTGGCCCCATAGGGAACTCTACAACAAGCCCCAGTGCTGCCGCCCGCATGCGTCACGCACACCCAATTGGGCACACCCCTGACACGCTTCGTGGCCCCATAGGAGCTCCGCCGAAGGCCCCAGAGCTGCCGCCCGCGTGCGTCACAATCGCACATTTCGGCACACCACTCACACGCTTCGTGGCCCCATAGGAGCTCAGCCGAAGGCCCCAGTGCTGCCGCCCGCATGCGTCCCGCACACCCATTTCGGCACACCCCTTCACACGTTTCGTGGCACCATAAGAGCTCTGCCGAAGGCCCCAGTGCTGCCGCCCGCATGCGCCACGCACACCCAATTCGGCACACCCGTCACATGTTTCGTGGCCCCATAGGGAGCTCCGCCGAAGGCCCCCGTGCTGCCGCCCGCATGCGTCACCCACATCCAATTCGGCACACCCCTCACACGTTTCGTGGCCCCATAGGGAGCCCCGCCGCACACCCAATTCGGCACACCCCTCACACGTTTCGTAGCCCCATAGGGAGCTCCGCCGAAGGCCCCAGTGCTGCCGCCCGCATGCGTCCCGCACATCCATTTCGGCACACCCCTCACACGTTTCGTGGCCACAGGGAGCTCCGCCGAAGGCCCCAGTGCTGCCGCCCGCATGCGCCACCCACACCCAATTCGGCACACCCCTCACAAGTTCCGTGGCCCCATAGGGAGCTCCGCCAAAGGCCCCAGTGTTGCCGCCCGCATGCGTCCCGCACACGCATGCCGGCACACCCCTTACACGCTTCGTGGCCCCATAGGGAACTCTACAACAAGCCCCAGTGCTGCCGCCCGCATGCGTCACGCACACCCAATTGGGCACACCCCTGACACGCTTCGTGGCCCCATAGGAGCTCAGCCGAAGGCCCCAGTGCTGCCGCCCGCATGCGTCACCCACACCCAATTCGGCACACCCTCACACGTTTCGTTGTCCCAAAGGGAGCTCCGCCGAAGGCCCCAGTGCTGCCGCCCGCATGCGCCCCGCACATTCATTTCGGCACACCCTTCACACGCTTCGTGGCCCCATAGGGAGCTCCACCGAAGGCCCCAAAGTGTTGCCGCCCGCATGCGTCCCGCACACACATTTCGGCACACCCCTCACGCGTTTCGTGGCCCCATAGGGAATGCGTCCCGCACACCAATTTCGGCATACCCTTCGCACGTTTCGTGGCCCCAAAGGGAGCTCCGCCGAAGGCCCCAGTGGGTGTGCCCGCATGCGTCCCGCACACCCATGTCGACACATTCCTCACGCGTTTCGTGACCCCTCACACGTTTCGTGGTCCCATAGGGAGCTCCACCGAAGGCCCCAATGGGTGTGCCCGCATGCGTCCCGCACACCCATGTTGGCACACCCCTCGCACGTTTCGTGGCCCCGTAGAGGGGCTCCACCGAAGGTCCCAGTGCTGCCGCCCGCATGCGTCCCGCACACCAACTTCGGCATACCCTTCGCACGTTTCGTGGCCCCAAAGGGAGCTCCGCCGAAGGCCCCAGTGGGTGTGCCCGCATGCGTCCCGCACACTCATTTCGGCAAACCCCTCACGCGTTTCGTGACCCCTCGCACGTTTTGTGGTCCCATAGGGAGCTCCACCGAAGGCCCCAGTGGGTGTGCCCGCATGCGCCCCGCACACTCATTTCGGCACACCCCTCGTACGTTTCGTGGCCCCGTAGGGGGCTCCACCGAAGAAGATATTCACAACTGCGGTACTCCCAATTGCATATGGTTGGGTCCTTCGCCAGGATATGTTTTCTAGCTTGTTAAGAGCACAAACTGCAAAACGGTAAAAGAACGCCCAGTGCGTTTCCAAAAAGAACCAAGCAGGAGGAGGGAGGAGGAAGAGGAAGATAAAGGGAGGAGGAGGAAGAGGAGAAGGAGGAGAAGGAGCAGCAGCAGCAAGAGGAAAAGGGTAACGAGGAAGGAGAGAGGAGAGAGAGGAAGGGAGGAGGGAGGAGCAGGAGCAGGATGAGTAAGAGCCAGTGAGGATAAGACGCAGGCAGAGGGAGGGGACGGCTTTCGATTGTGCTGATATGCTGTGGTGGATTATGAGGGGTCGATCCTCCCTTCCTTCCTCCCTTGTGCTCCTTCCTTTCTCATTCATGCTCCTGCTCGCCCTCCCTTCTCCTTCTGCGGGAGGAAAGACAGTCTGGGATGGCGTTGAAATTTTTGGGGGGCGTTGAAGTGGTCTCCTCGCTAATACCTCCCTCGTCCTTCTTGCGGAGCCCCGAAAAACCCAGCGCCTCACCCGCCAGGGTCGTCCGTGCCACTCGAGGAGTCGAGCCGGCAAGAAAACGACCCAGAAAATGTCTTCAGTCTTTGTGTTCCACGTCTTCCCGTCAATTCCACATTGTGTAGTTTGTGTAGACTCTTTTTGTAATCGCCATGCTTGCGTCCCACCGCAGCGCCAATGCAATCGCAATAGGAATATTGCCATTTTCGACGAACGTTTTGAGCCCCGCCAGTGGCGCCTCCCAGCCGACAAGGACGCGCCATGAAGCGGAGGACAAAATGCTCAGTGCAGGCTCAGAAGGAGGTTATTGCACCGTGTTTCACATTGTCGTTGTCAGGAGGAGCGCGGAAGCTTGGGAAATCGACAGGCAGTTCATATTCGCAGATGCGGCTGGCAAGTTGTTTAGCGTGTGAACAGCTACTCCCTTGAACGAAGTCCTTTGCGCATTGTCAGCACGGTATGACGGAAGTCGTCTTTCGTTTGTGCAGCAGGTTTATCAGAAGTTTCGATTGCACATGTGGTATGTAGTAGCATTGGCGTTCGTTCTTACGTGTGCATTGCCAGCAGTTGTTTCATGTTGTAGTCGTGTCACTTATTTGCCATGGTGTTCCCCTATTGCGAAGGCCTTACGGCCGGTGCCGCAGACCCTGGAAGACGACACCCACGATGAAGGTGGCAGCCGGAGGTATTCAAGCACGAGGAGGAGGAGGAGGAGGCGGAGGAGGAGGAGGAGGAATACGCGAGGAGGAGGCGGAGGCGGAAGACGCGAAAAAGAGGAGGTGGAGGAGGACGATGACGACGACGACGACGACGACGACGACGACGACGACGACGACGACGACGACGACGACGACGAGGGCGGCGGCGGCGGCTACGGCGGCGGCGGCGGCGGCGGCGGCAGCGGCGGCTTCGACGACGACGAGGACGACGACGGCGACGGCGGCGGCGGCGGCGGCGATAGCCGCGGCGGCGGCGGCGGCGGCAGGCGGCGGCGACGGACGACGGCGGCGGCGTTGGCGGTTGACGGCGTTGGCGGCGGCGGCGGCGGCGGGCGGCGAACGGCGGCGGCGGCCGCACAGGTGGGCGACGTGAGAGGCTTCCCTTCGTTTCAATTACGATGGAGCTCATTTTCGTCGAGGGTGGCGCGGTAGCTGATTTACGATGTAGGTCATTTTCGCTAAGGGTGGCGCGCCGAGGACGACGCGTCTTTCACACGCCGACAGGGTCGGCGGATTTCTGCGATCCACTTAGCTCTTCCTCCTCCTGCACATGGCCCTCTCACTCCACCGCCCCCTCCTCCCATTCCTGCCCCTCCTGTTCCTCCTTCTCGATCCGCGCATGCCGACAGGCAATGCACCAATCCAGCGGCTCGTTCGCAACACCAAGCGCAGCACCATGGGCATTTCGAAGATGCCATACCTCGGGAGTTCCCCCACAAACACACAAATCAAAACCATGAACATCGCATCCAAACCGAAGTCGAGACTTGAGGCCGATGCCACTGCATATAAGCAAGCACGGAATGCTGAACGTGTTGCCTTTGTTTCGGACAGCCGTGATGTTCACAGCAAACAAATATCCAAGATGTCACTCGTGAGTTGCGGCGAGCCAAGACACGCTGCAACATCTCAGCAGGGTGGCAGAATAGCCCACCACACCCAGTCTTTCGCGGCCCCAGTGGCATGTTGAAACATTATGTTCGCAGCATGCGCGGGGTAGACTAAATTCCGAATTTGCGACAAGCATTGGTAGGCCTAGCGCGCGCATTGAAAACACGCGTCCACAACATGCGAATTTGTTTTAGCCGTCCGTTCTCTCCAGCGCTCTAGTATGCCAACCCAGGAATTGGCATATCATTGGCTCAGAGAACAGAAGTGGCGCGGTCCTCGGTGATGCACGCTTGTTGCTTGTGTAACGTCGACAAGTAGCAGGAAAGTTGCTCTCATATGTCTGTGTTCCTCCTCTTCTCCTAATGACTACATTAGTTTCGTCATGATTCAACCTTGTTTCACGCGCATCCATCCGTTCTTCGTTTCCCGTCGCCTGGTTTTTGTTCCTTCATGCCTCAACCCTTCTTGTACTCACTAGCATCGGATTCCTCTTCTATTCCGTTTTGGCGCTTACCCATGCCACTTTGGCGCACTTCCGAACCGCAACCCCCAGGCGCACCCGACCCGCACATCTGACCTTGCCGCACCTTGCCCGCAAGATTCGCTCAGCCACCCAGCAGTTTAGGCTGGCCGTCGCCGTCGAACCGCCGGAGTGTGTCACCAGCAGCCATAACCGCCAAAGGTTGCTAACCGAAACCCGCTTGCAATACCCGAGAAGGGGATTAATCGAAGACGCCTACGGCGAATCACCGCCGCCCCCTGCCTTTTTGGAAACGCCGATGTGGCCGAAAGTTGGACTAGAGCTTGGCCAAGCTATCGGACCATGAGTTCCCCGAGTCGGTTTGGAAAGCTTTCGGGGAACACATGGGAGAGAATGATTATGAACAGGAAGAGGAAGAGGAAGAAATAGAGTAGGAGGATGAGGGTTGTTAGGAGTCTCTTGGGGCACCCTTGGGGTCTGTTGGGGGCTTCTTGGGGGCCTCTTCGAGGCCTCTTGGAGGCATCTTGGGGGCCTCCTTGGGCCTCTTGGGGGCCTTTGGGGGCTTCCTGGGGGTCTCTTTGGCCGTCTTAGGGCGTTCCTGGTCCGTCTGACGCCGTCTGGAGCCGTCTTGGGGGCCTCTCTGGGCCGTCTTGGGGCCCTCTTGGGGCGCTTCAGGGCCGTCTTGGAGGCCATGTTGGGCGTCTTGGAGGCCTCTTGGGCCGTCTTGGGGCGCTCTTGGGGCCGTCTTGGGGGGCCCTTGGGCCGTCATAGGGCCTTCTTGGAGGCCTCTTGGGCGATCTTGGGGGCCTCTTGGGCCGTCGGAAGGCCGAAAAGAAGAAAACGCAAAAAACCTTCAAAAACCTAAGGAAAACCAATGATTTTGGCCTCTTCGGGCTCTCCTGGAGAACGTCTTGGAGGCCTCTTGGGCCATCTTGGAGGCATCTTGGGGCCATCTTGGCCGTCTTGGAGGGCATCTTGGGCCGTCTTGGAGGCATCTTGGAGCCATCTTAGCCGTCTTAGAGACCATCCTGGCCGTCTTAGAGGCATCTTGGAGGCCATCTTGGAACCGTCTGGGGCAGGAAATTGGGGAATTGAGCTCCTGGGCATCCTTTCCGGGTGGCCGGCGGGACGGGCCGAAGCCCACTGGGGAGTTCTTTTAGAAAAAGAACCAAAACCAAAACCTGACAGCTCATCCAGCACGCCGTGCACCCCTGCAAGCAGGGGGCGGCGGATCGAATGGTCTTCGGCCCATCCCGCCACCGTGCTTAGGTTCTGGGTCGGAGTTCTCAGGGATGTTTCTTGGGGTCTCTTCGAAGCGCTCCCGGGGGCCTCTTGGGGGCAATTTTGGGGCCTGTTGGGGGCCTCTTGGGGGCTTCTTGGGGCCTGTTGGGGGCCTGGCGGCATCTTGGGGATCTTTTGGAGGCCTCTTGGGGCCTATTGGGGGCCCCTCGGGACCGAGGGCTCGAAATGCCCGTTCGGGTTCCCAATCTGGGCCCCCCTTGGAGCCGTCTTTGGGCCCTCTTGTGCCGTCTTGGGCGCCTATTGGGCCGTTTTGGGGCCCTCTTGGGCCGTTCCGGAGCCCTTTTGTGGGCGTGTGGGGCCGCCTTGGAGGGATGTGGGGGTCCTCAAGCGCCGTCCTGGAGCGTCGGGAAGCCGAAAGGCGAGAACGCCCAAATCCGTGAAAAACCGTTGGAGGCCATCGTGGGCGTCTTGGGGCGATCGTCCGGTTCAGGATTAAAAGTAATACCAAAAACAATTAAACAAAACACTTAAAACATATTCATTCCGTGCCCAGAGGCACGGTGGCGGATCCATCACCACCACGGCCCAAAAGAAAAATATATTTTGGCCATGGGCGCAGAGCGAACGGATACAGAAAAGAAAAAACATTGTATGTTTTTTGCCACGGTTACCACAATGATCTCACAGAGGCATTACGTGGTATGGAGGGGCAGACCACATAACGTCGATGCCGCGTGCGGACACCAAGGTTCGCGTTGTGCCCGCGGCTGGAGCCCCCGCATCTCTTGAGCTCCCCATGGCCCTCGGTGGATGGGACCGAAGTGATCCCGCAAGGGGCCGAAGTGATCCCGTAAGGGACCGAAGTGATCTCGTAAGGGACCGAAGTGATCCCGCAAGGGGCCGGAGTGATTCCGTAAGGGACCGAAGTGATCCTGCAAGGGACCGAAGCGATCCCGTGAGGGGCCGAAGTGATCCCGTAAGGAACCGTAGTGATCCCGTAAGGGACCGAAATGATCCCGTAAGGGACCGAAGCGATCCTGTAAGGCACCGAAGTGATCCCGTAAGGGACCGAAGTGATCCCGGCAAGTTCCGAATCACAGACCAAACATTGAATCACAGACCGCGCGCACCGAATCATAGACCGCGCGCGCCGAATCACAGACAGCACATATGAATCACAGACCGCGCGCGCCGAATCACAGACAGCACGCATTGAATTACAAACCGGGCGCGCCGAATCACAGACAACGTACATTGAATCACAGACCGCGCGCGCGCCGAATCACAGACAGCACATATTGAATCACAGACCGCACGCGACGAGTCACAGACAGCATGTATTAAATCACAGAACGCACGCGACGAATCACAGGCAGCACGCGACGAATCACAAACAGGACACATTGAATCACAGACCGCACGCGACGAATCACAGAGCACACATTGAATCACAATCTGTACGCGACGAATCACAGACCGCATATTTGGACACAAATGGGTTTCCATAAAAGAACATCGGTTTCCGTAATAGCGAATTTGGGGCTCAATAACGGGACCCGGGTTTCCGGGTTTCCATATTTTCGAACCATTTTGTGGTGTTGGCTCCTCGTTTTGAAGAGACGCTCCTTGCGTCTCCTCCCTCCTTCCTTCCGTCTTCCTCGCTCCTCCCCCTCCTCCTCCCTGCGTTTCACCCACCCACTACAGCGCTTCGTGACCCCATCAGGAACTCCACCAAGGCCACAACGCCACCGCCCGCATGCGTTACCCACACCCACTTCGGCACACCACTCACACGTTTCGTGGCCCATAGAGAACTCCACTGAAGGCCCCAGTGCCACCGCTCGGATTTCGTGACACCCCTCACACGCTTCGTGGCCCCATAGTGAGCTCCACCGAAGGCCCCAGTGCCACCGCCGCATGCGTCACCCACACCCATGTCGGCACACGCCTCTTACGTTTCGTGGCCCCATAGTGAGCTCCACCGAAGGCCCCAGTGCTACCGCCTGCATGCGTCACCCACACCCATGTCGTCACGCTACTCACGCTTCGTGGCCCCATAGTGAGCTCCACCGAAGGCCCCAGTGCCACCGCCCGTATGCGTCACCCACACCCAGTTCGTCACGCCACTCACACACGCTTCGTGGCCCCATAGGGAGCTCCACCGAAGGCCCCAGTGCCTCCGCCCGCATGCGCCACCCACATCCATTTCGTCACACCCCTCACACGTTTCGTGGCCCCATAGGGAGCTCCAACGAAGGCCTTGGTGCCACCGCCCGCATGCGCAGAATGGGCACACCCCTCACGCGTTCCGTGGCGCCATAGGGAGCTCCAGTGAAGGCGTCAGTGCCACCGCCTGCATGCGTCACCCGCACCCATGTCGTCACACCCTTCGTGGCCCCATAGTAACCTTCAACGAAGGCCCCAGTGCCTCCGCCCGCATGCGTCATCCGCACCCATTTCGTCAAATCCCTCACACGCTTCGTGGCCCCATAGGGAGCTCCACCGAAGGCCCTAGTGCCACCGCCTGCATACGTCACCAGATCGCCGGATCAGCCGGATCACCGGATCAGTTTGGCCACAATCACTGGATCACCGGATCAGTTGGCCACATCACCGGATCACCAGATCAGCTGGCCAGATCAGCTTGATCACCGGATCAGTTGGCCACAGCACCAGGTCACCGGATCACCAGATCTATTGGCCCGATCACCAGATCAGCCCGATTTGCCGGATCACCAGGTCAGTTGTCCACAACACCAGGTCACCAGATCACCAAGTCACCGGATCAGTTGGCCGGATCAGCAGGTCACCGTCGCGTGCGGTTTGTGATTCAATGTGTGATGTTTGTGATTAGTCGCGTGCAGTTTGTGATTCAATGTGTGTTGTTTGTGATTCGGCGCGCGTGGTTTGTAATTCAATGTGTGTTGTTTGGCGGTCTGTGATTCAATGCGTGTTGTCTGTGATTCGGCGCGCGCGGTCTGTGATTCAACGTTTGGTCTGTGATTCGGAACCCCCTTCAGAAGTGATCCCGTAAGGGACCGAAGTGATCCCGTAAGGGACCGAAGCGATCCCGTAAGGGGCCGAAGTGATCCCGTAAGGGGCCGAAGTGATCCCGTAAGGGATTGAAGTGATCCCGTAAGGGACCGAAGTGATCCCGTAAGGGGGTGAGTGAGGAAAAGGAGCTGAGGAATAGGAAGTTCAAGCCGGAATAAGAAGTTTGAGCTAGTCGCGACCCTTGCGGGATCACTTCGGCCCCTCACGGGATCATTTCGGCCCTTTGCGGGATCTTTTGGTCCTTTAGGGGATCACTTCGGTCCTTTACGCGATCACTCCGGTCCTTTAGGGGGTCATTTCGGCCCCTTATCAAAACACTTGGGCCCTTTACAGGACTTCGGCCCCTTACGGGATGATTTCGATCCCTTGCGGGATCACTGCGGTCCTTGATGGGATCATTTTGGCCTCGTACGGGATCACGTGGGCCCCTTGCGGGATCACTTCGGTCCCTTACGGGATCATTTCGGTCTTTTACGGGATCCCTCCGGTCCCGTAGGAGATCATTTTGGCCTTTTACGGGATCATTTCGGCCACTTGCGGGATCACTTCTGTCTTTTGCAGGATATCTTCGGTCCTTTACAGGATCATTTCGGTCCCTTGTGGGATCATTTCGGCTTTTTCACGAGATTACACAGTTTGTCATTCCCCATACCCCTACCGCGCATCATATTTCCTCTCTTGTCTCTCGTGCGGACGCTTGTGACGAACGGTTGGGTCGATGGCATGGGTCTCAGACCGTTCGGGCCAAGTCCCATGGGGCCGAGTGTGGATGGCAGGCACTGGCGCCTATGCGTGGGCATCGGCTTGGGCTTCGCGCTCCTATGCGGCGGCGGCCGCGATGCCGACGGGCAAGCAGGCGACGGCGCACGCCAGCGTGGTCTGCATGGGCTACCCTCCAGACTACCACATCACGCCGGGGCTGGGGCCGTTCGCCCTCGGATGGGGGTCGCTTGCGATCGGCTTTCTCGCCGGCAGCTTGCTGACAGTGGTTGCTTTCCTCAGCTATTCACGGTTTGGGGACAGTTGGGGTCCTACAGTGGGGGAGCGCGTCAAGAAACCATATGCTTTTCGTCAGGGTATCCTGGGTTTCTTCGCTCCTCGCGCTGCGCGGTGACTTTCCGCAGCCGTTGAAGGAGTTGCTGCGTTCAGGGTGCTCCAGGCTTCCCTTCAGGTGCACCTCGCGCACGGGTTCTCAGGGTCGGGTTTCTTGCGAGGGTTTCTTGCGGCCGCGCCCGCATTGTATTACGGCCGCAGATCGGCAGAGGCACAATTTGCTCGACCACATTCGAGCCCACGGACGGCCAGCTTTGCAGGAATTTGCGGGCTTGGCGCAAACGACAGAAGTGGAAATGCTATATCGTACTGTGGGGATACAACCGCCAATCCACCCACCACCAGGACTCAAGCCCCCGGCCCGCGCGGGGCCCGCTGCGCGTGTGCAAATGTAGTGGCGTATGTGGGTTATGGTGGCACCTACAGTGCCGACGGTACAACACAATTACGTGCATGGGCTAGGCAAAAGACATGGAGTACCACGACGTATGCGTATCGCACAGCGTGGCGCGCGCGACAAATTCGATCGTGCGCAGTGTGGTGTACGTATGATGCATGGAATCGACTATGACATTTTACTGTACCGCTTGTCGCGCTTGTATGGGAGGAGGATTGGGGAGGCATTAAATCCGGGGCTTCGTGCGCACGAAAATGTCCACGCCGTCATCCCCGGTGCCAGGTCCGCCACCGATTCAGGAGCCGAAGCTGGGCGCGGCGGTTGCTCTAAGGCCAACAACGTTGGCGACCACGCCGGCACCGACACCAACATTGGTATTGCCACAGGTGTATTGATTCTTCGACAAGACCGGCGGTCAACCCACCATCTCCCGACGCCAGCTCCGACGCCGATTGTGACGGCACCATTGGTTCGGACAATCAGCCCGGCTCCGATATTGGCTCCGACGAGGGCGCCTACGCCAGCACGACGACCGGCGCCTCCACCAACACCGACGCAGGTAACCACGCCAACGCCGACACCAACGGTTATGACGGTTTCTACGATGGCGCCCCCAGCACGAAAGCCAGCGCCCACGCCAGCGTTCAGTCCACTATCTCCGACGCCAGGCTCGACGCCGACTCCGACGGCATCGTTGTTTGTGACACGTTCGGCACCGACACTGGTTCGGACATCGGCTCCGACGAGGGCGCCTACGGCGCCAGCGCCTACACCGGCGGTCACTCCACTGTCTTTGACGCCGATTCCAACGCCGATTCCGACAGCATCGCTGGTTCTGACAAGAAGTTCGGCTCCGACATTGGCACGGACATCGGCTCTGACGAGCGCGCCTGCGACAGCACGACCAGCAGCGCCTACACCAGCACCGATACCGGCGCCTACGTTGAGGGTCATTCCACGATTTCCGACGCCAGCTCCGACGCCGATTCCGACGGCGCGGCCGGTTCCGACGGCAAGTTCGGTTCCGACATTGGTTTAGACACGGGCTCCGACGAGCGCGCCCACGCCAGCACGACCACCAACGCCTACACCAGCACCGACGCCGGTATCCACGCTAACGCCGACATTAGCGCTCACGGCAGCTTCGATAACGGCGCCTATCCTACTTACACCAGGGCTCGTTCCATCATCGCCTACGCCAACCCCGACGCCGATTCCGACGGCATCGCCGCCTGTGAAAAATTCGGCACCGACATCGGTTCCGACGTCGGCTCCGAATTGCGCCTACACCTGCACGACGACCAACGCTATCACCAGCACCGACGCCAGTATTCACGCCCGCGCCAACACTAACGCTCACGACGGCTCCGAGGACGGCGCCTACCCTAGCACGAACGCCGGCGCGTTCATCGGGGCTCATTGCACCATCTCCGACGCCAGTTCCGACCCCGATTCCGACGGCGTCGCCCTTTCTGACAAGAAGATCGGTTCCGACTTTGGTTCGGACACGGGCCCCGACGGGTGCGCCTACGCCAGCACGACCACCAACGCCTACACCGGGGCTCAATCCACTGGCTCCGATGCCAGCCCCGACGCCGATTTTGATGGCATCGGCGATTCTGACATCAAGCTCGGGGCATCGGCTCCGACGACTGCGCCTACGCCAACCCGATCACCAGCGCTCATACAAACACCGACGCTAGGACCGACGACGTTCGCACCCACTCTAGTGCCAACGCGCACGCGTACGCCTACGCAGGAAATGACGATGGCACCTACGCCAGCACGACGACGGTTGGCGCCCAGGCCACCTCCAGGGCCCAATCGGATTGGACATCTAGTAGTACACTCGGGGCTTCCATCCAAGCCAATGCGAACACCCACGCCAGCGGTTACGAATCCATCGATGCCGGCGCCTACGCCAACCCGAACGCCGGCGGTTATTCCAGCACCAGCGTTACCTCCGACGACGTTGGCAGCCACGCCGACGTCACCGCCTACACCCACGACGGCACCGACGATGGCGCTAACGAGAACACGAATGCCGACGCTTGCAGCATTGAAAAGTGCGCTTACGCCAGCACGACTACAAGGACCCACACCAGCACCGACGCAACCAAATTGTTGTCGCTTCGCGAATCCCCACCAGCCCATCCAGAAACGATGCCCAGAGGAATTGCCTCGATCAGAGAAGTGGGCAGCACACAGAGGAAGCCATTATGAGACATCTTGGGATATCTTGAGCCATCTTGGAGGTCATTTTGGGCTCTCCCAGACGCTCTTGGAGTCATCTTAATCCGTGCCCCCCCCCAAGAGGCCTCCATGTGGCTAAAACCTGTGTAGAATCAATGATTAGGCATTCTCGCCGAGGCCTCTTGGAGCATCTTGGGTGCATCTGGGGGGGCTCTTGGGGCCTCTTGGGGGTCTCTTGGGGGCCTCCGGGGGGCCTCTTGGGGGCCTCTTGGGGCCATTTTGGGGCCATCTTGGGACCTCTTGGGGCTTCCTGGGCGCTTCTTGGGGCCATCTTGGAGGAGATCGATCAAACAAGAGGGGGGGTTGAATTAGCGTCCCCCCTCGGAAGCCCCTAAAATCGCCTCTTGGACCCCTCTTGGAACGCTCTTGGAGTGCTCTTGGGCGCTCTTGGGGCCGTCTTGGGGCTCTTTTGGGGCTCTCTTGGGGCCCTCTTGGGCCATCTTGGAGCCATCTCCAGGCCTCGGATGGCCATCGGAAGCGAAAAGGCGAGAAAGCAAAAATCATTGATTTTCCTTAGGTTTTGGGACGATTTTGGCCTCTTCGGGGCCTCCTTGGGGAGCTGTTTGGCCACTTGGAGTTATCTTGGGGCCGTCTTTGGGCTTCTTGGAACCATCTTAGGAGCCATCTCGAGCGATCTTGCGCTATCTTGAGCCATCTTGGAGCTCATCTTGGGTTCTCTGAGGCGCTCTTGGAGCCGTCTTGGGCCATCTGGGACGCTCTAACTACCAACGGCCCCCCCCGTCCAGGTCCAGGGGAGAGGGTAGGGGGAGGGGTAAACCCCTCCCCAAGGGGGAAGAGGGAGGGGTGGAAGAGGATCTGTTCTAGACCACCTACGCCCAGAGGGCTGGTGGGATTATGTTTGCGATTGGTGTTCGTATGGGGGGCGGTGAGTTGTACAATATGCGGCACTACACGTTATTACGAGGGATATCGGTATGGTGCCGACAATGGAAAACGACAAGTATTTTATCGCTTCACGACGACAATGGTGATTGTGTGGGACACCGTAGAGAATCTCGACGGCGCGGGCTTACTATGTGACCGATCCTGACTCCAGGCTACGGGGTTGCACATAATGGGCGATCTTGCAGCATGGTTTGGGGAACGACTTCCAATGGTCTGGGTATGTTGCCTATGTCTGTGGTATCCATTACGATCTACAGGTTATTTCCTGTTTGTGGTGTCCGCATCGGGGAAGCGAAAAATGGCCACCATTATCGCGAGAAGAGGCGGCGGCAAACTCACGGAATCTGGGTATATTGGGATCGACGGACGCACAACCACAGCCACCTCAACCTACATATCCGCATCCGCATCCCGCTCCTACTCCAGTTCCGACTTCCTCGGCTTCAGGACGACCAGTTTCGACTACGGCTTTCGAAGGACAAAGTGCGACAACGCGACTTGCAGGTTCTACTCCGGTCGCACCTCCGGCACGGGCAGCAAATAATATAAGTAATAATCCAGAGGAACCGCTCTCCCCGTGCAGGGCAGAATTCGACCCTCGTCCGCTTCCGCCCGCCCCCTCTCCTCCGAATCCCTCGGTTGGCCCCTTCCGCGCGCCCTCCCGACTGCCCCGCCCCTTCTGCCTCCGAATGCCGCCCCGCCTCCGACACCACCTCCGATGGCTACGATCTCTCGTGGGGAAGCCGTCTCTGCTCTCCGATCGCTGGGGACCTTGACCGCAACTGCTGGACCGCCCCAAACCGCCGAGGCAGAATTATCGCCCGGTCTTGACCGAACAGAGGCCAGAGCAGAAGGTGATGGAGCCCCACACCTCCCCGCTCAGGAAAACATAGGCGCCCTACGACCCGACACGACCAACCACGGTGCGCTTCCCGCTCCGCTTTTTGCCGACCCCCCCGGCCTCGCCGCCCCCGCCGGCCCCTTCTGGCCCCCCTCCGTCTCTCCCATGGCCGCCCCATCCACAATGCTGTCGATCGCAGGCTTCCGCAAGCCTCTGCTCATCCCACTTCCCCGCGGATGCGAGAGTGCCATTGGGACCCGAGCCTCTTCCACGCGAAAGTGCTCGCCCTCCCCCAGCGACTTCCCCTGGCGATGCTCCTTCCGACGGCTGCGCGGTCTGGCGCACCCATTCCGACTCCAGCCCCCACACCTCCCAGACCTCCGGCCCTTGTTGCATGCATGGCCACTCCAGAGGCCCCCACGGGGAACCCGAGGCGCCATCTCGTGAGGAAGCACTGGCATGCGACATGGGCGCCATGAGCGAGGTTGACGATGACGACGGCGACGACGTTATCATCACAGGAGTTCGGGACGAGGGCGGAGAACTCCTACCGGGGGACGTTGCAACCCTGACCGATGGCCTTCCAGACCAAACCCATGTTCCTGGCCGTGTCCAACCTCCCTCCTTTCACGGCTCCGCCCCAAACATGTTCTCTGACCTTGCGCCTGCGCCGACGACAGGGGGGGCAATCCACAACTTGTTGGAATTAGTGGATGCCATGCCATTGAGAAGCGTGCAGAAGCACGTTCGGAACATAATACAACTACATCATCGGTCGCAATTTATCGTGCCATTAATTTGAGCGGCGGCGGCAAGCAATGCGGACTCAGCACTTCTGACCTGGATGTGTAGCGTTGTCGAAAGATTCGGTGCTGCGTTACATGGAGTCAACGGTCCTCCAACGGCACATGCAGTCCGCGGTGCGTTCCAAGATTGCCACCAAGCATTCCGGAGCTTCGGTATCTAAGATGAACTAGGATTTCAAGCATGGTTACGGGCGGAAGATTGGTAACAGAAGGTATTCAAATCGGTGGTGACATACACCCGGGGATACAACGACAAATATTACATCGATCTATCCCTACATCGCCGAACGTCTCAGATTCGGAATTGGATTTCATAGCAGTTGCGGAATCTGTTTACTTACCATCAACCACAGTTTCGGCATGTTTTGTTCATGCGCATATGCAACCACATTGCGGTTCAACCCTCCTGTCACGACGCGCGCAGACCCTCGCCCTCAGTTCCGGGAAGCGCAGGACATGCAGACAATCAGCCGGACTTCGGACCACATTTTTTCCTTCGGCGCAGCCATGATCTATACACCGATGGGTGCGCAGCAGCTCGGCGGCCAGGAAGATCGGCGCACGCGGCGGAAAATAGCACCAAGCGCAAACGGCGCTAAGATACGAAGAGGAGGAGGAGGAGGAGGAGGAGGAGGAGGAAAAGGAGGAGGAGGAGGAGGACGGGGGGGGCGGCCGGGGCCATCAGCTGCCACGGTCTACCCACGCACAGATCGACTGCTAGCGGGTCAGCCCCATCGGGGGCGTCGAGGATGGCGACACCGTTGTTAACCAGAGTCACTGCCAGAGCGTCTTGTGCTGCCACGGACGCGAGGCAGGTCCATCGCGCCTTCCACGCACGAACCGCCGCACTCCGAAGAGGTGCTGGTGCTGACCAGGCCTTTGCCGCAGAGGCGTGTTCAAGAAAATATAAGGCTTCCCCGTTTAGCCTCCCTCCAGCCTCCATCGCAACCACAATCAGCTCGAGCGTAGGGCACCACAATTACCTCCAGGAGTTGCAAGACTCCCAAACGGGCGGGTTCATTTATTTACAATCAGTCCATTTGCGTGCGGAAATTGATATCATAATCCGAACTTTGAAGGCAGTGCCGACATGCATCCGAGAAGAACATCTCAGGATTATTACACATGTGCTTGCAACGGTGCGCGGTGCCAGCACCAATTGGAAGAACGGCCGATCTTCCGAGGCAAATTGTGTGGCAACTTGGACATCATTATTGTCATTGCCCCGGATGTTTCAGCTCGGCATGGTTCAACAAAGCCGAGAAACGACGATTGGACAGCTTCCAAGCAAAATGCCTCAGGAAAATTGAACATTTCCCATTCGTTCATATCGAAAGTATCAAACAACATCATTCTGGAGAGAAGCCAACAAGTGGCTTACACATCGCAGTTATTGCAACAACAACTTCAATTATTTTGGAAGATTGGCCAATATTGGCCGGAGCCCTAATTCTCACGCGCTGCGCGCCGCAACGTCTCAACCTGATGGCCCCAAGCCGGTTGCGCTACTTTGCAAACGCACGCGGGGGAGACCAAAAAGAGAATGGGCAGCAGGATTATTATCATTTATTTCTTCTTGTTTCCCGAGTTCTGAAGCTTTAATGGACACTCTGTTAGACGACCAAAAATGGGCCGCGTTAGCAATCAAAGTTTCCAGGCCAATTGAATGCGGAGAAGACGAGCACCTATGATTTGCATTGCATGGCTTGTGCGTCTTGCCAGGGAACAAGTACATCATTATCTTCCTCCTCCGCCCCCCCCCCTTCTCCTTCCGCCATCCCGGCGCGCATTTGGCGCGCCCAAGCCACTTGGGCACGCGTTTGGCATGTAATCCGTCTGTTCATCATCTCCCCCCCTCTTCCTTCCATCCGCTCGGCGCGCATTTGGCGCGCCCAGGCCAGGTTGGACCTTGCCCGCGCGCTTTTGGCGCATGGCTGCTTCGCTCGCCCCGGATGCTTCCACACGCGACGCAACATGGAGGGGGGGAGGGGGGGGGGGAATTACGAAACCGAATCGCGATGTTTGATCGTAGAGAATGAAGCGCACTACTCTCGGATACCCAACGCCAGAGTGACCATGACCATCGAAATGAAGAAGATACCCAAAGGCAAACCTGCCCTCCGCCCCCCCCCCCCCCCCCCGCATCAACAATGCGGAACATGCAGCAAGTGCAAGGGCGCAATCATTAATCGAACTGGGTGAATTGGGCCATGCAGCCCGAATTTTCATTTTCTCGGCGCTCGCACTTGGGACGGACGCCATTCTGAATGAATTGAACCACCCCTCCCCCGCCCGGCCGACGATATTCCACAAGAAATCCACGAGGCCAACGCTTCAAATCCAGGCTTCCTTAATCAAGATACTTTCGCGCGGGTCGCCTGAACCTCGCGGAAAGGCTTCAACGCAGGACTCTGGGGAGGACGGTGCTAGAATTACGTGAGATGTCGCGGATTTTGCGGCACCGGCGCAAATGCTGAATGCGATTGCGGATGTCCGCAGATTGGCATTGAAAAACCTTGTTCGTCAATATCAGAGAGCATTCCGCCATTCTGTGGAACCGCATAATTTTGGGATATATGACCAGAGCGGAACCGATGCAGCACTACAACTCCCGTAGCCATTTTGGCTCAAGGTTTTGGGTTTCCCAGGGGAACGCGTGGATACCGCTAGTCCGCGGCTCGGCCCCGGAGTTCTCATCGCACCGCTGTGTCAGCCGCCTGGCGACACAGCATCGAATTTCGTTCCCTGCTCACTCATGGGCAAAACCGCGACTGGCTATGTCAAGCGCACGCAGTGCGCATGCAAGTGGGCGCGGCGCGGCAAAGACACATGTTTCTCGTGCAATGCCCCGCTCGAGATCCCTACCTACCCCTGGCGTGAAGCTAGCGGGGCTTGGTCCGACACTGGCTGGAAGTCTCGCGCGCGCGACCACGGCTATGGCAAGAAGAAGGGGCGAGGCCAGTCGGCACCCTCTGACGACACCAGGGCCCCCCTCGACACGCGTCTGCGCGAAATCGAATCTCGCGTCGGTGCCGACAGTCAGGCGGCCCTCGATTCATTCAAGAAGGTCGCACTGCCGCAGCCCAAGGAGCCTGTCGAGACCCTGCGCGCCAAGTACCAGAGGCTCATGGGGGCGGAGCGCAGGGCCAACCAAGCTCTGGACAAGGCAGCGCTCTCGGAGCACAAGGCGGAGGTGTCGCTCACGGAGTGCCCAGAGCGCGCAGCAGAGGCCGCCGACGCTCTGGCCACGGCCAAGAAGGACGTCAGCGACACGCTCGAGCAGATCAACCGCGAGCGGGGCACAGCCCCGCGTAAGGATGGCCAGTCTCCAGCCATCAACCTCACCAGTCTCCTGTCGCAGGACCTCGAAGACCTCAACTTCCAGGAGGGCGAAGCCTTCTCGACAGAGGGCCTGGACCTCGATGACACGGAGAAGCAGCAATGGGAGACCCACGAGGCAGCCTTCGCCAAGGAGTTCAAGACCGCGGTCAATCAAGCGTTCGGAGCCGCGGCGGAGGAGCTACAGAGGCGACGACGCGAGTTGGAGGAGCTGCGGCAGCGGCTCCACTCCAAGAGGAGGCGCACGCATCCAGACCCAGCAGAGGAGGCGGCCCAGCCTGCAGCTGCGACGGAGGGCGCAGGCGCCAGTGCTGGGCCGAAGGCTGCTGAACCTGGCGCAGACACTACTACTGCCGATGCTGCCGAACTGGCCCGCGCAGCTCGCCATCGGGCAGCCGACGCCACACAGCCCCCTGCGCCAGGAGGACAGGCCTCCCCAGCAGCGTCGGGGCTTTAGCTCGACCAAGCGGCACACGCGCGGCTCAGCCATGGGCCGTGGCGGGCTCAAGCCGCACCAGCGGCCTGGGCTGCAGTTGGCCGGGCCCAATGCTAACGCATGGTCGACATTGATTGACTACATCGACGGGCCCACCGAATTCGCCCCGCATCATATCTTCTTCCTTCAGGAGCTCAGACTCCCACCGGACTGGCGTGACGAAGTGGCCGCAGCATGTTTTGGACGGAATCCCATTGCCGCTTTCACTCCCTCAGCAGCGGGGGAAGGCGGCGGAAGGAGCGTTGGGGTTGGAATCCTAGCACCACGCAATATCGGCTTCACAGTCTTAGAGGGAAAGAGTGGCTACGATGTCTCCCCACCAGGATCGGAAGGCAGAGTAGCAGCAGCATGGGCGCCAGCAGGCCAGGCTGGAGTACCCATGCTCATCAGCGCATATTTCTGGACAAATGAGGCCTGGACCATCAGGAACCTCTCCATTCTCGACGCCATCGGTGACCTCATCGTCTCGTACGGAATCCATTGGGTGCTGCAGGTAGACTTCAACAATGACATCCAATCGTTGGTTGACACAGGCTGGATAGAAGACGTCTCGGGTGTGACACTGGTCCCCGACGGACCTACGTGCGCTGGCATGGGAGGTGGCCGCACTATTGATTACTTCATTGTTGACTCCACCATCGCTGGGGCCTTTGGGCAGGCCACGGTATTAGACAGCGCGCGCCACCTTCCCACACTCGCCAGTTCAGATTACGCTCTGCCGAAGCATACGTGTCAAGCATGGTTGGAAGCTGTCTCGTACGAAGCCTTTTCCATTACATCGGCCGCCAGGATGCGTGCCAGAACCGCCTGCGTGGCCAGAGTTCGCGCACAACGTAAATTGGACGGACGAGGACATGCACTCCAAATGGTTGATGTTCTCGAGGCTGGCTGAGCGTGAACTGGTGGGCATGTGTCAGGAAACGACCCCAGTGCTTACTGTGGCAGAGGAGACTACCCGCGCTGGATACGACCCCCCCCGGTTGGACCACAGCCCCACGCACGGCCCCGAGATGCACCTCAGTCACGATGCTGGCGATGGATAGCAGCCCGTGCCAGCGACATCGTTTTCATTTCCCAGGCGGCGCTGTCGGCGCGGTCCTGGGGTCCTCTTAGGGCCAGATGGAACAACCTGCAGCGGCGTATACTGGGGGGATCAGAACGGCGGTTCGCTCCACCGGGTGAGAGGTCGCCAGAGTTACTTAGACGTATGCTGGTCATGCTAGAAGCTGAGTACACCATCGACACCCTGGCACGCGACATCTACCCTGTCATGGAGCTGCAGCGAGAGGCCCAGCGAGAAGCTCAGGCCACTGAAAGGGCCCAAGCTGCAGAACGCTCTAAGAGCTGGAGATCTAGACTCAAGGATGCATCTCGAGGGGGCGCAGGCTACATACATCGACTTACTAAGTGGGCATCGCCACCCATCGCAGGTCAGAAGAATGGGTTCACTTCATTTCAGTTGGGGGACCCACAGACGGCTGCTGATGTTGAGGCAGAGGCCTGGTTCAAGGTGTGGGCAAGTCACGGTGCCATCAGCGCAGGCACCCCGCATCGGCCGTGGGAACATATCGAGTGCGACCACAGTATGTTGGAAGGCATTGCCAACATATCGCTTGAACGCTTGCGTGCAATATGTCGGGCATTCAAGCAACGCACTGGCATCGGCATTGACTGTTGGCACCCTCGCTGGTGGAGTTGGTTTTCTGATGGCGCAGTGCAGTTTCTCACCGACTTTCTCCATTATGTCTCACGCAGGGCCCATTGGCCGTTTCAGATCAGATATATTATGTGCGGCAGCAAGGGTTTTCATAACTGAACACGGGTTTCCATAACTGAACGCGGGTTTCTATAACTGCCAGCACGGGCTTCCATAATTGCCAGCACGGGTTTCCATAACTGCCAACACGGGCTTCCATAACTGCCAGCAGGGGTTTCCATAACTGCCAACACGGGTTTCCATAACTGCCAACAGGGGTTTCCATAATTGCCAACACGGGTTTCCATAATTGCCAACACGGTCTTGTTCTTATAATTGCCATTACGACCCCTGCACGGCCCTGCACGGCCCTCTAAGGCCCCTGCATCCTTCGCGCGCATCTTCATTATGCAACTAAGCTGTACCTCCACGGGCCCCCCGCCCCTCGCTACGCGGGCGCCAGGAGGCGCCGTGGGAGCCAGATTTGTGAGCTTATTGTTTGCCCTTTTCTTTGCTATCCTACCTCCTCCTCCTCCCCCCTCCTCCTCCTCTCTCCCCCTCCTCCCCCTCCTCCTCCTCCTCCTCCTCCTCCTCCTCCTCCCCCTCATTCTCCGATTGTGGCTCCTTTCCTTTTCTCCCATTCTGGCTCCTGTCCATTCCTCCCATTCCGCTTCTTTCCCATTCCTCCCATAATGACGCCCTCCCATTCCGGTTCCCTCCCGTTCCCCCCGTTCCGATTTTTTTGTTTTTTTTATCTTCCCCTTCCGGTTCCCATTTCGTTTTCCCCAAAACTCCCAATTCGGTTCCTTCCGGCTCTCTCCCATTTCTGTTGTTCCGGCTCTTTCATTCCGATTTTCTTCCGTTTTTTCCCGTTCGTGGCCCCATTCCTCGAATTCCGGTTCCATTCCACTTCTCCCATTCCGGCTCCCTCCTATTCCTCCCGCGCTGGCTCTCTCAAATTCTTCTTGTCCCGGCTCTTTCCCATTCCGGTTCCTCTCGCTCTGGATCTTTCTTATTCGTTCCGATTCCACTCCTCCCATTATGGTTCCCACTACTTCGATTCAGGCTCCTCTCCATTTCTCCCATTCCGGCCCCCTCCCAGTCCTCCAATTCCGCGTCCACCCCCCATTCATCCCATCCCGGCTCCTTCCATCCTCTCCCATTTAAATTTATTCTCATTCCCCGCCTTCCGGTTCTTCCGACCATTTGCTATCCAGAGTTTGCCCCGTTCCGTTTTCTACTTTTTTTCTACCCGCATTTTTCTGCGCGGTCGGCGCTCCTGGGCCGGCAGCAGCCAGCAGCGCGGATCTGGGAACAAGACGGGGGATGAAAATAATAGGAAGAAAGATTAGGAGCAGCAACAAGAGGAGAGGATGGAAGACACGAGAGATTTGAGATAGGGGGCTGTCACGAGAATAGTGCAAGAACAGCGCGGCATCGCAGCGCCGTGAACAGCATGGAAAATACAGTACTCGCTGAAATACGGAAAGAGCTACATTATGTCAGATGTTGCACGCCCCCCTCTTCCCCTCTATCCAATCCTTCCAATCGCCATCGTGTGTACAACGTGTTATATTGGGTACCTGCTTCCCGTTCTCCCTGCCCCCCTCATCTTGCTCAGCTTCCGCCCCTTCCCCCGCCCCTCCGTGAGCGCCCGTGGACCGCGCCCTTTGGCGTCGCTCGCAGCTGCGGGCCGAGGAAGAACTGAAGGACGAGGACGAGGTGGAGCACGAGGAGGAGGAGGAGGAGGAAAAGAAGAAGGGCTGGGAGGCCCGAAGCCTCAGAGCCACTCGTCCGAGTCGTGCTTCTCATCGGCGCAGTCCTGCGGCGGCGAAAAAGCGCACCGATGCCGATTTCCCCCTCTCCCTCTCCCTCCCCCGCTCTCTTAGAAAAGGCGCGGGGGAGGGCAGAAAAGTATCGGAATCTGCGTTTTCTTCCGCATTCGTGTCCTCGTGGTCGCAGATCATCAGGGGGCCGTCTCCGGGCGGTTCAGGTTCTTTCTTATGTTTCTTTCGTTTCTTGTTTTTTGTTGATTCTTTCTTCTTTTTCTCTTTATTGCCATTCTTGCCATCTTTGTTCGCATCAGTTTCTCTGGCGTCGGATTCGAAAAGGTCGCAGGTCTCGGATTCGAAGCTCCCGAACAACTCTTGCTCCAAATCCTCCTCGGCGCCCCCGTTCGCCTCCAGCGCGCCGATCAAATCGGCCACGAAGTCATCGTCCTTTTCCGCGGCGGCGAAAGTGCATGGAGCCGCATGTTCTGGTGGCGGCCGGGGGCGGGACATCCCGCCCAGGGGGCGCGCGACCCTCTCGCCGTCGATCGTCTCTGCGACTCCGCGCCCCCCCCTTCCTCTGCCCCTGCTTCTACCTCCGCGGCCTCTACCTCCGCGCCCGCGCCCTTGCCCGGCAGGGCGGGGTTCGCCGTCGGCGGACCCCGGCCGGCTCCGGCTGCGGCTTCGCGACCTGAGCGCGGCAGAAGCACGCGGTAATCGCGCGGTAAATTATCGGAAATCGTTATCGCGAGTGGCAATAATCGCATCGAGGTGAAATCTTGAGCGCTTTCCTGAATCTCTCATCCCCCCTCCTCCTCTTCTTTGTCCTCGTCCTCGTCCTCCTCCTCCTCCTCCTCCTCCTCCTCCTCCCCCTTCTCCTCCTCCTCCTCCTCCTCCCTCCTCCTCCCCCTCCTCCTCCTCCTCCTCCTCCTCCTCCTCCTCCTGCCTCCTCCTCCTCCTCTTCCTCTTCCTCCTCCTCCTCCCCCTCCTCCTCCTCCTCCTCCTCCTCCTCCTCCTCCTCTTCCTGCTCCGGCATGCGATCGTGGCTGAATTGGGGAACGCACGGGGCCCTGGTAACACCAGTTCGGCGCCTCGCCCTGCCCGTGCGCCGCGCGTGCACCGGGGCCGCCGGCGAATGGTCGACATACTTCAGTTCATGTTGCAACCACAGGTTGCGTTCCGTTTGGCCATCGACAATGTAATGCGGATGGGATTCCACGAAAGTCCCATCGGCCATGAGCGTCAGAAGCGTGTAGTGTCGGGAATAGTACAATATTTGCGTAATGTCATAGTCTGCAGGCCCGTCGCCTGTCTCGATACCCAATGCTTCCCGTGCTGCCTCCCTTTGCACCAAGTTTTCGCGGGAGCATAGAGCGCTCACTATAATAGTGTACAGATAGCTGTCAAATTTGCCACCATCGTATTTAAGGCACAACATCAATTTTACATTGTTCGGCGCTGTCATAACGATATGATAGTTGCCTTCCTGCACCATGTTGAGAATGCCATATGTTGTCAAACGGCGTCGTTGTGTTTTCTTCTCACTGTCCGCCATGCCTGGGTCGTTTTCTGACAACGAACCTTTGCCGTGCAACAAGCCTTGGCATGGCTTTGAAGGCGGCGGTTCCGACGGTGACCCGCTGCTAATGCCAGGCGGCACATCTGAGAACGTTTTCTTCTCCATCCAAGCTCGCACGGCCCGCTCGATGAATTGAATTTCGTCGAGAACGCCCATGGTCTTCGGCTTATCTTGCATGCCAATTTCAACCACCGACCAGAAACTTTCAATGCAATTACAGCAGTAGGATGAAAACGGCGGGCGCACTCTTTCGGGGAAGTTCTGCCACAGCGCCTTGAACAACGTTCGTTCCCCAATTTGCGTCTCCGTGATATGTGCGCCTCTCATGTATTCCGCGCGCCGCGCGTCGCGGCGATTGGCGCGCCCCCGGCAGTTCGTCGCTTGATTTCCCAATGTCTTGCAGCGCCAGTGGCGCCCTCGCCGCGGACTCCGGCGGGGCAAGGGCGAAGGGGGGGGCGACGACGACGAGGGCGGGGCGAGGAGGGGGGGAAGGGCAGGGGGGCGAGGAGGAGCGGCAGGAAGGCGTCACCGAAGTGCTGCGAAAGTTTTCCAAGACGGCGCAGGAGCCGCCGGGGGGCGTCTCCCCCTACGACGGCCGCGGCGCGGCGGCGGTGGGATCGCGCGGCAGCGCAATTGATTGGCGAAATTCGTTTCGCCTTTGTCCTCTAAGTCCTGGAAGACACGACGCCAAAATCTATCAAATAGTTCTGGTTCTAAGAAAGCGCTCTGGTGGACGTAGTCGGTGACATTTTTGCTGTAATTGTGGTGCTCCCAGCGCCCTGTCTCTTTCTTAATGTCATTTTTTTCACGTGTTGTAGGCATCGCACGTGCGCGGCTAATGGGAAGAGGTCTTGAAACACGCTGACCAAGGCAGCCCCGCCATCTAGGTGCACCGCTGACGTTTGTTCCACCAAATCAATACCGACATGCCTCATTGATTCGATCACGCTGTCCACCAACGCCCCCGCTGCTTTGTTGTTTTCTTGAGGTGCGAGCGCGATAGCCAAAGGTACGAACGCAGTCGCCCATTCACCCCTTGCGAAGCGCACTCCCAACCAGCCTAATCCTATTAACTTGAAGTTATGGAGGCCTTGGTCGCGCGTTCCGTCGCAGCACAAACGAAACTTACATTCGGGCCCATGTTGTTTGATCATATCCTCTGCCAAACTTATGAGGTACCGGCGCCGAAACACAATGATGAGGGACTCTTTGTGTGAATGGGCGGGGCCCACGATTAACCGCCACTCTGGGCCCCCGGGCCGGGGGATTCGGTCGTTCGCCAAGTCCCCCCATTCGCTTCGCGCGGACGGCGCCGACCGGGCGCCAGCGGCACGATGCAACGCTGTCCTTGCCTCGTACACAGCGGTCTCCTTCGGTAGGTATGTTGCCTTAGCGCCCGCCTCGATCCTCTGGTTTATTTAAGTAGAAACAGAGAGCGGATTGGCTGCCATCTCTTTTTTGATTCCCTCTTTGTTCTTCCGAACTTGGCATTTGGATAATTGTGGCTTGCGCGTGCCATCTTCGTAATAATGAACAACTCCATGTTGCAATGTGTACTTAATGCGAACTTTGCACAGGCCGTTATTCGTGCCATGTCCATCTGAACGTTGCTTGCAATAAATAAGAACGCACTCTTCTGGAGCCCCGCCTTCTCCCACCACGGCACGGAAATTTGCAATTTGCATTGCTTTGCCTGCAAGCTCGTCCCGGACGAATGTTTCGAAAGGCCTTGAGATCTGGCGCCCTGGGCCGATTTCTGTCAAAACTGGTTTTGCATATGCGGCCGCTGTTGGTTCTGGGCCTTCGGGATCCTCTTCTTTCACGCGTGATAACCCTGGGGGGGCCGCTCGACGCGCCTGCGCCAGCAGCATCCTGTTCCTCCTTCGCACGCGTCGAAACCGGTTGCGGCGGTGCCGATGAAGCGGCGTTCGATGAGAAGAAAAAAGAAAAAAAAAAAAAAAAAAAAAAAAAAAAAAAAAAAAAAAAAAAAAAAAACGCAATTCTGCAGCGCGCGGGCCGCGGGGGCCGCCCACTGCATATTGGAGATCGTCTTCCTAGGGGTAACTAGCGAGAAAAGAACGACGACCGACGACGACCACACACGATTGCGACGACCACGACGACGACGGACGACGATGACGACAAGACAACGATTTCGGCGACAACGACGACGACGGACGACAATGGGCGACGACGGACGACGACAGACGACGACGACGACGACGGACGACGACGACGACGACGACGACGGACGACTGTGACGACGGACGACGACGACCGACCACGATTCAGCGCAGAGCATATTGAATGTAAGCGATCCTTTTGAGGCGTCAACCGGCGACTCTGCGACGCCCGCCACAACCACAATGCAGTTGGTTTGTCGGCGGCGACACGCATGTATAGAGGAATGTCGTATTCGGGTTCTGCAAGTTCTCCGTCTGCAACGGTCCGCCTAGGGTTCAAACCGCGCGATGGCGGTCGGGGGGCGGCAAGCGACGCAAGTGAACCGTGCAGGGCACAAGCCGTGCCTGCCGAAAAACGCCTCGGGATACCGTGGCCTTTATATTGTAATTGGTCAGCAGGCTATAAGCCCGTTGCGGACGGATGCGTACCATGTCCTCGTACCTCTCGTCGAAATGTGCATCGCGGCGGCGGACGATGGCCTCGCGGCGCCGGTTCAAGAGGTTGTGCCGCGCCACGCTCTGGGTCGGCCTGTCCTCGCCAAGATCGTCTGCGGGTTCGCCGCGCGGGCGAAAGCGATCTTTTTGGAGGCGTTTACGCTCTTCACGATATTCTTCCCAGGGGGGCCGCAAGGAGCAATTCTAAGTGTTTTTTGCATGTTCTCATTCTTCTTTGTTTTGTTTTTGTTTCTCTCTCTCTCTCTCTTTTTCTCTGTCTCTCTCTCTCTCTCTCTCTCTCTCTCTCTCTCTCTCTCTCTCTCTCTCTCTCTCTCTCTCCTCTCTCTCTCTCTCTCTCTCTCTCTCTCTCTCTCTCTCTCTCTCTCTCTCTCTCTCTCGTCTCGTCTCGCTCGAGAGTGCCCTGCACTCAGACCGCAGCCGCGACGCGAAGCGCCCCGCCTCGGAGTCAGACTCCCAGGCCTCGCGAGACCGGAGGGGTCCCAGCAGGACCTTACTGATTCGCGTCACCTCTCCACACCAGAGTGCCCGCAGCAATGGCCCCCAAGAAGCCGGAGCGCCGTCGCTCTTCTAAGCAGCCTCCGAGCTCCCGCCCTACGCGCCCTGCTGCTGAAGGGTCCCTCCTTCAACGCAAGCAGGACTGCATCGCAGCGTTCAAGCAAGCGGGGTCTGACCGCCCCACGGCCGCCTACAACGGGCTAGCCGAACTGAACGCGGACGAGCTCCAGGCAATGTACGACATGCACAAGTCCAACACGAAGAAGCTTGGCAGCGCCCTTATCCGCATGTGCGCCGCCAACCAGATTAGCTACACGCTCGATCATCACCAGCGCAGCAAGCCTAAGCGCACTGGCGGTGACACATCGCACCCACCAGCGGGTTCCGCACGTCTTCAGGCTGCGGACACCCAATTCATCGCCTTGGACCCTGCCTTTTGGAAGGTCCCTGTCCTTGCCGAACCCACCTCGCCTGACGACGGCAAGACGTACAAGCCCAGCATCAGCCTCCACGACTACGAGAGTGGTGAACGGCTGCTGCAACACCACCTCGAGCAGGGCAAGCGAGCCACGGGTCAGCTCGCGATTGCTGTCATGGGCCCGAAAAACGACAACTACGTCGGTACCGAGCTCGCCGTCCCCGTCCTGAAGCGCCACCCCAAGGCGCCCAAAGTGGTCCACACGCACGTCCCCGTGATCGTGTGCCAGCTGGGCACCAAGGAGGTCGCCTGCACGGAAAAGGTAGCCGTCGCCACCATCGACCCTGCCGACCACGTCTGCTGGATTCGGGCGACCATACACGAGACCGAGGCCATTGCCGCAGTCCCCTCCATGCACCAGGCCTTCGAGGACCAGTTCTCGGGAGGTGCCCCCGTGAACGGTGGTCCACGCGCCAAGGGCCCTTTTCGAGGCGACTCCGCTCCACAGGACAAGGCGCGCCAAAAGCACAAGGAGTCCAAGAAAGACGCTCGCCGCCAGGAGCTCGATGGCCAGCTCCACGACACCTTCAAGGCCCTCTTCCACGGCAACTTTAAAGCCGTCACCATCCTCGAACCCTGCAAAAGCCTAGGCAGGTTTGGATCGGGCGTCGGAAAGAGGTCCCTGGCTGCCACCTTCGGCGTCAGTCTCCAAGCGGTCGACAAGGTCCTGGCGGGATCAGGGCAACTCGGTGCCACCTACGACCTCAGCAACGTAGGTGCAGACGAGCCCACCGCCGACAAGTATCAGACCGTTGGTTCCCTGAGGACCAGCCCATCACGATGGCAGACGCGTTCCAGAAGTCGGTGGAGTTCAAGGCCCTGGGAGTCGTCAGGCACGGCAAGTCAGGCCTGCTGGGGATCCGTGTTCCGCGGGGGTCCGACGTCGCCAAGGCCGCTGCTGTCAGCATCCGCGGCTGCGAGGCTACCCTCGCCAAGACGCGCTACCGCATCACTGGCATTGCGGCACGCCACGCCACGCTGACCCAGCTCGCCAAGACTCTCACGGGCCCGTCCGTTAAATGGGACTGTGAGGTCTACCACGCCGCCTGGGACCCAGCCACTGCGGCCCAGTTTGCCTTAGTGCGCGCTCATCGGCCCCCACTCACCTATACGGTGCAGGTCGCGGGGTGCCCCATCCCGTGGAGCATCACCGAGGCCCCGCTGGCTGAGGTGGCGCCGAAGCGGGACAACGTTACCATCGTCACGCCTACCACCATCACAGAGCCTGTGACGCCGCCAGCCGGTGGTGGCGGCTTTAGCCCCGCCACCGGCACACTCCTCACCAAAGCGGCCCAGAGCCCCTACCTCCACGACCTCATGACTGCCACGCCCAAAGGCAAGGGCGTCGCACCGCTCCTGACCCCCAAGGAGGAGCCTTCAGCCAAGCGCCACCGCTCCTCCAGCGGGAAACGTAACGCCACGCCGCGCGCAAGGCCACCCTGCGCCCCAGGCCGCAGCTCCTCTGCACCTCCGCACGGCACGGACGGAGCCGCTGAACCGACGGCCGCCCCAGGACCAGGTGGCCACGACCCCTGGCTTGGCACGGCGGCGGCAGAAGGTGGGAGCCACACCGAAGGCGACGCTGCCACAGCCGCCGAAGTACCAGGTGACGTCGTCGACGTCGAGATCCTCTCATCAGGTGATGAATACAGCGTGGCCTCCCACGAACTCAACACCTTCGGCGAGCGCTTCGCATCGGCCTCTAAACCGCCCGATGCTGCCACGACCCGCATCCAGCACATGGAACAGCAGCACGAGCTGCTAGCCAACACGGTGGATAACATGCAGGTGCAGCTTGCGGGCGTTCTCTCCTCCCAGGCCACACTCACGGAGCACGTTTCAGGGCTGGAACGGGGGCTTGCCACCGTCGTCACCCAGCAACAGACGGCAACCGCCGACGCCGCTGCACTGCGCGGCGACATCCAGACCCTCCTCGGGCACCTCACGGGAGGCACCATCCACCTGCCACAAGCGGCCACTCTGGAAATTAAGAAGGAGGAAGCCGCAGCGGCCGCCGAACCCGTGGCTGCCTGCAGTTGGATCGACCAGCCAGGCCAGGTCACCCCAGGGACGGGGCCCCCAGGGGCCGACAAAGGCAAGGACAAGGGTCGGGCCACCCAGGAACCCTATTGAAGGTGCCTCAGAGAGCCCGCCTCAGCCCTCCGAGGAAGCGCCTTCAGAGGCATCTCTCCCCTCTTCGCGTCGTATCTCTTTCTTGTCACCTCATGTCTGTTTTGGCAGCAGCACGCGCAAGCTATCTGGTGTAGGGACACCCGTAGTCTTGCAGGGGGCGTGATTGTAGCAATGTACATGAGCATTCAGGGGTATTGAGGACGTGTGCTGCCACGCAGCTTTCGGCTCATCGCTCGCGCCGCCCGCCAGGCCTCGCCATCATGTGGCGCCTTGCCTGCGGCCTGGCCCTCCCCTCGCTGGCTGGAGCACACCCGTCTTCAGGCGGTGCGCCCCAGCACGGAGGAGAGGCTTTCCTGCGACATGCGGAGCGTGGGACGCTCTTCTACCTTTACGATGACAGCATCTACAAATACGATCACAGCGCCATTTTGGACCCGATCGTGAACAGCACCGCCGCCGCGGGTCCGTGCGGCACCGGGCCGCTGGGCGCCATCGCGAGCGCCTGGCCTGAGCAGCACCAGGGGCCCCGCCCCACGCGCTGCCCCCCTGGGACTTCGACGGCTACTACGACGTCTACGACGAGTACCAGCATGTCTCCTACGAGCACGCCCTCGTCAACTACGACACATGCATCGCAGTCTGTCCTCAGCTTGTCCTCGACCGTCGTGCAGCATATCCTCGACAGGGCCGCTGGCAAGGCCCAGGCACGCAGTGGCGGCTTCAGCCCCGCTGTCGTGCCCCGCTTTAGCCCCACGAGTCCCACTACCCCTCTGTGCGCCAGGGGTGAACCCGAGGAGGACCCCGCTTTCTGGCACCTGATGAACATCCGAGCACGGCTCATACCGTGCGCTGCGGCGTGGGCACCAGGTGAGGACCATCAGGACGTGTACTGGGCATGGCTCGAGGACTGCGTCCCGCACATCCTGGCGACGCTCCATCTGCCACAGTACGACCACTTTTTCCAGGAGGATTCCGCGGAGAAAAACGACGCCCTGCGCCACCGCACCGCGTTCGACATGTGCGAGGATATCTGGCACAGAGCGGGCCCCGACAGACAGCGCACCAACCGCAACCTCACTCGTATCCAGGGCAGCCACGAGTACCCCACCCGCTACTTTGGCCTCCTTCTGGAATACCAGGGCGCTCGTGCCCAGCTCGTCGGCCCTGAGGCTTTCGCGGCACCACTGCCGCCATACCTCTCACGGGCCCACGCCTTGCTGCCAAGAGGCCTCCCTCCGCCCGACCAAGACGCCCTGGCGTATCTCGCGGATGCGATCCTGCACCACCCGCCAGACCTGCAGCCGCTTGTCGAGGCGGAGCTCGCCGCGGCACCGATGGAACCGCTAAACCTACCACCGCCAGCTGGCCCCCTCGCCCAGAACGCCACGTGTGACCAGCCCGCGGCCGACGCCGAACCGCTTCTGCTCCAGCACACCGCTGCCAGCGATATCAGCAACATATCCCTGGACTCGTTCCACGTGTCGGACGATAGCCAGAACGACTCCATCCACGACACGGAAACCCAGGATCGCGACGGCACGACACCGCCAGGTGACACGGCCCAGCGCGACCGTGACAGCGAACCCTACACAGGGCGCCCCCTGTCGCACAGCAGTCCGCCCATCAACTCGGCCCAGGCCGACCCCAGCGCACAGCTCAGCGACGCCGAAGGCGCCACCGCCGCCGACGAGACAAGCCATTCCACTGCACTGCCAGCTCTCACCAGCCCGCGCAGTGGCGGCTTCAGCCCCGCTGCAGCATTGGCTGGATCTGGGCGTCTTCAGACCTCAGGTGGCAGGACCCCGCCCCGCACCCTTGTCTGCCGAGCTAACGCGACTGACTCCAACTCCAGCGCCGTCGACCACTGGCAGGCTGGCATCGACAATGATCCCATCGAGGACGCGAGCCCTGACGCCAGCGGCTCCTACGAGGTCCCGCACAGCGCAGCGGCCTCCCGACGCTGCGGCTGCCTCATCTGCCTCTTCGTGGCCACGTATGCCATCGTGGTAGCCATGCCGTACAAGGACCAGATCGACGGGTACCTGCCGACACCGAGCCGAGACCCCAGCTACCGGCAGCGACGACGCCGTGAAGCTGCGGCACCAGGCCCATCCGTGTCCACTACGCCCCGACGCACAACGGCATACGACGCCGCGCCCGCCTTGTGGGGTATTCTCAAGTGGACCAGTGCCAAACTCAGAGACACCGTCTCGGGCGGAGCCAGCGCAGTCGGGTCTGGCCTCTGGGGTGCCCTGAAATGGGCCAGCGGCAAACTCGGAGCTATTGCCACAGGCGGAGTGGTTTGCGGTCTTCTCCTGGTCGGCGCCAAACTTCTCGCTCAAGGAGCCGTCGGACACGTAGGAGCCCGCATCTGTGCGCGCGCCCTGGACTCACCCACGGCCCTGTGGTGCCTCCGCTGTTGCCAACCGATCAGGAGGCCGCGCGATGAGGCCACACACACAATGCCGCGCACGCATCCCGACGACCCCGAGAGCCAGCACGTGCACTCTCTTCGACACCCGCTGCTACAGGAACACTATGCTGCTGCAGTTGCCGCCGCAGTCGCCGATGTCACCACCGCCACCACCGCCGCCATTGTTGAAGTCACTGCCGCGGTATCGCGAGCCTCGTCTGTCACACCACGGTCGACCAGCCCGTCCCCGCGAGACGGCCCCACAAGCGGCGCGGCCTATGGCAACCCGCCGACTCACGAAGACGCCACAGCTCAGGCCACCGATGCCGAGGCAAGTGAAACACGGGAGCGCACCCTCGACAGGCCGTGGTCCATCTTCCGACATGCAGATGCTCGTGGTTCCTCTTCCGACATGGACACCCAACCACCACGACGGCGAGCACGCTACGCTTCACCCGCCAGGCCCCAGGCGCCTCCAGGCCCTGGTACGCCCCACCCAGCCCTCAGGCCACCGACGCGCAACTTACGCAGCACCATCCAGCGCGACCCAGCGGTCCCCGTGCCGCCGACGAGCATCCTCACCTCCCTGTACCAGAACGGCTTTGCGCTTGGTAACAGTGGCGTGACTACAGAGGACATCAAAGACGCCCTGCGACTCTACGACCATCCTCGATTCACCCATGACCCAACGCTCCAAGCGTTGGCGCCGTGGACTGACATCATGCAGAGGCCCCCGAACCGACTCACTTGGGTGCTGGAAGACTCGGGTGGGAACTCAGGCGAGACGATCTTCCCCTACCTCACGTGGGACCTCCGTGAACCCACCACTGACACGCCCACGGTCTTCTGGCACGGGACCCGCGGCGACCTTGCGGCTCGTCTCGCTTTCAACGGAGGTCACCTCCTGCCGGGCCCCCGCCGTGAAGCGAAGGGTCGAACCGCCACAAATGTCGGCCGCACGTACGTGAGTGTGCACCCGTCGCTGGCCGCGTGGTACGCGGTGCCGCCTCACCCGCCCTGCAGCCTCGAAGACGACACCCTCGCCTGGGGACCCATCGCGCTCTGGATGTGCGAGGCTACCAAACCGCCGCGCGGTGAGAACTGGCACAACTTCGTGAAAGGGGAGACTCACGGAGCGCGCCTCATCTACCCACGGGTCCTGGGCCTCCTCATCCGCATGGACTGGTGTGCCCCCACCGAAGCTGCCTCCAGGTGCCGTGCCCTCCCACACACACCTATGGCATGGGCGACTGTACGCACGCCCTCCACATTGCCGGCTTCGATCACCCAGACCTCCGCGAGGCGGCTGAAGCCCGCGACCAGGAAGCAAACACCTGGCGCCGGCTGGACACCGCGGCAGCGTGGCCACCGCCACAGGCACTATACTCGCCAGAGGCAGCGCGAGCATGGGCTACACAGCACTACGACACTGAAGCAGCCACCAGGGCCGACCCCGACCAGCCCCGTCCGCGCGACTCGCTTCGCAAGCTCCAGCTGGACCCGCAGCCACTGATTGACCTGGTGTACACTGGCTTGCAGGCCGTTCCCGTGCGGGGGCAGTCCGACGTACGAGCGCCGCGCCCCAGCGGCTCCAGCCCTGGGGCCGCGTCTGGCCCATCGCACACCTATCAGCCAGGTGCCGCCCTGGGACACAGTCCAGACCGCTCATCGACGACATCGGGAGCCGACGACCGCCGTACGCCGTCCCTCATCAGCGCGGCCGCCGCCCTCGCCCGAGGCCATGCCCGCCCACGGCGATCCGCCTCGCGTTCGTCACGGCAGAGCGGCGGAAACTCCACCTCGGACAACAGCGACATCGAGACGTGGGAGCACATCGAGACGGAAGAGGAGCCGACCGCCTACCACGTCCTCGCCTTCCACGTCCGCGATGTGCGGGCCCGTGTGAACGCCCCTGGCGTCGAGGTCTGGCTTGACCCGGGCGAGCATCACGATGGCGCCTACCTACCGTGGGGGGCGACCGTTGTGGGCCACCGCGTTATTGACCCTGCGGTTGCGGGTCGCGACGGCTGGGTCATCCTTCACCACGACCATGGCGATACCACTACCAGGCTCTGGGCACCGACCCAAGTCCACGTCAAGGCGGACGACACTTGGCGCACGGTCATGATCCCAGCGGACTTGGGGCCCCAGTGGATCGAGCGCCATGCTGACGACGCTCGCCTCCCCGCGGAGGTTGTCCGCACTACAGGCCAGTCCTGGTTCGCCGACGTCTGGCCCCTGTGGGATCGACCCCGACCCCACCCAGACGACGCAGTCACCGACGAGCAAGCGTTCCCGCCCCTACCAGGACGCTGGACTTGCCTACAGTGCCGATTCCAATGCTGTCAGTATTGTGCTGCCCGCCGCAACACACAGCTCGGCACCTCGGGCCAACCAACGTGCCCGGACTGCTCCCTCAGCGGACTACGGGCACCTATGGACTGGTCCACGGACTACTCCTGCAACAGCTGGACGTGTGCGTACAGCACCGACAACAGGGACTCCGACACATGCTGCCTCTCCAGCAGATGCCCGCATCCGCCTCGTCCGCACAGTCATTTCGACGTCCGTGCCACAGGGATGCCTCCGCACATCCTCGCCCGCCAATACGGCAACGCGCCAGCCCAGCACGACCTCAAGGAACCCCCCCGAGCGCCTTCAGGCCCCGGGGGGGAGCCTCCGCAACCAGGCCAAGCAGGATACCAGGGTCAATGGTATCTACCACCGAGGCCGCGTCGCGTCCTCAAGGAGGGATTGCCCGACGGCACGAGGCGGCCACCAGGGTTCACAGGAACGGGGATGCCTGAAGACCCGTCTCCCGACCAACCGCTGTGGAGGGAAGGCTACGTGCTCTTCGGCCCTCACCAGGCCCTCAAGGAGGATTTCATCTTCAACAAAGCGGTGCGCCGACCTTACTCCCTAGCCATCACCAACATGCACAGGGATCGTGTCACAGTCAGGACCGTCTGCGAGTCTATCGCCGAGCGCATCCACACTACCCGCACGCGCTGGCGAGATGTGGTACTGTACTGGGATGCCGAGGGCGGCCCTGGGCCTCAAGCTCTCGACTACGACATGCGCCTCTGTGACGCCATGGTGAGTCGTGCCACGACCGAAGCCGAGTTGAACCACGACCGCAGCAACCGTGGTAGCTTCTGTCTCTATGGACCAGCGCACCAGCGGGCTGTGAACATCACGGTGCTCCCCGAGCCGCAGAACATTGACTTCGTGGAGCATGTGCGGCGCTACTCACCCGTCGGGGAGACTTACCCAGACCATGCCTTCGAGCACGTCTATCAGGGCTGGCGGCGGCCCGACGTGCCGCCCATCCTCCCCGACACCCGCCCGCTCTCGAGAGCCGACCAGCAGCGCTACCAACAGCACCAGCAGCGCACCCAGCAGCGCGACCAACGCGACGCAGGTCAGCCGAGCACGCCACGCAACCGCTCTCCCGCGCGCATCCCCACAGGGGACAGCGCGGGGTGTGGCGGGGGCGCCGCCTATCACCGTGGCCCCATTGGGGCCAGGCCCGCGGCGGCAGGAGCATCCGCCTCCAGCTACGGCCACGCCCCCTACGCCAGGGTGCACCCAGCGGTCGTCGGCTACCCGCGTGCACTCGGGCAGGCTCTCCCACGGGCCACCTCGCCCGTGCCAGGGTCCACGCGTGCCTGGGGCCAGTACCCAGGCCGCCACGACAGCACCGCCAGCAACCAGTCCGCAGTGGCACCCCCTGCGGCTCCAGCCCAGGGGGCTGCACCAAGCCGTGGCAGGACAGGGCGCCCCGAAGGATGGCGCGAGGCGAACGTGCGTGCCTGGCAACCGCGCCAACACACGCCCCCGCCAAACGTGGCCGCAGCGCTGCGCCCTGCCCAGGCAAAACCTGCCCCCCCTGAGCGCGAGCGGCAGCCGCTCGTCCCGCTCGTCCTCACGCACATCCAGGTGCACCACAGCGCCTCCCCGCGGCACAGCGAGGGTAGTGCCCACCACGTCAGCCCCCGGCCCGACGCCGTCGACCCTGACCAGGCTGCAGCCTCGGCGGCGGGCGGCACAGGCGGCTCCCGCCCGCCCAGCCCATCACCCTGCGCAGCGCCGATCCGCTCCCCGAGCAGGGCGGACTCTGCGCGCGCAAACGCCCAGGTGGCCTCGCCACGTGACCGCCACACGGGCGGGCGCGTCCCGCGCAGCCGGTCCTGCAGCCGCCACAGCTCGCGCAAGCCCCCTGGGAGCTCCACGAGCTCGCCGCCTCGCGAGACTCAGGCTCACGGCCAAGCCTTAGAGGTGGTGCCACGTTTCGGTGCCAGCGCCATCGAACCTGGCCAGGTCGACCTCGAGCCGACGCCGTCCACGGACCAGGAGCTACCACCGCCCACCCGCGTTGTCGTCCCCTTTGACGAGGCGCCGACCTTCGACCCCTTCAAGCACAAGTACACCGTCAAGGGCCTCGCGGCGGGCTTCGGCGGCGGCTCACCGCTGCCCCCTCCGAGCCACGGCGGCGGCCCCGCCACCTCAGCCGCTGCCGCGGCAGCGGCGGCCCCGCGTGGAGTCAGCCCTGTCCGCAACGCGTGCCTCACGGCAGCGGGCATGGACGAGGCTCAGCGCCAGGCCACCGACCGCGCCGCTCGCCACGCCCAGCTGGTGGCTGACGCGCTGGCAGGGCGTCCTCCGCCGCAGCCACAGGGCCCACTGCCCGAGGCGAGCGCGGAGGGTGCACACGAACAAGCTGTTCCAGCTGATGCTGCTCATCACGGCACTGACGGGGCGGGCGCGCCGCCGCAGGACGGACCAGCGGTGTCGCGTGCGCAGTATTTGCGCGCGCGCTGCGCCGCTGCCGCGCCGAGCTGCCGCCGCTGGTTTGCTTTTGCTCTTGTGCTCGGCAGGACGGATCGAGGAGTCGCCTCCCTCTCCCCCTGCTGCCGTCTCACCTCTCCTCCCTCCGTCCCCCACGGTACAGGAGTGAGGAGGATTTTTAGAGGCAGTTTTGCCGACGTTTATGACCCCCCCCCCGGCGCAGCGTCGACCATGCCTTGCCTATACTTTTGGCCCGACGGCGGCTTCAGCCCCGTCCAAGCCAATCTGCCGCGACGCCATGAGCTCGTACTGTGGCCAAGCCTTCTACCTGGGTGACGGCCAGGCTGCCCTCCACCGTGCGGGGCGTGCTAACCCCAGCTCCACCGACGGAGATGGACCAGGTCGCTCCATCCACCTCGTCAGCCTCAACATCACGAGTCTCCCAGCGAACTGGCCAACCATCACCGCTCTAGGTGTCGACCACAACGCCGCAGTCATAGCTCTGCAGGAGACCCGACATGCCAAGCCTACCAGGCAAGCCATCGCTACCAACGCCGCCAATCCACACCACGGAGGATACCAGGCCAGTCTGGGACCTGACCTGGATCTGGCGCGAGCTCAGCGCAAAGCTGCTCACGGTGGCACGGACCACACGGTCGAGGGCAACACCGGCGCCTCGGGCGGGGTTGCCATCCTCTCTAAGGACGCCATCGTCGACTCCACCGTCGACGACATTGCGACCTGTATCGCCACCCTCAAGGCCAAGAAACGATGGCACGAGGTCTTCCTCCCGCTCTGCACCCAGCACCGCCGCAGGCGGCGACGAAACAACCACGGTCCCGCTGGGATCTACATTGCGAGCCTCTACGGGGTCGCTGGAGGGGACAGCACCGATTTGTTTCGGCTTGCTGATTGCGCCGCCGCGAGGGTCGGCTCAGCCCCGTATTTCATTTGCATGGACGCCAACACGAACATCGACGACAATCCACATCTGCTGCACATGATGCAGCACGGATGGTTTAACGTCGCTGAAGGCACACCAGACCACACCATGCACACATATGGCAATATCCCTGACTGGGACCGCGTCACCAAGTGCCCCCGCACTTCGCGCATCGATTATATCATCGCCAACCAAGCTGCGCGATCCCTTGTCACCGACTTCTGCTATCTGCGTGACTTGCCAGCGAAGTCCCATGTTGGCCTGCAGGTCACACTCGACCTTAGCCGCCTCGACCACACGGCCCCACGCCTTCTGGCCCCCACGCCTTACCCTCCTAACGACGGAGCTCATGAGGACCACGAACTTCAGGCATTAGGGACCCTCATCGCAGGGCGATACCATGACCGCATGGAGCAGGCTGACACACGCGACGATGTGGAATGCATGTTCGCCCTGGCAAACGAGGCCAGCCATAAGTGCCATCTTACCCGGCTGCGGGACCTGCCGCCCCCACCGCCAGACCACCCCAAAAAGAAGGCCCCTACCATGCACGGGCTCACACCCACGTTCGAGGAGCGACCCGCCGTCCCCCGCGCCTTTCCCACTTACGGAGCCTCCACGATTCACATGAACCGCCTTCGCAAGCTCCACCGGCAACTTTGTGAGCTTCGCTTCATCGGACAGCACCATCATTTGGACTGCCGTGCTATCCCGCCGTACCTGGCGCAACGCATCGACTGCACGTGGACCGCGGCCCGCCTTCTCTGCCACAAGCTGCGCCCCACGGCCCTCCTGGCCTTTCCCGATGCCTGGGCCCCCGACGTGCCGGCACCACGCGGAGAGCACCTAGACCGTCTGATCCAAAACCTAGACTCAGAGCTGGCGCGACGTGCAAACCGAGCCAAAGCTGAACGCATCAAGATTTGGGCTGAGGGTGTCCGCGAGCCAAGTGGGCGAAAGGCGGCCATATACGCACGGGCTGCCGACTGCTCGCCCACGGCGTATCTCCGCACGCCTACCACTCCCGACGATGCACAGCTCCACTGCGACACCACCGCCTTCAACCCTGACCAAGCTAGCACGGACGATAGTGACGCCGACACCGACGCCGGCGGCTTCAGCCCCAGCGACGGTAGTTCGCTCGACACGGACAACGACGACGGCCACACTCGTGGCCCACCACCTGCCCAGGTTCCCGACGCCCTCCCCGCCAACGCTATTGTTGCCAACACCAAAGACATGCTTAAGCTCATGGTCGACACCTGGGAGCCCATCTTGGGCAGGTACCGCGCTCGCGCGGGCCATGACGCCGAAGCTATGCCGACGTGGGCGGACTTCTACGACGAATACCGCCAAGAGCTGCCTACGCCATCACCAGCAGCCCCCTTCCACCTACCGACGACCAACTCATCCACTTCATTCGCACCCGTTCACCGCGCCGCGCGGGGGGACTCGACGGCTGGACGACCAAGGAGGCAAAGGAGTTACCCGACGACATCCTTCGCCTCTTCGCCAGCGTCTTACGTGCTATGCAACGCACTGGCACCATCCCCGAGCCCCTCCTGCACGTGCCAAACCCGTGCCTCCGAAAGGCCGAGGGGAACTCCCGACGGACCAACGACTTCTCTCGGTTCTTTCCGTATGGATGTATGCGTGGGAAGCGCCAGCCTACCGTAGCCTCACGACCTGGCGGCAAGGATGGACCCATGCCACGAGCTTCGGCGCTGTTCCCAAAGCCACCATTGGGGATGTCAGCACCTCTCTCGCCCTGCGCATCGAACACGCCAGGACTTTACTCCCCCCCTTAGCTGGAGCTGCCCTTGACCGACAGAAGTGCTTCGACTACCTCATCACGGACATCTGTCTAAACCTTGCGCTGCACGCGGGGTGTCCACAATACATCGTTACTGTCCGCCGAAATTTCTACAGACACCACAAACGCTACATCCGCATGAACGGAGCGTACTCCAGGGACCTGGCCAGGAAAAACGGTCACCTCCAGGGCAGCTCGTGGTCCCTGGATGACATCAAGCTGCTCATGTGCGTGTGGACAAAGAGGCAGCACCGATACGTTCCTCGATCACTCAGGACTACCTTCGTTGACGACAGCAACTCCACTACCCACACCGCTTCTGAGCTGCAGAAATCTCTCGACGAAACCGCCAAGTTTGACCGATTCTCAGGTCAACGCATTCACCCTGGTAAAGTGGCAGGGTGGGCGCTCACAGACGAGCTTCACGCCGCCGTTACCCAGCTCACGCTGGCGGATCGCCCCCTATGTGTGGTCGATTCCTTCAAGCTCGTCGGGGGTTACATCAACGCTGAGGCAGCGCCGGCTCCAGCCGCGCTTAACCTCACGGCCACCGCAGACGCCCGTGTACGGAGGGCGACTATTCGCCTGCCGCGCATTGGCAAGCTCCCGTCGCCGATGCTTATCAAGGCGCGGCACGCCCGATCCCTGGCTGCCAGCGTCTGCACCACGGGCACCGACATTCAATCACCATCAGGCCCAGCCAAGACTGCCTACAACCACGCCCTCAAGGCGGCTATCCGCCCCAAGGGGAACAAGTGGGTCGAGTTCTGGACTCTCATGGCCGTGTGCGTGCCAGGACACGCCCTTGAGATCGACGCCATCACGCAGCGTGAAGCATTCCTGTGCCTGCGGCGACAGGTTAACCGCGACGTTACACTCTGCTGGCTCGCCAGAGACCTCCAACACCACGTCCAGACCCTGTTTGGTGGAGGACCCGTCGGACGACTCGTCCAGTCGCTCCAGCAGCTCCGATGGACCTGGCCCACATTTGGCATCATGTACGACGACTGGGGCTGCCCGATCAGCTGGCTGAATCTACCCCAAAACGCCTTCCTGCACATGCTGCGGGCCTCACAACGCAGGGCCTTTCTGCGGAGGATCAAGCCACGGCGACACGACCTTGGCTACCTCGCCTCTGTCAGACAGGGCCTTGACCTCTTCGCCAGCACGTGGCTCGCGCGAACTAAAGGAGCAGCCAAATGCACTGCCTGGCAGCTGGCGCTCCTCCTGAACTACCTGTCGGGCGGGGACCACACCCAACAGCGACGATCCCGATCAAACACGTCGGCAGACCCCAGCCCCATGTGCCGCTACTATGACGAGGAAGAGGAAACTCAGGAGCACACTGTCCGCGACTGTAAGTGCTGGGCCCGAGAAAGACTCCCTCTCACCACCCTCATCAGTGACGACCAGTGGGCCCGTCTTCCGCCGCACACAAGACACTGCGGGCTCTTCGACGAAGACCAGCCCTCCTCGACCTGCAGGCCGACCTCGCGAGGGACCCGCTGCCACAGCCCATTCCGCGGCCCTCCCCTGAGGGTGATCCTGCGGCTTCAGCCCAGGACACCTACACCACCTACCTTGACTACGACACTGGTTGGACATGGGTCTATGCTGCCACGGACGGTGCGTGCACCAACAAAGCCATCCCATTGCTAGCACGAGCGGGTTACGGCGTCTACTACGGCATCGATCACCGCATGAACTACAGTGCACGCGTTCACGGCCTAACGCAGAACGCCCAGGTTGCGGAGACCCTCGCCATTGTCCACCTTACGGCATGTGCCGAACGGCCCGTGCCCGTTTTCGTGGACAACCAGGCGGTGGTCGATGGGTTCCAAAGCATCATCGACGGACATCCAGCGCCGCAGGGCACGCACGCGGAGCTCTGGGAAAAGATCCACCGATGAGTTATGGCCAAGCCCAACATGTTTCGCGTCGAAAAAATCGCCAGCCACCTGGGAGACCTGGGCATCGACCTTGGGCTCATCGGGCCCATCGCGGAGGAGTTCAACCGTCAGGCCGACGCCCTTGCACAGCGGCGGCACGCACGCACAACCTCCCCGACGACATTGTTGAAGCTGCCAAAACACGACATCGCCAAGCGACCGTGCTTCATGGGGTCGCTGTCGCTATCTACGAGCGCAGACACCGTACTCTGCCGCTCCCACACCGCAGGGCTGGGTTTACAGCAGCGGAACTCAGCAAAATGGAAACCGAACCCCCTGCTGTCGGACCAGGCACCACCCGCGGCTGGACCATACATCCCGCAGAACCCGGATGAGCTCTGGGCCGAGGCCCAACGGGCGATGCTCGACGAACAGGAGGACGACCCGTTCGGCTTCGGCGGGGGATTAGACTTCTTGGACGACGGCCCAGCCAGCGCCAACCCTGCCCCGTCGGGCAGCCTCTCGACGCCCACCTCGATTCCGCCACCGAGAGCGACATCGCACCCACATGGTGATGTCGCTCACCGTCAAGACGCCGACGAGGACCTTTATGATCCCCTCGGATTGAGTGGCAGCATAGACGACGCCCCGCCGACACCCCACGCTGCCGACGATGCCGCTTCATCGAGACGCCACCCGACCACGCGGCCGACCTCCGAGCCCTCGCACGGCATCATGATTGGTCCCCCCGTGCCACCCACCCCGTCCCCCCCCCAGCGCCAGCCCGCGGGGGCGGCTCCAGCCCCCCCGCAGGGCACCGAGCCAGTCAGGCCGTCGCACCCCGTCCACGCTTGTACTGGTGCTGGGTGCGAGGCTGCGGCTCCTCCGTCCTCACGGGGCGTGGCCCTAGCGGCTTCAGCCCTGGGGCCGCGTGTCACCCTCCAGTCGCCTCTCAAGGGCGACGGCCGCCAGCACACGGATCGCCGCACTGCGCTGGTCCACCGCTTGGCCAGGCGCACCGATGACCTCGTCCCTGCCACGAGGCCCGCGGCCGCAGGCACAGAGCAGCCGCCCCTCACCGACCGCGAAACCGAGCTGTCCCAGTCTATGGCCGCTCTTCAGCAGAGGTGTGCTGCTCTCGCCGCCGACCTTGCCGCTGCTCAAGCCCTTCAAGGCCCTCTGCTCCAGCGCCTCCACCGCGCCGGGCGTGCCTTCGCCGAGCTGCTTACACCCTCGCCCGATGGTGCTGCGCCGCCACTCACCCTCCCTGCTATGCTGTCATCGCTCCGCGGCGCTCCGCCTGGTGCCCCGCGCTAATCTCCGCCATTCTGCCTGCCCGTGTGTACGCGTGGCCCCGCGTCCACGGTGTCAGGGCGCGGGGGCGGGGGGTGCCCCGTCCCTGCGCGCCGCGTTGCGGCCAAGCGCCCAACTGGCGGTCTGCCAAGCCGCCTAGCCACGTGTCAGCACGTCGCCTTTCTTGTTGGGCCTTCTTTGTCACGCGGTCTGACACGTGAGATCTTCACCGTCTGTCCGCCGTCTGTAGCGTCTGTCGCATTGCGCCGGGGGAGGGGGTTTGTTGCCCGCCCTCGTATCTCAAGGCTGCACCGCCGCAAATAGTGTTTGGCGGGTTGTCGCACCGCAGTGCGCCTCGCGGACGGACCCTGGTCCGCCTACTTGTCCGGTCTCTCTCTCTCTCTCTCTCTCTCTCTCTCTCTCTCTCTTCTCTCTTTCTCTCTTTCTCTCTTTCTCTCTCTCTCTCTCTTTCTCTCTCTCTCTCTCTCTTTCTCTCTTTCTCTCTTTCTCTCTTTCTCT
>CAUYUJ010001681.1:0-112500 GCA_963575745.1 Prorocentrum cordatum
GGGGACGTCGAGAACACTCGCGACATCTTGGAACTTGCACCGAAGCTGCACCAGCGGATTTTTCGTCGTAGTGGTCTAGCTTTCGTCAGGTTCGACGGCTCTCTGATCATGGCTTTCGTGGTTCGGAAGTGTTTTGGCCCGATCTTCGAGTTAATCCATTTGGTGTTGAAGATTTCCACCATGCGCTGGGAGAAGGAGCAGCAAGCGAGGGCCACCCACAACACTCGTCGCCATTACCGCGTGGGCATTGTATCTCGAGGACTGTTGGAAGATCATGCTCTGGACCGCTTGCTTGCGACAGCGGGCGACGTGGAGGGATGGGCGAGCATTGCCTTTGATGAGCGTACGGTTGCAAAGAGGGCGATGGTTTTCAAGTTCATCAGTTGCCTCAGAGCTTTTTTGTTCTTGCACTTGAAGGAGGAGCACAGCAATTACCCCTGCAAAACTTTCCTCATGCTCGATCACCCAGGTGGCCTGCAAACTGCTTACGATGAGGAGCCTTGTAAGAAACGGTTTGATTCTTGGACGGCTGAGTTTTTCAAGTATTGGTCTGCAGAATCTCGTTCCATCGCGTCCTCCGAGTGCAGGGCCGAGCTCATTGCGATCAAAGCACTCTTGGTGGTTGACACGGCCAAGATCGAATCCCAGCATGCGTCGATTCGACGAGATTTGTTTGTATCTGCTACACAGACACACTCGATGAGCATCCTCGACCTGAGCAGCAAGCACATCCAACGTTCGTGGCGGAGAGTGCAACGAGAGGGCGCATTGAAGCCTCGACGTTCGGACGAGCCAGCTCCTGCGGGCGATGGTGGCGAAGGGGGTGCCGACGACGAAGACGAAGGTGAAGGACAGCAGCCGAAGAAGCGTCGTGGAGGAGGTGGCCGCTGGCGAGCATTCCAGAATGAGGAAGCTAACTCAGGCAACATTCGCACTCGCGAGGAGATGATGGCCGCGCACCGCGCCCTGGACGAGACGGAACGACGACGGTTAGATGAGGTTGGGAAGGCAGCAGCTCAGGCGCATCGGTTTGATGGCCCTAGTTTCTCAGTGGACAAGTACGCCAGGAAACGATTGCGACGTCAACGTGGCGAGGTCGGGGCCGAGTTGCGCCAGCTTGAGTTGGCACTGAAACAAGACATCTCTGAGAAGGACGCCGTGGACCTGAAACCGTCAACATCTATGGCATTGCCGAGTTCGGGGGATTGGGGCTCCAACTTGAAAGCTGTCATCACGGGCGTTCGGGAAGATAACAAGAGAGATCGGCAGTTTGAGGAGATCGTTGGCAACGAGTTGGCCACCTACTCAGCCAAGGAATCGTCTACCAGAGACGCTGCCGACAAGTTCGCGTACGACGATGTGGGGAAGGTTTCGGGTGAGTCCGCTTCACTGCCTGTGCCTGATCTTGGAGTTCAGGGCCAGTGCGTGTTTCGGCACATCGAGGGTAAGTTCGACTTGGCGTCCAAAGATGCTTTGGCGTTGGCCAAGGTCAACAGGGAGACGCACTTCGGTCAGGGTTTATATGCAGTGGCCCAGTCTACATGGGGCCAGCTCCACAAGCCGATCTTGTTCCAGAATGCACCAGCCTTCAGTCGAGAGGAGAAGAGAGCAGGCAGACACACATTGTGCCATAAGGCGAACATGTGCCTTTGTGGTTTCGCTGGGCGGGCGACCGAGGTCATGTTCAAACAGTTCAACGCTTGCATCAAGGCCCTCACCAGACACGACAAGCATCTCCGCCGATCACTTCATGAATGCAACTTCGTCTATTCAATTACTGGCGTCGAGGTGACGTGCCCGCCAGAGCCAGAGGTGATTGATGCTTACGCTTTCGAACAATATTGGTTGCACGCTGCGTGGCAGAATGGCTCTCCAGATCACTGTACCCTCACCTCTATGCGGCACCCTGCTCCAGAGCGAGTTTCGATATTCAATGCTCTTGGGCGCTTTGACGTCTTGACAGAGTGGCAGATCTTATCACAGTATACGTTCTTGCACAGACTGGATAAGGATTCGAAATGGTATGTTCGGCTTTTCTCTGTTGAGGAATCGGGCCGGATGATTGGTTCAGTTGACCCGAGTGTCGTCTCAGTGGACGGGGTTGCACTTCCTGATGGATCAGTCGCAGCTGCATGCTTCTGGGGGGGGCCCTCTGATGCTATTCATGTGAGGGAAGAGCCCGTTGCCCGCCCTGGCGGGCGGGGGCGCGGGGAAGGTGGAGGCGGCGGACGAGGCAGGGGCCGTGCCAGAGGACGTGGGAGAGGTGCCTACCCACCGGAGCCCGAGCCCCTCGAGGACGGCAGCGTTGGTGGTCACGGGGATGGGCCTCTTGCTGGCCATGGCTCTGGTTGCGACTCTGGGCAGGACGATACCGAGGCAGCTGCAATCACTGATAGCTGGCCCGCTTCCGCCCAGTCCCATGAAGAGTCGGAGGACGAGGTTGATCAGTTGAGCTTGCACGAGTCTGACCCCCAGCACTCGTCTGAGGCAGAAGGCGCAGGGCACGTAGATATCATGCAAGACGTGTTCGGCCATGCACTTGATGAGGGAGATCCTCCAGGCGGCGGTGAACCGCCTCCCGAGCCGCCAAGTGGCAGCGGCCATGGTGATATGTGCTCGGGTGGGGCTGGCGCCCCGCCTCCTCCGCCACCTCCTGCAGGAGGGGGCCCATCCTTGGCGGGTGGTCCGACGTATACGCTGAGGCTCCCGAACGGTGACAAGATAACCCACTACAGCTTCAGGGACGAGTTTGTGGCGCAGTGTAGCTGCCACAGCCGAAATTGCAGGATGACGAGAAGGAGCTCGAGTGGGGCTCGGAGGTCGCAGGGGCGCCCCCTCGGACTTCTGATGCATTGGCTTGAGAATAAGCAAGATTGCGGCGAAAATCATGCTCTCTCTCGCCACCTTCCTGTCGAGCACCACGACCGCACTGACGCCAGGGGGCGATTGAGCCAGATCCCTGGCAGTGACGAGCTCTTCAACCGAGAGCGGCAGATGCGCCCAGGCGAGGGCTTGGAGCCAGAAGACTGCCCTTGACGTGTTGTATGCGCCAGGGCTGCCCTAGGCAACGTCTGGTGTTGTTGGAACAGTTGCGTTTCTTTCATTGCTTAGAATGTAATCGATGCTATTGCACGGCCTCATCATCACCATTGCCTGCAGTGTGTTGTGCACACGGATGTTGGAACTGTAGCAGTGTATTATGAACCGCCGCCGCTCCCCCCCCCATAACTCGAGCGTGTAATGGCCAGACTGCTGCACCGCGGTTTTGGGCGAGCCCTGACCTTGTATATTTGGAGTCGACGCTGGTAGAAGGGACCTGCTCTGACAGGGGTTTCGATTTCGCTATCGCGGCAGGGTCTGGCCGACGCAATGGTTTCCACTTGCGCGTGGGTCCCAGGGGGGGGGGGCGCGAGGCTAGTAGCCACATGCCGCAACACGTCCCCTCAACAAAGAAGGTTGCGAAAACGGAGCAGACGCGACAGCGCGTAGCAGCGCATAGCATGGCATAGCACAGCATGGCGCTCGAGACCCCTACAAACGCTAGGCTGGCAAACGGTATCAGGAACTTGAAACGCATAACATCGCGTAACGTACGAGGCTGAGCTTCCCCAAACACGTGGCAGTGTATTGCATAGCATGGCGCAACATACCATGGCATACACACCAACACATGCAGGACGCAGCCGTGATGCCCAAGGGGTGCCCCCCCAGCGCCACTGAGGAATATTCGGAATGCCCCTGACACGTGCCTCGAAAGCCCCTTGATGGTGTTTGGACGGGGCCTCGGCAAGGTCTGTGAAGAGCCCCAATCAAAACCACTGGGCCCCATCAATCGGAGCTCCCTGGTGGGCCCTTCAATAACCCTTACGGGTCTCAGGTAGGCGCGCTACGGGCATCATAAGATTTAGCCGTCGTATCATTCTGGAGGTTTTGATTCGTGGTGCCTTCTGTGCCTCTGGAGAATCAGGTTCAAACCATACGAACCTTTCAAGGTTGCCACAATGGCCCTTCACATGCCTCAAATGGTCCCTGGAAGGCCCCTTGCAACACCCTTAACAAGTTACCGAAGGACCCCTGTCTGAAACTCTTGAGGATAGCTGGAAGACCTCGTCGCCACCCGCACTGATATCTGGAGGTTTCCATTTTGGACTCGTAGGGGTCCCTGGAAGGCCCTGAATGACCTGGCACTGCCTAGGTAGCCCCTCGCGAAACCCCGAACGACGTCTTGGGCGAGGCCCTCAAGGTAGTCTTGAAAATGATGGAAGGGCCTTTTGAACATGTCCGTGGGTATCCCCAGTAAGCCCCTCCAGAAGCCCTCGGTGGTCTCTGGAGAGCCCCTGAGATGCATCCGACGGTCTCTGGAAGGGGGCCTTGGCGTGCCCTTACATCGGTTCTGAACGTGACATGAGAACGTGCTTGCAAGGTTCCTTGAGAAGCCTTTGGCACGCAATTTGACACCGCTTCGCGGCGCCACACCAAGTAATTCTATAATGTGTTCACCGTCCTGTGGGTTGGACCCTCGTGTTGAACAGGCAACGCCTCGCGTCCCTCCTCCTTCCTCCACCGCTTCGATTCCTCCCTCTTCCCCCTCTTTGCGTCTGCTCCCCGCATGTCTCTGATTCCGCACACTCAGCACAGCGTGCCGTGGCCCCATATGGAGCTCCACGCAAGGCACCCATGGCAGTGTTCGCATGCGTTCCCCCCCCCCCACCCAGAACTGCGCTTCGTGGCCCCATAGGGAGCCCCATCTGAGGCCCAGGTGGCTGTGTTCGCATGCGCCCACCCCCCCCACCCAGCACGGCGCCCCGCGGCCCCATAAGGGGGCTCCACCTTACGCCCCAGTGGCGGTGTTCGCATGCGTCTCCCCCGCCCAGCACAGCGCTTCGAGCGCCACATAAGGCCCCAATGGCGGTGCTCGCACGCGTCTTCCCCGCCCAACACAACGTTCCGCGGCCCCATAAGGGGGATCCACCTACGGCCCTAGTGGCGGCGCTCGCATGCGCAACCCCTCCCCCTCCCCCGCCCAGCACAACGTTCCGTGGCTTCATACGGGCTCCACCTAAGGCCACTGGCGGTGTTCGCATGCGCCTCCCCCACCCAACGCAGCGCTTCGCGGCCCTATAGGTGGCCCCACCCACTGCCCCAGCGGATGCGTTCGCATGCTTTTCCCCCGCCCAGCACAGCGTTTCGTGGCCGCACAGGGAGCTCCACCTTTTTTTTTGACTTTTTTTCTTCTTTTTTTTTTTTTTTTTTTTTTTTTTTTTTCTTTTTCTTTTTTTTTTTTTTTTTTCTTTTTTTTTTTTTTCTTTTTTTTTGTTTTTTTATTTTTTTTTTTTTTTTTTTTTTTTTTTTTTTTTTTTTTTTTTTTTTGTTTTTTTTTTTTTTTTTTTTTTTTTTTTTTTTTTTTTTTTTTTTTTTTTTTTTTTTTTTTTTTTTTTTATTTTTTTTTCTTTTTTTTTTTCAAGCCTCGGCGGCGGTGTTTGCATGCGTCTCCACCACCCAGAACGGCGCCTCGTGGCCTCAATAAGGCGCGCCACTTGAGGCCCCAGCTGCGGGGTTTGCATGCTTTTGTCCCAGCCCAACACAACGTTTCGTTGCACCGTAGGTGGCCCCACCTAAGGCAACAATGTCGGTGTTCGCATGCGCTCCCCCACCCAGCACAGCGCTTCGTGGCCCCATAGAGAGCCCCACCTTCAGCCCCAGTGGCTGCGTTCGCATGCGCCCCCTCCCGAACAGCACAGCGCTTCGCGGCCCTATAAGGTGCCCCGCCTAATGCCGCAGCGGCGGTGTTCGCGTGCACCCCCCCCCCCTCCCCCGCCCAGCGCCGCGCTTCGCCGCCCAATAGGGGTGCCCAACCTAAGGCCCCTGTGGCGGCGTTTACGTGCGTCTCCACCGCCAGAGCAGCGTTTCGTTGCCCTTATCAAGCTCCGCCTGGGGCCCCAGTGGCGGCGTTCGCACGCGCCTCCCCAACCTGGCGCAGCGTCTCGCGGCCCCGTAGAGGGCCCCACCGAAGGCGACGCGCACAGCGGCGGCACTCACCACTGCATATGTTTGGGCCCTTCGCCAAGCGGGCAACTATTCAACGCTGCCCGCCAACCCGCCGACTCGGCACTCACCCACCCACCCGCGCGCGCGCTCGCTGCGCGCTCGGCGCCCGCGGCCAGCGCGACGCGCCAGCGATGGCGCGCGGCGCCGAGCCCCTGCTCCCAGCTCCGACCTGCCAAGCCCAAGCCACAAGACGGGCGCGTCGTTCTCGCCGCAGAGCGCGGCGCGCATGGGCCCAGATCGCCACGATGAGGGCTTGACTCTGGGCGCTTCGGTCGCGCGGCGGTGCGCGCGTGCGCAGCGCGCTGGCGCGACGCCGCGAATGCGCGCGCACGCATCCCCCCTCCCCCCCGTTCGCGCGCGGGGCCCGCTCGAGTCCGCGATTGCGTCGCGCCCCGGTGGGGGGGGGCAGCGCGCTGCGCCCAAAGTTCACGGCGCGGGAATTGAGCGGGGCGCCGTCGCGCGCGCGGTTTGTCGGCCCTGCGCCCCATCGAAGCCGATTGCGCCGCGCATTGCATCGGCGACGGCCCGCGCGGCCCGCGTCGGGCCCGCAACTGGAACGTCGCGGTCAACGTTGCACAGCGGCGCCGCGCGCGCCCTGGTGGCATTCGGCGGCCAACCCGCCATCCAGCCGATGTCTTGCGAGCCGCCAGCTGCGCGCGCAGCGCGCGATGACGCGGTAGCTCGCAATGTGGCCAGCGCCCAAACTGAAAAAAAAGGCGCAATGGCAAGCCAGCGCGGTAGACGGATCGACCGCGCCAGCCAGCGTGCGCGCTGCGCGGGCGCGACATCTACATTGCGCGCGCGGCCGCCGCGCCCCGCCGCCGCTCGGGGGCGCACTCCATCGGAGAAGCGCAGGCGCACGTCGCCCGCACCGTCAGCCGCGCAACGTCGCCACCGCGAATTGCCATTGCGTTGGCGGGGGCCTGCGCCTGGATCTCTGAGCAATGGCGGGGGCGGGGCGTCGGCGCGCCGCGTCGTGAAGCACCGCATCAGCCGCCCGAGCGCCGCGCGCACTGGCCCTGGGCGCGCGCGACCATGTCGAGGGCCTCGGGCGCGCGGTGTGCACGAGCGCCGAGTGCACTCGCGGCGGGGTCGCCACATGGTGGCCCGCCCCCAGCACACCATGTGGCGCGGGGGTGCCATGTGGTGTGCCTGGGGCCCAGCGACCATTCCGAAAATTTCCAAGAAGGTGACCCACCGAGTGCTAGGGCCCGAGCGACCATCTCGAAAATTTTCAAGAAGGTGACCCACCGAGTGCCAAGGCCCTCCAGGCCGCCCCGCGCGCCCGACACAAGGGGATTCTTTACTATTCGAAAATTTCCAAGAAGGTGACCCACCGAGTGCTAGGGCCACAGCGACCATCTCGAAAATGTTCGAAAAGGTGACCCACCGAGTGCGAGGCGCCCAGCGACCACACCGAAAATTTCCAATCAGGTGACCCATCGAGTGCTAGGGCCACCACACCTCACACCGCGCCCGCGGCATGTGGTGCGCAAATGGCGGCAGCCCATCCCTCGTCGGGGCGGGCGGCTCGCGCGCGCCCCCGAGGCGTCGCCTCCAGGGCTCGCGCCGTGCCCAGGCGCGCATGTCCGACTGTGCATTCCGCTCGACGATTGGGGGAAAATGCATGAATTTTCGCAATCTACCCCCCCCCCCTCCCTGCCCGCCCGCCCGGAAAGATTCGCGCGAGAGGTCAGCGCTCGTGCGGGCGGGGTTTGGCGCGCCGCGCCGAAGGGCGCCGCGCGCGCTGACAGCGCGCCCCAGGGTGATGGCTTTCTATCCGCGGGAGCGCCGCGTTTTCCCTGGCGGCCCCGCGGAGCACGCCCCTGGGCGGCTCAGAGGCGCGCCCTCGGAGCACCAGCGCATTTGAGCCTTGAAGGCGCTCGGCGGTGGCGCGAGGGGATGCTGGGGGGGGGAGGGGGGGGGGGGGGGGGTTCGCGAAAGCGCGCGACATGGCGCCCGCCCGTGCGGTTCAAAAGGTTCTTCGTGGTCAGAAGGCAGCCGCGGGCCCAACGCCGCGCGAAACTAATTCCTGCCATTCGTCGGCCGCGCACCCCGCAGCCCCTCATGGGTGATGTCCTGTGTATGGATCACGCTTGGCATTTGTATTTCTCGCGCCATCTGCGCGCCCTTTGCCCCGCCCCCCTGCCCCCGCCCTGCGCGGGGGGCGAGGGCGCACCCCTTTCGCTTCGAGGAAATCGGCGACGCGCAGCGGTGGTCCAGAAGAAGCCCTCATAACACCCTGGCGAAGTCGGGCGCGCCCAGCGAGCTCCGCGTTCCCGAAGGAGACGCAGCGGGAAGAAGCCCGCTGAAGCCGCGGGAGGGCGCGGCCCCCAGGGCCCTCGAGGGCTTGGCCGCCTGGCCCTCAAGGTCCTCTGAGAGATGGTGGATGGGGGCCGTCGAAGCGCTGGGGGGGGGTCCCTGGGGAAGGCCACCGACTTTGTTTTGGCGCTATTTGGGAGCAGTGTTCAGGTTTTCGGCTGCATGTGGAATTGCACTCAAGGGCCCCACCCCAAGTGTTTGGACAACCCAGATTGGGGGGTGAAGTGTATGGGGGAGGATGGGGGGGCCTGCGTGGACTCGCACGCGCCTCTCTAGGGCCAGTTCATGGGCACGTGAAGCTGTCGAATGTCATCTTCAGGACTTCTGCAGGCCATTATGCTGCCCTTGGAATGTGTCAGCAGGGTTCCTGGACTGCCCCAGAAGGGTCTCAAGATGGCCCTCGAAGGTTGTCTACGGGGCATCGCGCAAAGTGCGTGGAGGGCACCCGTTCTAGCTTTTTGCCCAACCATCCTGTGTTGCTGGGCCTTCACTTTGAAGGGGCAGCGCCCCGCGCCCCTCACCCTTCTTCCTCCCCCTTCTTCCCTCGGCCCCCTCCTTGCGCCTGCTCACCGCATGTCTCTGATTCGGCACGCCCAACACAGCGTTTCGTGACCCCATAGAGAGCTCCACGCAAGGCCCCAGCGGCGGCGTTCGCATGCACCCCTCCCCCGTCGCGCACAGAACAGCGTGTCGTGTGGCTCCAGCGGCGGCGTTCGCATGTCCCCCCCCCCCCCCCCCGCGTCCAGCGCGGCGTTGCGTGGCCCAGTCTTGGGCCCCGCCTTTCGCCCCAGCGGCGCTGTTTGCATGCGCCCCCACCCCCCGCCCAGCGAAGGTTTCGCGGCCCCGTAGGGAGCTCCACCAGAGGCCCCAGCGGCGATGCGCGCCTGCGTTTCCCCGACCAAGCACAGCGTTTCGTGGCGCCACAGGGGCCGCGCATAAGACCCAGTGGCGGTGTTCCTCCTCCCCCCCCCCCCCTCCCCCCGCCCAGCACCGCGCTTCGTGGCCCCGTGGGCGCCGCCTTAAGGCGCCAGCGGCGTTCGCGTGCGCCTCGCCCAGCCAACAGCGCGTTTCGCGTTCCCACATGGGCCGTCTTCCCACATGGGCCCCCACCAAGGCCACCCGTGGCGGGTGCGCATGCGCCCCGCCCCCACCCGCCCAGTGAACGTCTCAGTGGCCCCATGGGAGCTCCGCCTTCGCTCGGCGGCGAGTTCCGCACGGCGCCCCCCCCCCACCTCCCCCCCCCCCCCTTTCCCCCCACCCCCCTGCTCAGAACACGCTTCCCGCGCCGTGCTGAGCCCATCCCAGGGGCACCAAATGCAACGTTCGCAGTTGCGCCCTCACCCCCCCCCCCCCCCCCCCCCCCCACCCCCCCCCCCCCCGACTCAGCGCAGTGTTGCGCGGCCACGTACGGGGCTCTACCTAAGGCCCCAGTGGCTGCGTTCGCATGCGCCCCCCCGCCCCGCCCCGCGCAGCCATTCGCGGCCCCATAGGGGGGTCCACCTTTAGCTCCAGTGGCGCTGTTCGCATGCGTCTCACCCACCCAGCACGACGTTTCGCGGTCCCATCGAGAGCCCCACTAAAGATCCCAGCGGCGGTGTTTGCACGCGCTTTCCCCGCCCAGCGCGGCGTTTCGCGGCCCCACAGGGGGCCCCACCTAAGGCCCCAGAGGCGGCGTTCGAATGCGTTTCCCGCGCCCAGCACAGCGCTTCGTAGCCCCATCACAGGGGGTTCCGCCTGGGGCCCCCGTGGCGGCGCGCGCATGCGCCCCCCCGCCCAGCGAACGTTTCGCGGCCCCGCAGGGAGATCCACCGAATGCGCCATTGACAACAACGGTGCTCCCACCTGCATATCGTTGGGTCTTTTGCCAGGCTAATGTTGGCAATCGTTGCAGCTGAGGGGTCAGCCAAGGGCAATCGGATCTTCAGAATGGGGCTTTCAGGGGCACCTGTAGACCCCCTTGGAAAGTCTCTTGGTCGTCTTGCCCAGAAGACCTTGACCGCTTCTGGAGAGCAACAAGGTCCTTATCAGGTTCCCCAAGGGGCCCGCGGAATGTCCTGAAGGGTCTCCCGGGGGGGCACATTGAGATGCCACCCGCACGATTCCTGGCGATTCTCCTGGATGCTTTTCAACATACCTGTAAGGCCCGCTCACGACCCTGAAGGGTATCGGGCGACCTCTCACGGGCCCTTGGGGTATCTGGAGCAGTCCTGGCAGGCCGTAAAGTACCATGATGGGCCCCATTAAGAAGTTCTGTCATATCTTTGGTGAGCCCCATCAAGACTCTGCCCCCGTAGGTGTCTGGAGGGTGTTGTACGAAGCCCCGAAGGGCTTCCAGACCGCTCTTAAGAAGCCACAAGGGTTCCTGGATGGCAACCTAAGAAACCCTAGAGGGTCGTTGGGAGGCCCCTTGGCATGCATAAGTAAGGTTCGCGAACGCTTGTTATTGCGGATGCTCACAACAAGTCGCTTCAGGGCCCCAAAACAACACACGCCTTACATTGCATTTCGGTGGTGTCTTCGCGCGCTCTTTTTCAGCATCTTCCCCTTGGGTTTCCCGCAAAACCGCGCGCCCATCGATGCGTAACTCATTCGTCTGTTCCCCGCACACATCTACGTTGCGTGTGTATCTTGTTCGCTTTCATCGGATCCTAGTCAGCGGGGTTCTTTTGTGCTGGAAAATATGGCGAGGCGTGTCCATTGCGCGTGCCACTATGTGTGAGATGATAACTAATAAGTTGAATAAGAGGCCCTCCAAACAACACATCCAATCGGAAGCACTGTCACACGTAACACACATGAGTGGCACGAAATCATGTAGGTACCCTTTGCAAGACAACAACACAGGGGGACGAACGACTGGACAATGCAAACGTTCACAAACCATATATCCAAACACGCACAAACACGCACGGGTGACGTTGGAAACAACACATCTACAAACATGGCACAACCGCAAAACAACAACACGTTCCGTAATCGCTTGCGTCTCGAAACCCGAGCCGTTTGACGGACTGGCTTGTTTTGCCTTGAACCTCTCGGCCCTGTTTCCAGCGCGACCAGCAGCGATGGCACCCAAAAAACAGTCGTGGCTGACGACGCCTTCCAAGGCGCTGTGGGTGCGCCGCTCTTCGCCGACTACGAGGTTGCGTGTGATGCGCCTTCTGAAGACGATCAAAATCAAAAACATGATCATCAAGAGGCAGGGCTACCGCATGAGGGCCTTGAAGGCGCGGATGAACCGCATCAAGCTCGAGAGCGAGCAGGCATTGAAGGACGAGCATGAGAGCAACGAGTGGACCGAGACGATCGTCCAGAGGATGGAAGACGAGATCTCGACGGACACGGACACTACTGGCTAGCTCCTCGGCGAGTTTCTCCGCAGCTCGGTGCGAGTTTCTCGGCAGCTCTGTGCGAGTAGCGCTGCTCTGCTCTGCGAGTTTCTCGGCAGCTCGGTGCGAGTGGCGCTGCTCCCCGGTAGCTGCAGTGCGAGTAGCGTTGCTCCTCGGTAGCCCTGTTCCTCTCCTCAGTCCGAGGCGGGCCGAATGACACCTCGACGGCGGTGCCTCTCGATACTGGGGCCGACAAGGCGTCATCCTCGCCAGCACCGTCATCATCGCCATGAGCGCCATCATCAGCATCCAAGAGACCAACATCATCATTACAACCAACATCGCCATCATCGACCTCGGCCCCCTCCTCCTTCTCATGACCACCACCATTATACTCGTTAGCAATATCATCGTCGTTACCACCATCCTCTTCACAATTCTCACCGTCATCCTGGTCAGCAACATTCATACCACCATCAATACCGTTACTACTACCATCTCCATTGCCGTAATTGTTACCATATTGTGTATAGCTGCCACCCTGCTCTGCAGCGCAACCATCATCAATATCGGCATCAACAGCATCATCATCATCAACATCACACTGCTAACCGTTCTCGTTGCAGCCATCGGCCTTGAACTCTACACCATTGTCCTAGTCATGATCACCATCGTCAGCGCCACCATCGTCATCGCCATAGCGATCGTAATCATAACATCGTCAGTAACATCATCTTTCTCATCATCACCATGGCCATCATCACTTTTTGTATCAACATCGTTACCATCATGTCTACCATAGTCAGTCTCGTCATATGCATCCTCAGCATCAGTGTCATCCGAATCATCGTCGTCATCATTACCACCATCACAATCATCGTCACCATCATTCGCTCTTGCTTGGGTGTTCCCTCTATGCTTCGGGCCTCGGTTTCCTGTTCGGTCGTTGTCCCTCCGCCGTTCGGTCCCTCTTGGCCCTCGTTTCGTGTCTTGTCGGTCCCTCGTCGGGCCCTCGATGTTACGAGTATTGATCTAGCTCTAGCCAACGGCCAAATAAATTCCTCGCCCTCCTTATCCTCGCTCTCCTTACCCTCGCACTCCTCATCCTCGCACTCCTCGCCCTCGCACCCTCCATCCCCGCTCTCTCCATCATCCTGCTCACCAACCTCGCCCTCTCCCTCGTCCGTGAGTCGAGCGTCCCTGGACGGCGGCAAGGGGTGCTTGCTCCCCTGGAAGGCAGGGTCGAGCGTCCCTGGAGGGTGGTGAGTCGAGCATCCTCGGAGGACGGCATGGGGGTGCCGCCCGCCCCACCAGCGCCGAGTTGCGCCCCGAGGGGGACAGAGGAAGAGGAAGTGGTGCAGTCCAGAGCCCCCCCCCCCCCCACACAGAAGTTAAGAGGAAGAGGAGGAGGTGTAGGAAACCAAAGCGATCGAAAGGGGGGCGTGGCAAAAAGGGGGGGTAGCCGAGGAGCTGGAACAAAGCACGTCTCGAACAAGCACCAGCACAAGCCCCAAGCATGTCTGCAACAAACCATACAACAGTCTCAAACAAGAACGACGCAAACCTCAAGGACGTGCCAAACAAGTCTCAGACAGGCCCCAAACCAGTCCTACACAAGTACCAACAAGGTCTTAACACGTCCAAGCACAGGCCTCGAACATTCGTCAACAAGTCTGAAACAAGTCTCAAATGCGCTGGGCGTTGCCTTCGATGATTATTTGCGCTTCGCGCATCCCTGTCAGCGCCAGCCCTTCCAGAAACGACGCCCAAGCGAATTGTCTAGAGTATAGACATGGTGCTACGATAAACATGGTGCCCCAGTGTGTATGGCGTAACCAACGGCATAACAATTACATATTGCGCCAACTGTGCCGTGCCGTGCCGTGGCCATGCCATAGTATAGCATAGCATTGCGTTGCTCAGCATTGCGCAATCAATGCACCGCACAGCAGTGCAACATACGGCACGCACATGGCATAGCATCACAATGCACAGCATGGCATTGCATTGCGCAGCTGGCATAGCATGCACGTTGAACACTCTGCTAACAACAAACAACACGCGTGAAAACGCAGCCGCTTTGGCTTTGCTCTGTGTTGCTGCAGGTGAGGTCCTAACCGAGTTCCCTGGTCGCTCTTCGCACTGGAACCACGTCCATGGCGACGGCCAGGGAGAGGCTCGCCCGCAAGGTTGTCGAGAGGCAGCTCGGCGGTGCGGCTGTAAGCGAGGGCGGTGACGACAATGACGACGCTGGCTCGGTCAGGACCCTGGGCGCCGACACCGTGGCTACTGGAGTGAGTGGAGCCCCGAGGAAGAGGAAGTCAAAGGCCCAGGATGCCAAGGAGCAGCAGGAGAAAGCTGCCAAGATTGCTCGTCAGTCAAGGTCGGTTTGCTGCTTTGGCACCTGCGGCAAGAAGTTGACTGCGAGTGACAAGAGGGAGAACAAGATATGCTGCCCAGTCCATTACAAGCCATGGGCCATCGGGTACGCGTACATGACAGAGGAGGAGGCTGGAACGAAGTACGGCGACGACCCATCATTCAGGAACGCCTTCGACGACTCCTCGAAGTACATGGTTGACAACGAGATCGAGGTAGACAGATTCTCTCCGAAGCAGGTCGAGGATAGCTCTGAGCAGAAGGCTTCCTGCCAGCGTATCCTTGGCTTCTGGACTCGCCCTGAGATCTTTAACAATTTTAAATATATGCCAGAACAGCTCGGGTACAAGTGCTTCAAGCTGTGGGACGAGTTCGGCACGCCCACCTTGGGCGTTCTCACAAGCGATCTTGAAGGAGCCCCTCGGACGTTCACATTCGAGTTCTCCAAGATGTTGAGTTTGTCGAATCTTTTGGCCCGCCCAGCCTCTACTATTCACGATGGGCAATGCGATTTGGTATACGAGAGTGCCACGGGCAAATTCCACGGTCAGCTCGACCCCAGCGGCAGCACTATCATTTCTATGAGTACCTTGTTGTCTCGGGCTGCGAAGAAGGAGGCAGATAAGAAGGAGGCGGAGCGCCAAAAGCAGGAGGAAGAGGATGCGGAGCTTCGCGCCCTCAGTCTGCATGACGACTCCAGTCAGCTCGACAATGGTCGGGGCCCCTCCGCGAGGTTCGAGGCTGACGAGTTCGAGAAAGACGCTGACATCCTGTCCGTTGGGGCCGAGCCTGCTGCTGTGACCCCAGAGAAGCCTCCCTCGAGCGGCCAAGCACTCCGGGCCTTGTCAGGAACAAAATCTTTGGACAGCCTTCCGGACCCGAGCGTTCAGGAGTTCATGCCCGATGTCGCAGAGCTTCTGAAAAGCGACCTTTTTCTCTTTGTTTTTTATATTTTTCTTTTTTTTATGTGTTATTTCTTTTTTATCAAAGCGAAGTGGGTGTGCAGCTTTTTCTCTGTTATTGTTTTTTGTTTTCTCCTATATCTTTTTATTTTTTTGTTCTTGCTTTTTTTTTGGCTTATTTTTTTATTTCCTATTTGTTTTTCCTGTTATTGTTTTTTTGTTTTTTTTGTCAAAGGTCAATTTCGCGAAGGCCCTCGCTGGGAGGACACCTGGCGGCCACGGCAGGGAGAGGAACACGCTGAAGGGATACATCACGGAGCCCGAGAACATGGGGCGAGAGGAGGCAGTCATGATGAAGGAGCACCACGACTTGCACAAGCAGTGCGAGCAGTTCTCTACCGAGCAAGGCTGGCTCAATGCATCGGACGAGGAGCTTGGTTCGTTCGCGGCTGACCTCAAGAAGCACAACGTCGACCTTCCTACGTCTGCGAAGCTTAGCTGCATGTCCCGAGCATTGCGTGATTGGACGCAGTTTCAGCACAGCATCGAAGACAAGGCCGCGCAGCTCCTGAGCATGATCACTCCGTGGCCCTCGGACGGGGGCAGCGTGGACAGCTTCGACCCCGAGAACCCCCTCGCTCGGCACATCGAGGGCAGCCCTTCCGAGAAGATGGAGAGGTTGCGGGAGTGCTTGATCTCGAAGATCCTCGCGCCCATGATCAGAGATGGCGCGCCCTCCTATGACTCGCTGCTGCGAGTCGTCCACGTGGTCTTGGACATGATCACGGCTGCTTCTGACAGCAAGCATATCGACTTCGAGGTCTACGAGGACCACGCCGACCAGATGATGTCTATGCTTCGGGCGGTCCTGGTTGTGATGGAAACAGACACCGTGAAGCTCAAGGAGTACAATGCCACCTCGAAAGACTACGACCGCTTGCAAGAGTCGACAGGGCAAGGCGGGATGTCCAACGTATTGACGGCCATGAAGCAGATTTCTCACTACAAGGTGCTTCTTGGAGAGTTCATTCGCACTCGCAAGGATTGCGAGACCTACTTGCCACGCCTGGAGGAGTATGGGCAGAAGCTGTCCAGCAAGACCGAGCACAGCTTCCAGGATGACATGACCATGATCATGCAGGCGTGGAATCTCATTAAGCAGACGCACGGTAAGCTTCGGAAGGGCCAGGGCACCAAGCTCAGATCCCAGGCCGAGCAGGCTACGCTCCAGATCACGGGCAGCCTTCCAGATATGATCGAGCAGGGCAGGTTCCCGCCCGAGAGGAGTGCTGAGCTCAAGGGGCTGGTGGATATCACCTCTCAGATGTCCTTCGCGCTGCCGAAGCGAGACTTGTTCTCGAGTTATGTCGTGCGCATCCAGCAGGAGAACAGCATTGGAAACCACGTCGGCACGATGATCAAGTGCATGCGAGCGTTCCAATGCGATGCTGAGCGCGAGACTCGCGCTGCTGACATCAAATCTCTTCATGCCCAAGTCAAGGCGTACATCGAGTTCGGCGTGCAGTCGTTACCTGAGGACCTGTCAGACAGCATCGACCAGTTCATGGTCAAAGTGATGATTGCCATGGGGAGTGGCGAGGACATGAATATGATTCAGGCCGTGCTCGAATACATTCGGTTGGTGTGCGATCTTGGTCTCGATCTCATCGCTTTGAAGGGGGATTTGTCAGAGCAGATGGTGCAGTTCAAAGTATGCCTGACCGAGTTGTCCAACATCCAGTGGGACCTCGTGGCGGTCGTGGGCTTCAAGAAGCACGGAGCCACGGCGGAGGCCATGTGGCAGCGCAGCAAGGGCACGTCGGAGCTCGGCCAATTCGTTGCCGCGAGTGCGGCCATGACTGAGGCCCACTGGCACCGATCTTGCGGCTGCCCTATAACTGATGCGCGCGGCTGTGCCTCCCCCTTCCCTTCCGCAACATCCCAACCACCCCTCTCGACGTTCTCCCCTCCCCTCCTCTCCCCTCCCTTCTCCCTCCTTCCCTCCCCTCCCTTTTTCCCCTGCTCTCCCTCGCTCTCCATCCACTTCCAACTTTCCTCGCCTCCTCTCGCCCTCACCCCTCCTGTTCACTCAAACAGCTGGCCTCTGCGGAGGGGCAGGTGGGGGCAAGGTCGCGCGCGTCGGCGACAGGGCGGCCGCGATTGGAGGGCCACCCAGGCGAGTGCAAAGATCAAGCTGGACTTCTTCACTCGTTGGCACGCGCAGGTGCAAGAGTTGGCCTTGGAGGTGGCCACATTTGATTGCAACTATCAGGTCGAAGACGCCCTGCAGGCATGCGAGAAACACTTCTCGCACTCCATCACCACGGGCGTCGATGAGGGCTTGTGGCACGACGGCCTCAATGACGCCACGACCCTCGACCAGTACTTGGAGAAGGCCAAGGAGAGCATCTTCAAGATCTGTCGGCCCTCGGCGCTCAAGACTGCGATTGATGTGGTGTCGGTGAAGCTTGCGGCGGCCAAGAACAGCCGCGATCTCCACGGCGACAAGGACGAGGGCCGCCACGCTGCGGTGGAAGACATCGCTACCAAGCTTGGCCGTGCCAAGGTGACCCAGGCTGAGTGTCTCATGCTCGTGTGCTGCAGGGACTTCGCCGACACCCCGCTGAAGCTCAAGAGGAACATCAAGATCCACCTCAGCAACCTCAGCTCCAAGGAGAGCAGTCTCATCCCGAAGGGTTTGATGCGCATATTTGAGGAGAAAGCTGATGTCAAGCGCAAGGCAGAGCCCAAAAAGCCGATTTGCCCACCGTAGGTGGCGACAGCAAAACGGGCTCAGTGATGTGTGTTTTAAGCTATACGAGTATGTTGCTTGTGCGTTCTCGCGGTGCCGACTCTGGAGTTGTGCTGTCGACCGCGGCCCTTGGCGAGCGAGCTTCACTCGTGGCCCGCCTGGTCGCGTGATTGTGCACGCTGGTGTGTTCATGATATATGCACGTACGAGAGAAGTATGAATACCCAACAATACATACCAACACATATTAATGAACACACGATTGTTTCAGGCTATTGCTGATCACTGTGACAGGAACGACTTGCCGCAGCCTGCGGCTACATACCCATTGCTTGGAAAGCATGAGATCGTCTTTCCTGCTACCGCCGCCGCCCGCTGCTGCCGCGGAGGAAGGAGGAGGAAGGAGAAGGACGGAAAGGAGTGAGGGGGAAGGAGGAGGAAGAGGGGGGGGGGAAGGGAGGACGACCAGGGAAGGAGCAGGGAGGACGACTAAGAAAGAGTGAGGCGAGGGGCGACTCCCCTCCCCTTCCTCCTCTTCCTCCTCGCTCCTCTCCTCCTCCCCTTTGCCCTTTTCGTTTGTTGGCTCACAGCTACTACTGCTAGCGGCTATTGGTGGCAATGCTGCTGCGAGCGCAGTGCCACCACCACAACCGCAACCCCGAACACCCGCGTTCACCTTCGCAACAACCATAGCCACGACCAGCAAACCTACCGCCACCAATGGCGCGCCAACTCACGCCTACAAGGCGCGACGCCACCCGCTCCAGCTGCACCGCGGCCTGTGGAAGTGTCACAGCACGGATCACGACCATGACCACTGCCAAGCACGGACTCCACTCCAGGGCTCTCGTGCGGCTCACAATGCCACCGCCGCAGAAACCAGAGACTATGGCCACTACCACTACCATCGCAGCAGCCCCTTCCACTGCCGCTGCCCTTTGTCACTATCAACCTTTATGTCATCACCCCTGCCGCTGCCGCGGCCACGACCATACTGGCTCGCGCGGCGCAGCTCGAACAACTCGTAGAGCCAACGACACAAACAACACAGTGTAACCAACGCGGCAACACGAAGAGACGACACCAGCATGAGGGCAACACTCCCAGCGACGGTATTGCTCCGAATCATGTTGGCGGTGACAAGCATTCGCCACGTGGCACGGTAATGCCTGTTGGGGCGAACACGCAGGCGACGGCGGGCTTTCAAATCTTTCCTTCAGGGCGATCACGTTGTGCCGCCGTGCGGCATTGTGATTATTTTTCTGGCGACCATCTTGGCGACCACATTGGGTGGTATTTTTTTTGGCGACCACTTTGGCGACCATATGGGTTACCATATCGATTTTTGGCGACCATTTGGGCGACCATATGGGTTACCATATCGGTTTTTGGCGACCATTCGGGCGACCATAGGGGCGACCATTCGGCGACCACTTTGATGCCCCCCCCGCTGTTGGGTACTAGGGACGTCACGGCAGTAGGTTTACGTTTCAGGGACTTGGGCGCTGGCCGATGCGTTGATGGGGGCCCGAGAATGCGTCGCGCATATTACGCCTTTGGCGCCATGGAGGCCGCATTTGCGGTTGCAGTGGGGCGGGCGCCCCGTCGCGCGCGCCGTGGCGACAGCTCTCTTGGGCGCCCGCCCGCCGCCGTCGACGTAGCGGGCCCAGCTAGTCTCGCGGCCGGCGCGCGGCGGGTCGGCAGCCGCGACGCTGGCGGTCTGAAAGTGCTTTTTTTTTTTCTTTTTTTTTTTTTTTGTTTTTTTTTTTTTTTTTTTTTTTTTTTTGTTTTTTTTTTTTTTTTTTTTTTTGTTTTTTTTTTTTTTTTTTTTTTTTTTTTTTTTATTTTTTTTTTTTCTTTTTTTTTTTTTTTTTTTTTTTTTTTTTTTTTTTTTTTTTTTTTCTTCTTTTTTTTTTTTTTTGTTTTTTTTTTTTTTTTTGTTTTTTTATTTTTTTTTTTTTTTTTTTTTTTTTTTTGTTTTTTCTTTTTTATTTTCGATTTTTTTTTTTTTTTTTTTTAGTTTTTTTTTCTTTTGTTTTTTTTTTTCTTCTTTTTTTTTTTTTCTTTGTTTATCGTTTTTTTTTTTTTTTTTTTATTTTTTATTCGAAAAAGTGTTTCTCCCCGAGCCCGGGGCAAGTGTACGTTTTCGGTGGCACGCGCAGCTCGGATAAAAAATCGCTTTGTCCGTCGGCGGCCACTTGGCTGTCGTAGCGCAGAAGTACTGGCGGATGGCGCGGTCCACGCTCAGCGCCGAGAGCGCGTCTATGAGCGTGGGCTCGTCGAGGGGCAGGGGGAATGACTTCGTGGTCGGGGCCATCGCGGCCCGCGATGTCCACGGCCCCCACCCTGGGCGCGGGTGGACCTGCTGGGCGCCGCCGCAGGCCGATTTCAGAGAATCTCGGAACCAGAAATCCAGGCGCGCCAAATTTCGCGGGCCGAAAAATTTTCAGAGAGTTTCGGCCAGCTCCAGGGTTTTGGGTTTATGGGAATGTTTCAGGCGGGGCGGCTAGTTCAGATATTTTCATAGATTCTCAGAAAAGTTCGGACGCGAGAATTTGGCGCGCCCCGGTTTCTGGTCCTGTGAATCTCTGGAAAGCGGTTCCTCAGGTTTTACCGGATTTCCAGGCGTCCTATTGTCAGCCAGAGACGAGCGACCGGCTGGCGCCGCGCCTGGCGCTTCGGGAGTTGCGAATTCGGCCCTCGATTCCCTGGGGCCCGCGGGCCCCGGGGCCAATCGCGAGGTTGCCAAGGCCCCCGGGCGGTTGCGCGCGATTGTCTCGGAAACAGGAGTCGGGCATCCATGGTGGACGCCCGCGCGTACGCGCTAGGTGTCCGCGAGATTATTCGGTGGCGGATCTTGCCTGGCGCGGGGACCTTCCAGAGACTTTCCGGGTTTTCTCTACGGTTATTTCGGCGCGTTTCGGGGCGCCTGGGGCGGCGCGGGGACGTCGCCGGGCCGCGCGCGGGCCTTTTTTCCAATGCCTTCTCGGGCATTATCGCGGTGTTGCATGGCCGAAGAGGTCACTGAGTAACACGCTTTTTGACATTTACGTGCTTTTCGTTGCGTTGGTTGCGCGACTGGTTTGGCGGTCCGCCTCTTTGGGGCCCCCTTGGGGCTTCAATTTTGTTCTGTTAACGTCGGGTCTTTTGGAGTGAGGCGCGATTGGCGCAGAATTCCCTCAGGCGCGCGCGTGGCCAAATATGCGCCGCGGCCTCATCCGCGCCAGGGCGCATGTCCTCCCTCGCGAAGCCGATGGCGCCCAAGGCGTGGCAGGCCCATTCGGCGGCGCCCCCGGTGATTTGAAAAACCGAGCATGATTTTTATCCCGGTCAAACTTTGCCCCGATCCCGGCGTCGTCTTACCTTGAGCCGCCTGCGCGCCTCTTCGGGCAGCGGGGCAGCGTCGGCCCGCGACGACAGCGGCGCCATGTCATTGGGGGAGGTGCCGCGCTGGATGCGGGGGTGGCAGTGCGCGCCGTCTGCGCAAGCCGGCCCCATCTGGGACAGGCTCTCTCCCGCCCGGCGCGCCGCGCTCGACCTAGGAGCACGGGTCATCCTCATGCGTGGAGAAGGCTGGTCAGGGGAACATCCAACGGCGAACGCGTCCTGATGGCCATCAACGCCAGGTCTGTTCCATGGCGTTGACGCGGCCGCTTGTGGATTTTGATCGTGAGAAGCGCTTCAAGCTGGTGGAGAGTTTCAGGGTGTTGGTGGGCGTCGAGTGGGCTGGGCGCCGGCAGCTCCGTCGAGCCCTGCCTCCCGCGGCGGACGGCCACTCGGGGCCAGCTGGTGCGAGGCTGCGCGACGGGCATGGGCGCAAGGGAGGTGGGTCTCCGCGGTCACGCGCACGTCCGCGAGCCCGAGTGCGGAGCTGGGCGCGCGGCGCTACCTGGGGTTGCATCTGAAGAAGATGGACCTGGAGCTGCCGGTGATCTCGGCGGACCTGGCGGTGGACTCGAGGCGGGGCCTGAGCCGGGCAGGCGCCCTCGTGAAGCTGCGGCCCCCTGTGGGCGAGGGCCTGGTGAACGGCGTCTTCGGAGGCCAGCCCTGCCCCACCTGGGGCTGGGCCCGCTTCAGACCTGATGGTCCTCGACCTGCGACGCCCGCGCGAGCGATGCTGGGCCCCCCCTGGAGATCGTCCGAGGCCGGCCGGGATCGCTCGTTTGGGCGAAGGGGGCCATTTCATGCTCAACCACCCGGCTTCGCGCGGCGGCGCGGCGCGCCACGGAGGGGCCCGGGGTTTTCGAGCGCCCCGGCGACCCCGTCGGGGGCCCTTGCCCGTAGATTTTCGACGCCGTCGTTTCGATGGGCCTCGAGGTGAGATCGGAGGCGACGCGGATGTCGTTCGACCAATGCACGATGGCCGGGGATTCGCAGAAGCCCGCGAGAGTCAGAGGCCACGGCCCAGTGGGATGGGACTAGTGCGAGGAGCTGCGACGGCCCCCGCGCGCGCGATAGCGGGACCTCCTGGACTGCCAAGCAGGCCGCCTGGCCGCCTGCGCTGCGCAAGCGGATAGCAAAGAGCAGTGCGAGGGCGCTGGCGCACGTGGCTGAAACGGCCTTCGCAAGCGTTTAGCTCAGCGTCCGCAGAGCGGAGAGCTTCGGCTAGGAGTCGGCGCGGCGCCGCGCGGAAGAGTCGGGGCGTTGCCCAGCGAGATGCTGAGGTTCGTCGCGCCAGGGCACCGGCGAGGTCGGGGGCCTCGGCATCAATTCTAAACATCAAGGTCAAGGGGCCCCAGACCAACGCGATCCGAGAGTCAGGCAGCCCAATCTGGATGTCACCCCGAGGCCCCCCTAGGCTGTCGCAGCCCCAGCCTAGGGGCCGGCTTATCGTCCGCTACCTCGAGGGGTACCGGAAGCTCCAGAATCCTATCCAGACCGGTTGCAAGATGCCGACAGGGTAACCCCGCACAGACCTCGAGCAGGGTTCGCATCAGAGGCCAGTGCGCGAGGCATGTCTTTCGGCCAGATACGCGAGACGGGCCAGTGGGAGGAAGATAGTTCTTTGAGGGTTGACATCGACATGGTCAAGGCTGCCCGCGTAGCCGTTGGGCTCAAGTCGGCTGGTTGGCTGGTTGGGGCCCAGCATTCGAGTGGTCCGCTCGGCATTGGGCGCGGGCGGCGGCCAGGGCGTTGAATGGCCGCGAAGGGCGAAGGGCAGTGGAAGACTGCCCGACGGATCGCGGGCTACTCCGATGGCTTTGACATGCGGACCGCGCCGCTGCCGCAGGTTTATTGGATCTTGGATTCCACCCAGCTGTGCGCCACCCCCTCTTGGCTGCTACGTGTCCGTTTTCGCCGCCGTCGCCTACAGGTCGTTCCCTGATGGGCGGGATTTCGATTTTAGCCGCGTCGCGCCGGGGCGCGGTCAGGACGGCTGCTCCGTCGCCACCGACGCAGAAGGCGGCGCGGCGCAGACGATCGTCGTGGGCGCGGCTGCGTTGGTCAGCCAGGTTCGGCTGCGCAGAGGACCTCGCGCGCGATGTCCAGGTCGCGGCCCTGCTGGCGCCGCCGGCCTGGGGCCCGCCATTGGCGCGCGCAGGGGCCGCGGCGTCAGACGTCACCGAGGAAGTCGGCGGGGCCGCTGGGGGCGCCGCTGGGGGCGCGATGGGAACGGGCGCCAATGTCTTGTCCAGCGCAGCGCGGATTTCTCAGCCATCACGGACAATGCTGCGACTTTGCCGAGGCGGCTTGGTCGGGCTTCGATCCCGCCAACGTCTCAGTCAACAGCAGCGCTGCCTCTTTGTTCTCTCGGGCGACGACGTCCTTGCTGAGGTGCTCGCCGCGCCCGAGGCTCGGGCGCTGATGAATTTGCCCGACCGCCGTCCGCAGGCGATGCTCGACTTATCGCTTTGCGTTCCCATCGAAACCGATTGCGAAGATCTACGGGCGCAATTTCTACACCGGTTCGTCCTGCGCAACGCTTGGCATCTGGCTGCTTTGGCTAGACGCAGGCCACGCGGGCCTAGCTTCGAGGGCCGCGTCGGTCTCCAACGCCGCCCGCTGGGCCCACCCGCCGTGGGGTCTCACCGTTGACGTGGCGGCGGAGCTTCTCCGCGTCTCGGAGTTGCTCCAGGGGGCGATCCAGGCGACCCTCGAGAAGCCCGGCCCGTCCCTGACGCGGGCAGCGCGGCGCCCTGGCTGGAGCCCCCGCCGTTGCCGCTTCGGGCTTGGAGGTGGAGCGAGCGCCTGGCCGCCTGGACGCAGCCGCGAGCCGGGTACGGGCTTTCTCCGACCCCCTCGGCGGCGGCGCGGGCCGTCGACGCCGAGGCCGCCGACGTCGGCGACGGCGCCCTGTCCAGCGCCGCCGAGGACTCCCCGGTTGGCGACTCATTCGCCCAAGAGTACAGCCGCGAGCGGGAGCGGATGGGTGGCGGCGAGGACATAGCACCTAGCCGAACGCGAGTTATTTGAATTGTGAACGACAGACATTTGAGATGTGATTTCAAATGCCGGGGGGCGCGGCTGACTGCGTCATTTCACGCGGCTCGCGAAGATAGATTTAATTTTTTATCTCGAAGTCCCTAGCAGAAAAGTTGGCGAACATGTGAATTCGGCCTTGTTCGCATCGCGCGGCGCTTTGCTTTTATAGTTTCCGGCGCCTCGCGTCGCGGCCGCAAGTGGAACGCCTTGCGTTTAGGTTGGAATGTTGTTTATGTTTTTTGGGGGGCGCCCCAGGTTAGGCTCTGGGTCCAGCTCTTTCTGAGGGGCGAGGCCCCGTTCTCGGATCGGATCGGTCCTGAAATTTGTGAATGTGTCTAGGAACGCAAATTCACAGTTAAATTCGCGAAGGTGTCAAGTGGGGGAATATCTTGAGAGGCGGGGCGAATGTTCCCGGCCATGGCTCGCCGCCGCCTCTGCTCAAGTTCAAGGCGCCCTTTCTTGCTTCCTGCGCGTTGAAGTGTTCGCGACAGTCTGTCCGCCCACGGGGCGCGAGCTCGCCCCGCCTGCGTGCCCGTTGCCTCCAGCCCCCCCCCTCCCCTCTTTGCTTCGGGTCCAGCCAGACGAGACTTGTTCGACTGGCGAGTGACACATATTCGTGATTAGATTTCAAGTTTCGGGGAGATGCGGCTGGCCGCACCATTCCGCAGTACATGCGAAGATAGATAGCGATTGATCGCTCGAGGTCACTGGCAGAAAGAAGTTGGTGCACATGTGCCTTCGACTTTGTTTGCAGCTGCTGGTGCTTGGTCCCTGTATGTTCCGACGTTGCGCATCAAGGCCGCAAGAAGAACACGTGATTGGGTTAGGTTTTGGGTGTGTTGGACGTCTCGGGTTCGGGTTTGGGTCTGGCTCCATAAATGGGGTGGCGCTCCCGTTCTCGGATCGTCCCTGCAAAGCCATGTTTACGCACGCTCATTTATACATACATGTATGTACACATATGTGTATTTTCACATGCGTACATACATATCATGTCAGAACGGTTTCGCCATGTGCTGTCGGCCCTCTTCTCTATCACAATGAGGCATGACAGAGCTATGTTCAGGTGCTTGAGCGCAGACATGAAGTAATATCGGGACCTCATGCGAGGACGGTTGGTAGTCGTGACGTCATTTACATTTGATCGTGGCCTCATGGGCGCCAATCTGGCGTAATTGGCAAAGGATCGTCCCATCGCGGGCGCGAGTCAGGCGTAATATATTAGGATTATGGTTTCGGGGTGGCGAATCTGGTAGAATCTACATGGGATGGTGGCCTTTGGGACGCGAAACTCGTACAATTGACCAAGAGCTTAAAGGAACCTCGCGATTCAAATGCTAGGGATGGCCATCAAGCGTTTAAATTATAAACCTTTATGAGTTTGATTCGAGAGAAGCAGCTTCTTAGTAGCTTTCGGATCCTCATGGTGCAGGCGGCCCGGATTAGTAGGCCGACCCTGCCAGATCAAGGGTGCCCTCGTGTCCTGTGTCTTTTTCGACCCACGCCTCCTGCATTTCTGTGGCAACGTGGCCCCCGGAAAGGGTCTTGTGTCCTCTACGCGTGCCCTCTCCAATGAAGTCCGACCGTATATCTGTGGTCGGCGCTGCTCTTGGGTTTTCATCTGGGCTCCTACGGCCCAGTGGCCGCCCGCAGTCGGGCTCAGTAGCAGTCCCGCGTTCGCACGGAGGACGCCCACGAGTCGCCTGCGTTTTCTGCCTTCGACCCAGGAAGGGGACCCCGAAATCCGACGTGCCAGAAGAGGCGCGACGTCGCGAAACATCACGACAGCAGGTCTGGAATCTACCCCACTGTTCTGCCGCAGCTTTCGAGCTGGATCGATCTGCGATGGTCCTTGGGCCCGGAACCGGGTGGAAACGCCAGGTGTGAAACGGGGGCGGTCAAGAGGGGGTACGATGGTTAGGGGGATGATCTCTCCTTGGATTTCATGGTCTTTCTGCCTCTTGCAATCCATCTCCTGGTCCCCCCCTGGGCCGCGCGCGTGCTTCGGACCATGTTTTGCGCCCTCCCCCTTTAGACGCCGCCCTCCTCGCCGCCCTCCAGTCGGAACAAAGAACACGACGCCTGGATCTCGGGGGGGCGGGGCGCGAACCGAAGGTTTCTAGGCCTCTCAAGCGGGGTCCGAGTAGATGGGGTCCACTCCCCCTCCCTTTTCCTTTCTCTTCCTCCTCCGTTCTCCTCTTCCTCCTCCCTTTTCTTCCTCCTCCTCCTCCTCCATTGTCTTCCTCCTCCTCCTCCTCATCCTTCTCCTCACTCTCCTTCCTTTCCCCCTCCCCCCCCACTCCTCGTCGTCGTCGTCGTCGTCCTCGTCGTCGCCCTCTATGTCCTCCTTCTCCTCCTCTTCGATCTGGTCTCGAGCATCGACGATGCGGCTCGATGAGGAGCCCCACCGCCTCCACGCCGAGGGCACCCGTGCATCTCGCCGACGTCGCCGATGTATCGCCCATGCATCGCCGATGCATTGGCGATGCATGGGCGATGCGGCGCGATCCTTCGACCCCATCTATTCGGGCTCCATTCGGGGGGCTTCCAGGGGTCCGAGGATGGGGAGGAGAACGATAAGGAGGAGGAGGAAAAGGAGGAGGAGGAGGAGGAGGAGGAGGAGGAGGAGGAGAGAGAGGAGGACCAGGTAAATTTAAGACTCATCAGCGATGTTGGAATAATCCCTCCCTCCAAGCTCCCTCTTCACAGGCCCCATACAAGGTTTTATTTATTTTGAGGACAGTGCCCTCTTAGACGACAACTGTTTGGAGATCCGTAGGCGTTCCAGAACACCATTCTCGGAACTCCAACGCCACGAATCAACCTGACACTTGTCTCTTCACGATCCTGAATCGTGCCAGAACGCCATTCCTTTGACAAATCAACGTAATTGCTGCGCAATGGCAATCCTGAAGCGTTCCGAAACACCATGCCTGGTATGTAACCATGGGAATACATGAAACTTTGGCACATGTTGAAGACGAATGTGCACGGCGCTACGGCGAGAGCCACATTTTGGAAACGGCCCGCCCCCAATCCGTTGAACTCTTGCAGTTGTTTGCGACGAATGTGTGCGGCGCCAAGAAGAGAACTACATTTCAAAAGCGGTGCGCCCTCCATCTGTGAAACAGCTGCCAATGTCTAAGCTTCGGGATGACAAGCAGTCAGGAAGTCTCGGGCTGAATTGCCCCTCCAACCCTTCCGACCGGCCTCGGGGTGCGACAGGGAGGAGCAGCTTTCAGTGAGCGGCTTGAATAAGGCACACTTATTTTTCAAAAGGGGCTCCGTCGTTCCTTAGGCTTGCATACGTTATTCATCGTCCCCTATACGTTATTGATTAGTTACCGTTCCTTATGCGTTACTCCCTGGAGAAAGAAGGGGCTTCGTTCCTTATTTCTCGTTCCTGAAATCAGGCCGATGACGATATAAGGAAGAGGAATGAAGGAGGAGGAGGAGGAGGAGGAGGAGGAGCGAGCGATCCTTCGACACCATCTGCTCTGACCCCATTGAGGAGGCCTCCGGGGGCGCGGGCCGAAGGCCGCGCCCTGCAGCCTTGCGCCGCGGGGGCCACGCGCGGGCCCGCCTCGGGCGGGCAAGACTGCCGGGCGGCCTGCGCTGGCCGCCGCCCACGGGCCCCTCCGCCGGGGGGGTGCGCCGGCCGCCGGAGGGAAAAGAGACGGGAGGGGTCCTCCTCCTCCTCCTCCTCCTCCTCCTCCTCCTCCCTCCTCCTCCTCCAGGTGGCCCGAGTGATGAGAAAGCGAGATCCACATCACGCCACACTCAGATCTCACAGTCGACAGGGCTCTCACGCCTGGCAGTCATGGCGGCGGCATGCCCGAGGTCGACTCGCTCATGAGCACTGGATTATTTCGATTCGTTGGTTTCAACCCCTGCGCGGCCTCTCGCGTCGCCAGGATTGCAGACATAGCCGCCGAGTACCCCTCCCACGACGCCATCGTGCTAGGCGGGACGCAGTTGCGCAGCACAGGCGGGCTTGTCGAGCCAGAAAGAATAGTGGATTCGTTTCGGATTCGGTTTCGATGTTATCAGTTCGGTTATCAAAAGAGGTCCGCTGGTCACACCGTCGTGTGGTATTTCTATCTTGTTGAAGAAGAGTCGGTTCCCGAAACATGCTGTAAAACGAATTCTGCCCGTACCCGAGCAGCTGTGGGGAAGAGCAGGATGTCTTCTAGTCAGGCAGCAGGAGCAAGCGTTTGGTACTATTGGGCTGTATTTTCCACCTCGTGTTTCTAAGACGGGACAGAAGCAGGTATACGACAAAGCTGCCACCTCCCTCGTGGCATGGTTGCAGAGTGCGCTTGAGTTTCTAAACAGCAAGCATGCACTTCCCCTATTGTACATGGACTTGAATGGAGGTCTCAGGCACTCTGAAGATGACTATGTTGCAGGAGAATATGGCGTCGGCAACCCCTGCCCCGCTTCTGCTGCTTTTCGCCCCGTGCTGCAGGCCTGGGACCTCTCCGCCGCGAACACCTTCTTCCCGAATGTTGCCTCCTATGTCGGTGAGGCTGGAGAAAGTCACATCGACCGTGTGGTGGTCCCTCGCGTTCTTCTTCCCGCAGTTGAAAGTTGCCAAGTTCACGCTAGAAGCGCCAGGCGACTGCACCAGACGGCTTCAGCCAGGGACCACAGGCCATTTGTACTAGTTGCACACGTCATTGCCTCCACCGCTCCTCTTCCCGAGCGGCCAGCTCGGCCCAATCGCGAGGCCATGCCCGACTGCGTGCAGCTAGGTTTTAAGCGAGAGGAGTTCATCAATGCAGTGAATCAGAAGGCGGAGGAGGTAATGGAGGATTCCAAGGGGATGAACGAGGAGGGCAAAGTGGACGACATGAACTCCTACTTCCTAATGAGAGTGCTCAATTCAGCAGCCTGCGAAGTGTTTACTAACTCCCCGCTGCACACGGAGGAGAGAGTTACTAGCGCACAGCTTTTGGGTTTTTATTACAGCAACGAAGACGGCGGCGCGAACTGCTTTGCAGGTCCACTAGCGATTATGCAGCCCAGAAAATGACCGACGCGATCAAGCAACTCAGTCGCCAGCTCAGGGACACGGCTCGAAAATATTGGCAGGGCGTTCGCAACAGGCGAGTGGCCGAACTCAAGCAAGCTCTCGAGCAGCGCAACTACTACTTGGTACATAAATTGTCCCGCGTGCTGGCTGGCAAAGGGCGAGGGCTCCGCAAGAGACAGTATCGTGCTCTACCTCAGTCTGCAGCCTCGGCCTCGATGTGGGCCGAACGTATGAAGCTCTCGTCTAGTGGGGGCGGCTGCTCCGTCACGGAGTCTTCCTTGGGGACCATTCAGCGAGAAGGTCAGGACATCCCTCGGGAACCCAGGCAAGAACTCGAGGCCATCGGTTTTGTTGTGGAAGATGTTGAATCAATCTCGGACCGTCTGGGAGCTCAGGTTTTGGAGAACTTGGCCTGGATGGTCTTGCCCACCAGAGTTTTTGCGTCTTCTTTTTCACCCGACATGGGTCAATGATTGACGACTCAGAGCACGAGCAGGCATTGGACCCGGAGACGTGGAGCTTCCAGAGAATCGATCTGCAGAACTTCCCACGAAGCTACTCGTTACCTGTCGGCGCTGGAGGCGCACGCCCGCCGCCTGGCACGCTGCGCAGGCGGCCAGGCTACCCAAGAATGCTAAACTGGACTGCGATGGAGAACGAGTTATCATGGTTATGTGCACCCTGGGAAGGAATTTCAATGCAGGAGCCCTTCACCGAAAACTCAATCCCTGGACTCCTCCAGATTGGGTCTACGGTGGTCTAAAGCGTCGGCGTCGTGAGACAGCCATGGCAGTCCAGATCATCAGCAGCTACCGAATGCAGAATGGAGGAGTATCACATTTGCTACGATGCCATGGTGCATCAAACGCGTTTGTTTCCCAACCCTCCTGCGTTTGGCATTCGTTTTGAATAGAGCACTGCGGTCTCCACCTTCCTTCCTTCCCGCCTCCTCCTCCTCTCTTCCCTCTTCCTCTCCTCTCTTGCTTGCCTTCTCCTCCTCTCTTCGCTCCTCCTCTTCTCTTCTCTTGCCTTTCACGTCATCCCTGGCGGGCTGCGATCTGCGGAACTGTCACCACTTTCGAGGGCTGCTGGTAGGTCCAGCAGAGTGAGGCACCACGGGGACTCAGATTAGACCTCGCCCTCCCTGGGGGGGGGGGGCTGCGATTTGTGAAACTGTCGTCACTTTCGAGGGCTGCTGGTGGGTCCAGCGGAGTGAGGCACCACGGGGACTCAGATTAGACCTCGCCATCTCTGGGGGTGGGCTGCGATCTGTGAAACTGTCACCACTTTCGAGGGCTGCTGGTGGGTCCAGCGGAGTGAGGCACCACGGGGACTCAGATTAGACCTCGCCATCTTTGGGGGGCTGCGATCTGTGAAACTGTCGCCACTTTCGAGGGCTGCTGGTGGGTCCAGCGGAGTGAGGCACCACGGGGACTCAGATTAGACCTCGCCATCTCTGGGGGGCTGCGATCTGTGAAACTGTCGCCACTTTCGAGGGTTGCTGGTGGGTCCAGCGGAGTGAGGCACCACGGGGACTCAGATTAGACCTCGCCATCCCTGTGTGAAACTGTCGCCACTTTCGAGGCTGCTGGTGGGTCCAGCGGAGTGAGGCACCACGGGGACTCAGATTAGACCTCGCCACCCCTGGGCGGCTGCGATCTGTGAAACTGTCGCCACTTTCGAGGGCTGCTGGTGGGTGGCCAGCGGAGTGAGGCACCACGGGGACTCAGATTCTGACCACGAGCAATGCTCGCGTGCCCTTGCTCTGCGGTTCGTGCCACGTGGCGCTGCGACTCGAGCTGGCGGTCGTCCTTCGGACCCGCAGAAACATCTGCTGAGCTCGATGAGCTAGGGGAACTACAGGAAAGAAGTGCAGGAAACGGAGGCCGGTCATGCACTCGCCGATACCTCGTTGCTCTGTCATCGTCTTTGCTGTTGCATGATCCTTATCTGGCCTGCCGGCGCCGCGGCTCGAGCTGGCGGTCGCCCTTCGGGCCCGCGGGAACATCTTCTGAGACAAGTGGACGCCGCCGCCTTACTTGCAGGCAGCGCATTGCATTCGCGGACAGCAGCATGGCAGACCGCAGTGAGATCCTCAGTCGCGTGGTGTTGCCAAGCCTGGTGGAGACGCGCGTGATCGACCTGAAGTCCCAATCGCGCGTGCACTGTACCTGCGTGGCGTTCAGGCACGCGCGTGATGCTGCTCGCTCCGCGTTCAACCAGTACGTCGCCAGTGCAACTTTGGACGATGGACAACCGATTGATGATGCGCGACCCCGGCCTTGAGTTTCTTTCCCGCGGGCCGCCCGCAGACCTGGCGGCGCGCCTGCGAGCGTTCAGCTCCCGCGCTGAAATGTGCGGGAAGGAGGCGGAGAAGCTAGCGGGCGAGCTACGCCTCGCTCGTTCCTTGCACTCTAAACAAGTTTTATCATGTGGAACTCTGCGACGACATGGCGCAGGCAGCGCTGCGGGTTTAGCTCGCACTTGAAAAACGCGGCAGTCTTCTGTCTCCTCCCGCCACTTTCATCGTCGTCCTATTCCCCGCCTCACCTTCTCCATGCATGCTGCTGCTTCCGCGATGGCCTTTCGCCCCCCCCCGCCCTCCATTCCGCCCCTCTCCTACCCCTCGTTCCCATGCCCGTTCTTCTTCGATCCTGGGGCCTCAAGCCTCGTTCTTTCGATCGTCGCCCTGTGAATCGTGCAGCGCATGCGCGTCCCATGTAGCTTGCTCAGCAAATCGCCGCGTCTACACTGTCGTTGTTCCTGCTAATGTTGGCATGCTCCTCTTGCCATTTGATGCACGTGGGTTGGGTGCGTCGCAGGGTATTTTTTTCGCTCAAGCATTCCGTTGTAATCGATTCCGCAGATGCGATCTGTATGTTCGAAGACCTCGAGTTTATCGCAGACCGGATTGCCAGGGGAGTATTTAAACTTCAAGATGAATCAGGGTGTTTCTGGTTTCGTTCTGGGACAGGTGTATTTCGTGGAGATACTGGAGCTACTTTATCATTCGTGCGGTCGTTTTCTCAGCCAGTTATGCAGCGCGTTGCCGATCAGTTCTGCACGCGCAGGTGGCGCGTAGCAGTCGAGGCGCGGCTCCCGCGGGACGAGCGCGGCGTGGACGCGCGGCAAGTTGCGCTCGCATGTTCTGTAGACGACATCGCCAACAAAGTACTGGAGATCGGGAAGGGGGACGCTATCCAGCAGCTAGCAGCAGGATCAGCAGCCGAGAACGAAGCAGCATCCGGCGGGATGGGAGAGGTGGGCAGTGCAAAACGTTTCCAAACAGGAGAGCGTCGTATCTCTAGCAGGCACGGGCGTTCATAATTTGACGAGGTTCTTGCATCGCGGCGAGTGCAAGAATATCGCAGGAGCGCGCCGGCATCGCGCACGTTACCTCGGAGGGCATCTTTCATCCACCTTCTCGCCTGCTTCCGAAGTTGGGAAGCGACTTGAGCCGCTCCGAGTAAGTTACTATACGATGGGGAGTTTCTAGTTCTCGACCGCGCCTTGGAAGCTCAAGGTGAATCTCGCGAAAGGCCCCCTGATCAACAGTGCTCTCTCTGGGATGGAAGTCAGGGCCAAGTCCAATGGGCCCCTTTCGCCGAGGGATATCCAGGTTCTCGAAACGTTCATCGTGCGCAAATGTAAGGCTATTCTGGCTGGGACCTGCACTTGGGAGTCGGGGCACGCAAAGTCGTTACTTCGCATCAGGTCCTCAAGAAGTCCGGAGTGGGGCCTCTATTTCTCGAATTTAGATTACGACGACTTAGGTGGCATCAGGAATTAAGCAAAGCCAGAGAGTTTCATGGCCAGCTTTGGGCCGCTGTGCTAGGCTCTATGGCAGTAGATGGAGATGTGTTATTAGAAGGTCGAGTTCCTCCTCAGGGGCACCCATGGGCCGTTCAGCTTCAGCAGGACATAGACTCTCTTGGGACCATAGAGCCTGGCGAGGATGTTTGATTGCAGGCAGAGGGTCGCCTTGATGTCATTCTGTTTGCCCCCGACATCAGCGAATAATTTCAAGCACTCGATGTCGGACAGCTGCGCGCTCATTTTCTTCTCTCGCCAGCTGCCACCAGCGCAGCTACTCAAGCGGACGGGGTCGAAGGAGATTTCGTCTGCCGAGAGTTTCTGGGCGACGGGGCGCAATGCTGCGCCCGATGGGCCACCAGAAAACAATTGATAGCACGCAATGCCTCCGCAAAAAGGTGGTACTCATGGTCAACTACATGTAGCAAGGATATGCACCCCGACCAACACGCGTACCATATGTGGGAGTGTCTGTCGTGACCGCACAGTAGCACAACAACGCACACAGAAGAGCTTGATCAGACAATAGTGCCCCTATAGTCGTGGTAGACGTGAGAATGCAGTTCAAGAAATACCCCACATAGTACAAGAGATATCCTACATGGAGAGTTTGAATCCGTAGACTCATATATCGAGCACCTTTTTCTTCAGTTGCGTGAGTATCTATATTCCAAGTTTCACGTTCGTCTTGATGGAGGGCGCAGGGTCAAGCTCGGGAATGGCGAGACCACGCGCGCTGAGCTTGCTAGGGGGGATCAGGACCGCAGCAGAAGCAGGCCCGGACGGAGGGGGGGGCGACATGGAGGAGGAAGACGAGCTGCACGACAAGAACTCCACAAGGGACGCCCTTCTGATCCAGCTCGAGGCCAGGGTCAGGAGCCTCGAGAATGCAGCCTTCTCCACCGCGATCATCGATCGCAAGTCCGCAGCGATCGTGGCCATCAACAACTCCTTCCAGGACTACCTCAAGAGCACCAAGTAGGAGAAGGCCAAAGGCAAGCAGGAGCTCGCAGGCCCCGCGTCCCAAGCCCTTTTCGCACTTCTAGCCGTTATAGAGAACTACAGTTTCAAGGATTCTTCACCGCGGATGAAAGCGGTCGTAGCAGGCTGCAAAAGGCTTGCGCTCATGATGGGACGATCGGTACCAGTTCAGATGGCATCGTGGATTCGAGAGTTAGTGGCGCCCCCCACGTGCGACAAGCCAGGGGCGACGCCGAAGAGTTGATTACGTTCGCGCTGCACGGCAACATGCTCCTTCCGTACGAGGACGGGGTCGCGGCCGAGCTAGAGGCCAAGCTCGAGGAGAACCCCGAGGATCCCAACATCCCCGCGAATGGCCTCATGATCAGCCCAGTGGAGGTCCCGTCAGAGATGATGCAGATCCCAGGGCTCTGGATTCCAGTCGAACAGTTGATCGGCGAAGCTCTGCGGGGGATGGGAGGAGACGCGAAGATGAATCGAGCTCCTCGCAACAACATGGCCCGCCAGCTCGGCGGGAAACGCAGGAGGGGCAATAAGTAAGTGAGTGAGTCAAACCTGCGGCCGCGCCCTCGCGCTTGGCCGCTTCCTGCAGGCCATCAGCCTGCTGCCCGCACCTTCGTAATCTTCTCTTTGCATGTGCATCGCTTGCAGTTGCACGTTTTCCTCAGTCATGTCGCGCACGTGCGCGGTTTATTGCATTTCAGTGGCGTTGCCTGTCTCTGTGTATTCTATTCTTCGTTTGTCAGAGCAGCTGTTGTATGTGCAGCATATTCAGCAGATTGTAAGGTGTTCTGGTAGCAGCATGGTTGCCAGCATGGCGAGTTGTCGAAATGGGTGGCGCAGCAATGTCTATCGAGCCCCAGCCCGAGCCAGAGCATAACAGTCAGTGGATGGTCTTGAAGGGCTTGAGTACTGTGCTGTACTACTCCTTCTCCTCCTCCCTCTCCTCCTCCTCCTCCTCCTCCTCCTCCTCCTCCTCCTCCTCCTCCTCTTCCTCCTCCCGAGGGTTGCAGGGCTCATTTCGACTCCTCCGATTCGATTCGGTTCGGTTTCTGTGGTTTCCGATTGCGATTCGATGCGGCTTACGTTTTCGATTCGGCCTCCGATTTCTCATTGGAGGCCTAGTATTTAGCCTGCCAATACCCGCCGATGCGACTTTTCCCGACTCGGCTGCCAATGTCCGCCGATCCGATTCATTTGGATCGCCGATCTGACTTATCGACTATTCGGTTCTGAGCTCTCATGGGGTTGTCGGACGGGTCGGGTGGTCGATGATTCAAGCAGTGGCGAAGCGTCCCAGCCTTCCCATATGCCCACACAAGAATGATCCAGGAACCTTTCGTGGGTTGCACGAAGCGTTCTGAGAGCATTTCTGGCTGGGACTGTCTTGTTGTAGTGCATCTGCCTTATGTTTCAATGACATTTCTTGTTATTGGAACATTGTTGGGTTCAGAGAAAATTTCGTGGTAGGCCCATAGGAATGCCGGGACGGTCGGCCCCTGCTCTATAGTGCTGGGGTTGGAAAAGGGACCCTATTTAGATTGCCCCCCATTCACCCCCATGCAGGTCACCCCCCATGACCACTTGCCCGAACGGAGCTGGGACGAGGAATCCGTGCCAGAGCGTTTCGAAACGCTCTCAGAGCGTTCCGGCACGCGCTGAGAAGGCCGCGGCGCCCGAAACGTCCTCCAGAGCCGCCAGATCTCAGAGATTCTCGATTTGCCCGCACCCGAGTTTGTCCTCGTCCTGGCGGTCGTCTCAGCAGGCAGGGTCGATGCGGACGAAGAGGGGGCCCACCCCCCCGGCAGGGGTCGAGGCAGAGATCGAGGCGGGAGGTTTTCGCCCGCTCTGGGGCCTGGGGCCCTGACCAGGCGCTCGGGGCCGTCAGGGAACTTTCTCGGGATGAAGCATTGGCCCATGGGAGAGGGTCAAAGCCCTTGCGGGTCCACGCCGCGAAAATGCACAGCGGCCGGGGGGGCGCGAAGTCTGCTGCCAACAGCCGGTCCTGGGAATCCTACGACAGCCGCTGCACGCCACGCCAGTGGTCTCGGCCCCTCCGCCGGGCGCTTTCCTTCAGGAGGGGAAACACACACAAACACAATTAATCGCCGATCCCCAGGAATGTATGCGAAAAAATGGGAAATGGGGGGAAGACAAAAACCCAGAAAAGATGGGAAAGTATGGGGGATATTTTTATTTGTGTGTGTATTTACCCTCCTGCGTTGGGTACTCGTTTTGAATAGAGCGCTGCGGTCTCCACCTTCCTTCCTTCCCGCCTCCTCCTCCTCTCTTCCCTCTTCCTCTCCTCTCTTGCTTCCCTTCTCCGCCTCTCTTCGCTCCTCCTCTTCTCTTCTCTTGCCTTTCACGTCATCCCTGGCGGGCTGCGATCTGCGGAACTGTCACCACTTTCGAGGGCTGCTGGTGGGTCCAGCGGAGTGAGGCACCACGGGGACTCAGATTAGACCTCGCCATCCCTGGGGGGGGGGGCTGCGATCTGTGAAACTGTCGCCACTTTCGAGGGCTGCTGGTGGGTCCAGCGGAGTGAGGCACCACGGGGACTCAGATTAGACCTCGCCATCTCTGGGGGGCTGCGATCTGTGAAACTGTCGCCACTTTCGAGGGCTGCTGGTGGGTCCAGCGGAGTGAGGCACCACGGGGACTCAGATTAGACCTCGCCATCTTTGGGGGGCTGCGATCTGTGAAACTGTCGCCACTTTCGAGGGCTGCTGGTGGGTCCAGCGGAGTGAGGCACCACGGGGACTCAGATTAGACCTCGCCATCTCTGGGGGGCTGCGATCTGTGAAACTGTCGCCACTTTCGAGGGTTGCTGGTGGGTCCAGCGGAGTGAGGCACCACGGGGACTCAGATTAGACCTCGCCATCCCTGTGTGAAACTGTCGCCACTTTCGAGGCTGCTGGTGGGTCCAGCGGAGTGAGGCACCACGGGGACTCAGATTAGACCTCGCCACCCCTGGGCGGCTGCGATCTGTGAAACTGTCGCCACTTTCGAGGGCTGCTGGTGGGTGGCCAGCGGAGTGAGGCACCACGGGGACTCAGATTCTGACCACGAGCAATGCTCGCGTGCCCTTGCTCTGCGGTTCGTGCCACGTGGCGCTGCGACTCGAGCTGGCGGTCGTCCTTCGGACCCGCAGAAACATCTGCTGAGCTCGATGAGCTAGGGGAGCTACAGGAAAGAAGTGCAGGAAACGGAGGCCGGTCATGCACTCGCCGATACCTCGTTGCTCTGTCATCGTCTTTGCTGTTGCATGATCCTTATCTGGCCTGCCGGCGCCGCGGCTCGAGCTGGCGGTCGCCCTTCGGGCCCGCGGGAACATCTTCTGAGACAAGTGGACGCCGCCGCCTTACTTGCAGGCAGCGCATTGCATTCGCGGACAGCAGCATGGCAGACCGCAGTGAGATCCTCAGTCGCGTGGTGTTGCCAAGCCTGGTGGAGACGCGCGCGATCGACCTGAAGTCCCAATCGCGCGTGCACTGTACCTGCGTGGCGTTCAGGCACGCGCGTGATGCTGCTCGCTCCGCGTTCAACCAGTACGTCGCCAGTGCAACTTTGGACGATGGACAACCGATTGATGATACGCGACCCCGGCCTTGAGTTTCTTTCCCGCGGGCCGCCCGCAGACCTGGCGGCGCGCCTGCGAGCGTTCAGCTCCCGCGCTGAAATGCGCGGGAAGGAGGCGGAGAAGCTAGCGGGCGAGCTACGCCTCGCTCGTTCCTTGCACTCTAAACAAGTTTTATCATGTGGAACTCTGCGACGACATGGCGCAGGCAGCGCTGCGGGTTTAGCTCGCACTTGCAAAACGCGGCAATCTTCTGTCTCCTCCCGCCACTTTCATCGTCGTCCTATTCCCCGCCCCACCTTCTCCATGCATGCTGCTGCTTCCGCGATGGCCTTTCGCCCCCCCCGCCCTCCATTCCATCCCTCTCCTACCCCTCGTTCCCGTGCCCGTTCTTTTTCGATTCTGGGGCCTCAAGCCTCGTTCTTTCGATCGTCGTCGTGTGAATCGTGCAGCGCGCGCGCGTCCCATGTAGCTTGCGCAGCAAATCGCCGCGTCTACGCTGTCGTTGTTCCTGTTAATGTTGGCATACTCCTCTTGCCATTTGATGCACGTGGGTTTGGGTACGTCGCAGGGTAATTATTTGTGTGTGTATTTATTTGTGTGTCCCAGTTTCCCTTCAGAGAAAGCCAGCGATGTGATCTGATTCGCCAAGCCCTCCTTTGCTATTGCGAAAGCCTCACGGCCGGTACCGCCGACCCTGAATTAGGGGAGCGGATAATGACATGAGCAGAAAATCTCGGGCCTCCGAGTTTGTATGTTTATGTCACTCTCCGTTTCCCTATGAAGGGAGACGACGACGACGACGGCGGCGGTGACGGCGGTGGCGACGACATCGCTGACGTGGGCCTGAGTCCTCAGGGATGCTTCTTGGGGTCTCTTCGGAGCTTCGGAATGCTCTCGGGGGCCTCTGGGGAGGAATGCTAGGGTTTCTTGGGAGCCTCTCGGGGGCCTCTCGGGAGCCTCTCGGGGGCCTGTTCGGAGCCTCTTGGAGGCCTCTTCGGGCTTCCTGGGGATCTCTTGTTGGCCTCTTGGTGCCTCTTGGGAAGCTCTTTGGTGTTCCTGGTTCCTTCTGGGGGCCGCTCGGGGCCGAGGGCTCGAAATGTCCGTTCGGGTTCCCCGTCTCGGCTTGGAGCCGTCTTGGGGGACTCTTGGAGGCCTCTTGGGCCGTCTTGGGGCGATCTTGGAGGTCTCTTGCGCCGTCTGGGAGCGGCTGGAAGTATAAAGGCGAGAACGCTCTGATCTTCACAAAACAAATACGGGGAATCAATGATTTTGGCCTCTTTGAGTCCTCTCTGGAGTGCTCTTGGAGGTTTCTGGGGTCGTCCTGGAGGCCTCCTGGGCAGTCTGGAGGGCGTGAAGGCGTTTTGGGCCGGTCGTTTGGCGGGGCCCTCTTGGACCGTCTCGTGGGCCTTTTGGGGCACTGTTTGGCCTGTCTTGGTACTTTCTGCGGACCCGGGACCCCCACGGGAGGATGTGTATCTGGCAACCCCCCCCGCACCCGCTGGGACCCCGTCCGACGTGTGAGGGATCAAAGGGAATGGGCTTCTTTTCGACTCGATTACGACATTGCTGGATTTTTCTCTCGCTGACAAGCTTCAGGTGGAGGGTGCAGGGAAAGGGGATGACGGAGACGACGACTGCTGGAGACGACGACTCGAACAGACAAGCCCCTCACACACACGGCGACAGGGCCGGCGGACTCCCCCCTTCCGTGCGACCTGAAATGAATGGATAGCTCAGGGACCGGCATTGCACTCATTCGCATTGAAGCCTCAAGTTGACGACAAGGGCGACCAGAGCCCCTGGATACATGTACAGTCAACCTGTAGAGTAAGGATGAGCGGCTTTCCAAGGTTTCCTTTGCATCATTCCCCTTCGGCTTGGCCGTTTTCTCCACATCTGACATCCTGCCCATCCCACCAATCCCCTCGCATTGAGTTGAACCCTTGTCTATCCGCCGACTGGGGTGTCGATCCCAAGATCGCAGATGCAGGATCTGTCGAATCATTTGCTGTTCAACCCGGAAGGAGGGGGGACCTTGCACATTGGAGGAGCAGGAGGTGGATAGAGATGCAGGCGGTGGAAGAGCAGCAGGAGGAGCAGGAGGAGCAGGAGGAGCAGGAGTGTCAGGGGGAGACGGAGGTGGGGAAAGGAGGTGGACGGCACCGACGCGGAGGGAAAAGCGGATCCAGCAGTGTGGCCCGCGTCGGGGCGAGAGCACCGGCCGGAAGGGCTGTAAACGGTGGGACGAGGCAACGACGTCGGGGGCGGCAAAGAGGGGGGTGATGACTAGGGGGGGGTGAATTTCCCCAGATCTCATGGTGCCTCTTCTCATTTCATTACGTCCCTGGCCCCCCCGCTGGGCCGCGCACATGCCGCCGGTCATGATTTGCACCCCCCCCTCTTGGACACCCCCCTCTTGGCCGCTCCCGGCAACGACGGGACCAGTGCATCGGTCTTGAAGTGTTGCTGGCGCTGCAGCGGGAGAGCCTTCTCTGGAAGGGCCGAGTAAGTTCCGAACGCACCTGACAATGCAATGAGTATATCGTTTTCGGAAGTTGATCGTGTGGAAAACACGCCGGGGAGAGGAGCAAGCACGTTGGCGAATGGCCAGGCGGAGAGAGGTGAGTAGTAACGTGTATTGAGGAATGGCCGAAGAAGGCCGTGGATGTGGAGTCATCAATCAATTGCCCAGGATGAAAACTACCCCTGGCGAAGCGGTTGGGACCTCTGGGGCCACATATTGAAAAAACGCGTTGGCGGATGTCAGGTTTTTGATCACCACAGACATTTTCGAAGTTGTTGTTGTTTTTATCGCCTTGTGATGCTCTCCACCACCTGCGCCTCGCCGAGAGCGTTCTGGGGTTGCTTGAATCGTCCCGATACCCAAGAAGCCGCCCGAGGCCTGAATTATGGCCCGCAAGCGGGCTTCTTAACGACGTGGCAAAAATCACAACGGGGTGTTCTGGGCTATGCTCGGAAGCTCTCTGGGTACAGCGAAGAAAAACAGTCACACCTGAGTGGATTGTTCGGGAGGGCCACTCGGGGGAGAGCTTACCGACCTCGACATGAGCGCTTTGGTTGTGGTTGTGGTCGAGTTGGCCGTCCTGGGACGCCGCATCGACCAGAGCCAGCACGAAACCGGCCGCGGCGTTCCGACATCTCGTGGCGTGCGCAAAACCCTTTGGGGCGTGTCCTCGATGTGGTTGTGGTCGCCTGCTGCTCGCGCAGGCCCCTGCCGGGCCCCCGGGGTCCGTCAGGAGACGGCTCGGGGCGAAAAGGCAGTCCCCGGGGTGGGGTCCAGGCCTTGATCGGCGGCTCGCCGATGAGAGCCAGGGAGAGGGGGCAGCCCGACTTTAAACGGAGAAGGTTAAAGGCGAGGTATAAATCGAGCATGTACCGCTGCCGTGCCTGGCTCAAGCCGGGCCCGGCCAGATATATGACTGTGCCTCACTGAGGCGCACGACTTGCATCAGAGATCGGAAAATACCTTTTCCATTGACGATGCCCATCCTATCCTTTACTCCAGATCCCATGCTTCGTCTCGCTCTCTTGCTCATGCGATATGAGCCAAAGCCTGGGATATGGCAACGCTTAAAGCGTAACACATACCTAAGCTTACCAGCTTGTTTTCGACTTGGTAGCGGAGCTGGCTACACTCTCGTGTGGCTGGCTCTCGCTCTGATTCCTGTAATCCACGGCACAACTTGGTGGACTACTACTACGGTGGAATACCATGTTGCGCCGGCTCTGCGAGGAGCGGAGCCAGTCCGCGATCGAGCTAGCGGGGCAACCCGCGAACTCGAGACGCTCTCTCCTACTTCACTGCGCTACTTCACTCCCGACTTCCACCAGATGCCAATCGGCAACTCGATCGAGAACGTGGTCACCCTGCGGGGCTACCCGCAGCGGGGCCACCTGCATCCCGTGCCAGTCAGGCGCCTCACGGCTACTACGCCAGAGCCTGACAAACCACAGCCTAAACCAATCACCGAAGCCGAAATGCACATGCATTGGATCAAGATAACTATATTCGGCATTCTGTGGGTAATAATGGGATGTGCTGTGGGATACATGCGGCAGGGGATGGACGACACGCGTACTACTGGCCCTTCATGGGACCCTGCCGGTACTACGCCTTTTCGCGAATACGTTCGCGAAGTACATGCATGGTTAAACGTAACGAGTGGCAATATGACACCACCACAACAAGCTGCAGCACTACAACGAGGCCTTCAAGGTCTGGCTCGTCGTATCGCCATGCAGGTCCCCTCCCAGATCATCAATTATGGTGTAACTGTCAATGGACAGCCAACGGATGCAGTAACCTACATACTGTACTTACTGAGCACCAAATTTGAAAATCTGGAAGATGAGCGCCAGCTCAACTCTGGCACTGCCCTTATCGACTTCCGCGTTGAAAGGGGCGAGCGAATCGACTCAGTATTAGCTCGATTCGAGATGGCCCGTGACGAGGCTAACTCTGTTGGCTTTGTCATCCCCAACTTTCAGATCCTAACGCTGATTCTCTTCAGAGCGTTAGGCGTTGGCGCGTCACGAGCCCAACACCTGCTTGAGCCCTTCAATCATCAGATGCCCCGAACACAAGCAGACTATGACAGGCTGCTGACCAGGATGAGGAACTACGGACATGTTGCCGAGCGCTCTCCTGGCAACATAGCGGGTATCTTCACAGGGCACCACTCACATGCAGGTGTCTACGCCACGACTGCGGGGTCACCCGCTGGTCCTGGCGAGCCAAATCCCTGGGCTGACCCAGCCGATATGCCCAACGAGGCCACTGCCCTTTTAGGGCAGACTGGCCAGGCATCGGCAGAGGCAGCTGAGGCGAACGCCTGGTCGAACTACTCGCCAGGCGCCGCCTACACTGCAAGCCCGCCCTCGGGCACAACCCTCTGGGGCCAAGCGGAGTCATCCGCTCAAGGGTCTCAGCCACCCTCACCGTTTGAATCTGGCACTGACACAGATACCTCATCTGACGATGAGCACAATGGCATAGTCTCTGCTGGTAATGACTACCCAGCGGATGACACTCACCTCTCTGAACAACAAAGAGCGGAAGCCGCCTTTATGGCTTATCGCAAATCAAAACGCCGTTGGAGGCGCTTTATGAAGAAACCAGTCAGAAAGGTGAGACGTGCAGTACGCCGACATTTCAAACGATTTGGAAAGGGTCGTGGCAAAGGGGGTCGCAGACGCCGTATGCATGGTAGGGGTATTACTGCTTTCCTCACGTCCTTAACTGATATGGCTTTTGAAGAAGTTCTTATCGGAGGCAAAGGTCGGGGTCACAGGCGGACCTCCGGTAAGGGAAAAGGGCGGAGGGGCAACCCTAGGGACGCTTCTGGCAATACTATGAAGTGTCATACATGCGGTAGCACAGAGCATTTGCGCGATCAATGCCCGAAGGGGAAAGGAAAGGGATCCGTACATTTGGCTCAAAATTCTTTTATGGATGACATAGATTACATTGACTACGAGTTTTACGTCAATCCAGAAGCGGCTCCCGCCGCGGGCTCCTCCACGTATTACGTGATGGCCCGCTACGCTGAAGCAACTGTAGCCCTGGAAGACTACGCAGTGACCCTCTTCGACGAGTTCCACGGCTGGGACGAGGTCGACGAGGTCGCGTACAATGCTTGGTTCGGTCTTCCAGCGGGGCCACCCGCCGGCGACGAGGTCTCCGAAGCCGAGACCGTCCCGGCAACAGAGGAAGAACTCACCGCCGTGCTGGCCCCGCAAGTGATTGGCATGCCGTTGCTGCCAAATCCTTCGTGGGCTGGTTCGGAGGCGGGAGACGCCGATGACGAAATGCGGGGCCATCCCGCGTATTCCGACTCCGAAGAAGCCGAAGAAGATTATAAGGACATGCTCCAAGAGCAGGTTTCAGAAGCAATCCAACTCCTGAGTGCGCCAGCACAGCAGCAGATAACTATGAACGAACTGCTGTCACACCCAGGAGCTGCATGTCTACGTCCATACTTGAATTCGGACATGTCAGCATCTCAGATGCTGACAGCACTCCAAGCTATAGCGGGGTCACCCGCCGAAGAGACGCCAGACGCAACAGCGGGGCCACCCGCTTGGTCTATGGATGTATTCATGCAAGGTTGTGATCAAATGGACATTAACGACCTCACGATGGAGCAGTTAAACGACATCGGGTACTTCAGAAGCCCGTATCAAAACGTGTTCATGGTCCAGGACAGCTCAGAGGACTCGGAGGACATGCGCTACGCCAAGAGGGACAGACGACCGTCGCCTCCCCGAGACTCAGAGCATGACGATCAAAGGCCAATGGCACGCGGTAGTGCGTCAGCGGGGCCAGCCCGCAGAAGGAGCCGTTCAGCTCCCAGACGCCCTACACATGATGAATCGGGCTATCCATACAGTACTGAGCACTCCGTCGGAGTATCCGCTCAGCATGTGCCGGATTGGTACATCAAATGGTACCCCGGCTACTCGATGGACACGCTTCGCCACTGGTATTCTAAGGAGTACTGCACTAAAAGGGACGAAACTGGCGCGATAATACGTACCAAGGGTGGCAAGACCAAGACGCCAGAGGCTTGGGACAAAAGGGCTAAGAAACAGGAGATCATCAACGATCGCAAGACATACAGGAAACAAGTATGTCAGTGCGAGCCCTTCAAAGGTCACATGCGCAGGTGTCCGATGGACCGCCCCTCCAGGAGCCCTCATCACGGTGAGACCCCGTGGAATTGGTCTCATGGAGATGACGCTGGCAACGTCCATGATCCTAATAAGGAGGTCCCTGGAGGAGGAAAGCGCATCACCGAAGCCGATCGTGTCCCTATGACCGAAGAGGTGGCCAACGTCGTCAGGGAAAATTGGGTACAGCTTCCCAATGACCATCGCCTCAAAGAATGGAACCGCCGATTCCATAAAGAGGCGGGGTCACCCGCAGACGCGGCGCCAGCCGCTGGGTCCGCGGAAGACGATTGGATAGCTGTTGCATCTGCTGCCGGGTCCGCCGCCGGCACAGACCACACCGAACTGAATGAAGAATGGGCGGCGGAAGACGGCTCAGAGAATCCATTCCCTGATGGAAGCGCCTGCTGGTACTGCAGCTCTTCGGCGCAGAAGTGGCTTTGCACGAGGGTAATCTACCGCCATGAGAATGGCAAGTACAAGCTGGCCATAAAAGGTACTGCCGACATCGACCAGATGAGGCAGGTCATCCATGGTCATGGCCAGCCAGAAGGCCCTCCTAGAGACCCTCCTGGTCCACAACCGGGCAGGGGCAGCAGACCACCTCCAAGACCTGAAGCCGACTCCTCGTCTTCACCGACTCCGGCAAAAAGGCACCCGCCCAAGAGCCCCGAAGGCACACAGGGGCGGGCGAAGGCCAGAGGGATCGCCAAGACGGACGACCCTGAGCCGGTGGATCCTCCCGGTCTGTCCGTGACGGAGAGGAGGAAGGCTTTTGCTGGACCATCGACCCCGATGCCACAGGCGACCCAAGGCGATGTCAAGGACGAAGTTCGCGACAAGCCTCAGGCAGCTTTCCGAGGTGACTGGACTCCAACTCTGCATCAGCCGCGCCTTGCACCACGACCAGGTTCGGCACGAATGAAAGCGCAGCCGAAGCCCGAAGCTGGGATGAGGTCGGTGCGGGCAGAAGCGGCCGCCAAGGCTAAGGAGGACAAGGGCTCTGCGGGGCCACCCGCTAAAGCGGCGCCAGCCGTAGCAGCGGGGACACCCGCAGAAGGCACTCTCTCAAGGGAAGAACGCTTCAGAGTCCTCAAAGAATTTGGCGACCAACAGAAACTAACCGATGATGCAGCTGCTGACGAAGGTCACCCGAACCCTGGCGCGGAGTCATCCGCAGGAGCTGCCTCGTCAGCCGCAGGTTCTGCAGGGCCACCCATTAAAGCGGCGCCAGCTGCATTAGCGGGGCCACTCGTTAAAGCGCCGCCGGCTGCATTAGCGGGGCCACCCGCGCAAGGGCAGCCAATAATGTCTGTTCTAAGGAACATCCCTTTGGGAGCCATCGAGCACTGGCAAGGCATTGAAGGCAAAGGCCCGAAGCGCACCATAAACCCACGAGTCACTCCAGACGACACGGACCGATACGATGTCATTAATTGTCCTGTTCGTCGTAACTTCGAGTGCCGCAACGACTGGGAACGTGAACAACAAACCGTGGGAAATATGTTGCGAGACAGGCCGCCACTACGCGTTGCGCAGCATAAAGCAGAGCTCCTGAAGGTCATGGAGAGGTTCGGCATGGATCCGACTTTGCCGCGTGAAGGGCAGATGACCAAGGTGTCAATATGGTTTTCTACAGCCCTACGCCACAGTCCATATTGGAAGGACGGATTCAGCCGACACTTCGAAAAGATCAGCACTTTCGATCCATACGATGGCTGGGTTGTCGTTGACGATCTGCTAACAAACTGGACTGAAAATGATCAGTGGAAAGGCTATCGTGAAATGCACGAGGTGCTGATCAAGGGCAAGCCCCACACGTCATACGTGTATTGGGTGCTGCTAAACTGCTGTGAGATGATTGACCATCACGGCATGCAGAAGGGCAGGCTCCAGATGAAGTGCGTTGATGACAGCATGCTGCTGCCTCCCAGGTTTCGACCAAAGGCACGCAGGCCACAGTACTTCATCAGAGCCACGAACGGCCACAGCAGTCCAGGCATCCACTGTCCCGAGTCGCTGTACAAGCCGATCACAACATGGATGAAAGAACCAGACGACCCAGTATATTTCATCCACGGGACACAGTGGGAGTATGTCAAGGACATTCTTGCTAATGGCCTTTCATGCCTCGCACAGGACAACCCTAAGAGGAAGGGGGGGCGCCAATTTGTGCACGGCTGCCCCTACCTCCCGGGCGACCCGAGGATTCAATCGGGCATCCGTCCTGACTCGGAGGTGCTCATATTCTGCAGCATCAACAAGATGCTGTCCAGTGGCTTCTCCCTATGGAGATCAGCAAATGACATAGTCATGACACGAGGCCACGACGGACGTATACCGCCCGATCATATCCTCCAGATTGTGAGCATTGCGAAATATCGGGTCGGCGAAGCCTGGAGCAATCCGCTGGCTTATGACAAGTCGCGGAGGCGGGGCCAACCCGCGGACAGGATTCGCACCGATGACTACCTGCCACTTAAAATGTGTGACAGAACTCTGGGTGTAATGGAAGATCACGCCATGTACCTAAAGGGCTGGACTAAGACGGACGGTCGTCCATTCAATTTGGTCATGACCGAGCAAGATGTTGCTCCACGACCGTACGACACACAGACAGTCCTCATGATGAATGCCCAGGAGGACGAGGTCATGCCTGAAGCGGGGCCACCCGCAGGTGCGGGGACACCCGCGGTAGACACCTCGGACGGTTCATGGCAACAAGTGGTCACACCAGTAGCAACGGTAGCATCTCCTTGGAGGCCGGACCAGCAGTCATGGGTCCAGGCCCTCAACAGCCATTTGACATCAGCCGACGTCTCTGGACTGACCGATCAGCTATATCGTGCTGACCCGTGGGCGGTGCATGCAGGTATCCAAGACGCACAGCAGAGGAACCTGCGCCCTCCTGCGGAGCCACCAGGCATCCTAGGACCACAACCACAACGCCCTCCGCAGCAAGCTGGAGGTGCGAGGTTTGTCCCTATGGGCGGATCAGATGGTGGCTCGCCGTTTCGGACTCCGCCGTCTGAAACGAGCGAGAACAGCTTGTGGCAAAGACTCCAGGCGATTCGCGGGAATCCGGCGCTCGCAGCAGCACTCCAGGCAACCACTCCCTTTGGCACTCCGAGGGGTAGTGGAGGAGGAGTGGCTGCGGGGACGCCCGCCGAGCGAACGCCTGCGGAGTCACTCGCACATGCGGGGCCACCCGCTGACGGACAGCAAGGTTCAGACTACGAACGTCGGGCAGCCAACTTGAGAGCACAGGCTACCTTTCTGCAGCAACAAGCTGATAGAGTGCCCAGCCTGTTGCGGAACCGCAACATAGATGTTACGAATCATGGCGACTTTCGGCCTCTCTGGAGCTGGACTTCTGAAGATGCTCCAAATGCTGATCCCACGAATCCATATCGACAGGTGTTTATTCCAGGAATAGCATCACACCCAATATATGGATGGGACAATCATGGACCAGCAGAGGCACAGGCCATGGACGCGCCGATGTACCCGGAGTACTACGCGCAGATGAATAACACTCCTATGATTGCGGGGCCACCTGCGAACGAATACACTCGGAATCTTGCCAATGAGATGTTTCGTTTGCAGTTTACACGAGCGGTCGATGCGCAGTCTATGCCGCACTACGCCTACATGCCCACGCCGACGGACCCCGAGACCGTGGTTCAGCCAGCTGGTCTCGCGGTGCCAGCCGCTATGGGCAGCGTGCCAGACTACATCCGCGACGTGCACGACACGCAGCAAGCGATACTGGCATCTAGGCAGCAGGCTCGGGACAACGCCAGGCTGCGCCAACAGCGCGCGATCCAGAGAAGGATCGAGCGTGAAACCCATGCGGGGACACCCGCAGACGCGGGGCCACCCGCTGAACGGACAGATAGACGGCCGCCGCCGACGCCATATCGGGAGGGCGAAACCACTTTCGAGCGCCAAGCTCGGACTCGCCCAGACGTGCCTGCTCCAGTCATTTCAGACTACAACTTCACACAGTGCCCAATCTGTATGGACACCTACGAGATGGGCACCACAGTGTGGAGACTGGCGTGTGGGCACTTCTTCCACGATATATGCTGGGATCGTGTTGCACAGCAGCACGTCCGCAATCAGCGGCCAGGTGCGCCAAACGAGGCCCCCTGCGCTGTATGTCGTGGGCCGGGCATAATTACAGCACATTTCCCGTATGCTGGACAGCGCGACGCTGAGTCGGAACAGGCGCGCCAGCAGGAAAGGTACGTGGCAGATGCCCGGGAAATGCGTCGGCTACGGGAAGCAGTGGAGGCACTAGAGGCTCGAGCCGCACACTCGGCGGAGCCATCCGCACGTGCCCCAGCTGCACAGGCATCCCCCTGGCCAGCGCCAGAGCAAGGCATCCAGATGCCAATCCTGCCTACGCTTCGAGCACAGGAGCCCCCAGCAGCGGGGCCACCCGCCGAAGCGGCTCCCGCCGCCAAAGCGGGGCCACCCGCAAATGGACCTCCGAATCCAGGATTCCTGAGGGCAATGGAGGCCAACATCAGGCGGAGTGGCAGGAGCGGAGGCGGTACGCGCAGGCCGACTGGATCATCCAGGACCTCACGTGTGGCAAGCCCGGTCAGCGCTAGGAGCCGGGCAAGCGCTGAGAGCGCGGAGGCAGCCCAGTTCCACACCACATTCATGATCGATACAAAAGGGCTGACCTATGCACGTGACGACACGGACACGCTGCCGCCAGGAGGTGAATGGATGTCCACACTCTCTGCGAATTATTGGGTTCTTGAACAGGAACCAATTACCGTAGAGGAGCGCCGCCAATATGAGCAGATGTGGTGCACCGAGTTAACCATGAGCCAATGGGTGCTTGAACAACGCCTGTTGAAAGGCACACTCGGTTCACAGATTACGTACCACACCGATGACCATGGTACGATGGCTCTGGCAGCGCGGAATGGGACATTCTTTCCCGACGAAGACGGACTGCCGTGCATCTCGTTCATGCTAGACATTGGCTCCAACGTGAACATCATTGGAGCCAATACGGCGCGAACCTTCCAGGAGGCTATGGCCAGGTACAATCACAGACCTGCCATATGCACCCTGAGCAAGACCCTCTACATCAACGGTGTCGGTGAGGGTGCTGCGATATGTCGGAAAATGGGCAACTTCAAGATCGGGGTGCAATACGCCAATGAGGCAAGCCCCCGTATCGAGGAGTATGCCTCCAACATCGCAGAAGGCTCGGGTGCCAACCTCCCGGCCATCTGGGGCCTTGGTGCCATGGAAGCACGTGACACGATCATCGTGCTGAAGCCAGGCTACCAGAAGGTTATCTTCCCCAGCGGTGATTACACTCTGAAGCTGGGGAGGGGCGCCAAGGTCCTGAGGGCGAAGAAAACTCCCTCAGGACATCTAGCCATTCCCTGCGGTTTGTATGACGGGGCTAAAAGCCAGACGGTCACGAACACCTTCACAATCCGCAGTAGTCGAGATGGCTACACCGAGACGGAGAGCGAAGAGGACCCCGTCAGTGCGGGGCCACCCGCCGGTGTAGGTGCGGGGCCACCCGCCGGAGTAAGTGCGGGGCCACCCGCCGAGACCACAGCGGGGCAACCCGCGACGGGACAGTCCATGACCGTCACGACTGATACGTACATTGTCGAGCCGTATCTCGACAAGCAGCTCCTGGAAGACACGACCCGTTTGATCGTGGACAGGACGCTGAACAGCTGGTGGGAGGGCCAACAGTGTCCCGAAGGGACCTGGCCACATATGAAGGATGCCCTGAAGTCCAAGATATTTTGGGCAGTCCAGGAGGCGGTGAATAAATGGACGCCTGAGAACCAAGCGGGGCCACCCGCGACACCGCCACCACCACCAAGCTACACGGGCGGAGGTTCGTCGGACTCTGCGGGGCCAACCCGCGTGGAGATCGTGAGCGTAGCCGCACCAGCGACTCCTGCGGAGCCATCCGCTAACAGCATGCCCCCGAGTCAGACGGCAACGTGGTCACACGACCGCCGCTGACGGGGGCAGGCGGGCGCGCCGGCGGCGCTCGCTTGCGAAGAGAAGCCGAATACCGGCCTCCTCGCGACATACGTTGGCCGCGCTGAGGCCCGAGAAGAAAAATATCATTCAAAATGTCTCGTCATCGAAGATATTCGCACAGCTTGCGCTGAACTCCGAACCCGTGGATATATATGCGACCGGATTACCCATAATGAGGTAATGACTTCAACTGGAACACAGTATTTGGGAAATTTGTTGGCAGGAGACTACAATATGTTGTGGGTGGCCACACCCTCTGATTGGTACGTTCGTACTCCAGGAAAGAGGGCGGGACCACATTATCAACGTATACAAAATCTCCTGATCAAAGCGCGTGCTCTGAGAATGCAGATTGTTATCCTGGGGCCACCCGGGTATTTCTGGAAACAGGGTCCGATCAAAGATGTTATCGAAGATTTGAAGCTAAGCATTATACGAATGAGACTCTGTCATTTCGGTATCAAGTTTGACCGATCCAGTAAATATCCCAGTGGTTCTTATATACAAGTTGCTACATCTTGTCCTCATATACCGATAAACTTATGGAAATGTACTTGTGGATCACACAAGGAGCATGATTTGGATTGGTATGGCCAAGATCAGCAACGTGCCGAGTTTCGGTATAAAACTTTGGCTATTATTATTGCACGCTTCCTTGATCAACTCGATAAAGCCAACATGATCAGGAATGAGCGGAGTGCGGTACACCTCAGTGTGTGTACACGCGTTGACAAAAAGGTCAGACACTACGTCCAATGTCCACAAAAGGGCCCTCAATGGGACCATGTGGTTCGTAGAGTCACGACCGACCTGGACACGAACAAGATCGTTCAAGATATCAGAATCCAGGATCAGCCAACTGGGTACAATTATGTAGCTCCATTACCTGATGGGGTTACAAACATCAGTACTCGGCTATACTGGGAGCCTCCGGCTCCAGTTCTTCATGGCAATGGTGAGTCGCGAAGGCCACGCCCAAAGCGTGTGACGATCGTCGACGACGATCGATCTCCTCCCCCTTCGATTGAGCGTTGCCAAACGCGACCCACCAACAACCTTCCTGAAATTCCGCCATTTCCTGACTTTACAGCGGATTCCTCCGCAGCGGATCTCTCCGCGGAAACTGCGTTGCCCACTGATGCCAGGATAAAACAGAAAGAAAAGCAGAAAGCTGACAAAGAAGCCGGCATCAAACCGAAGAAAGTCCCGAAGAAAGTGGAAGATGGTAACGACGACTGTGGAGAGGACCTCAAAGGGCTTGACTGCTCCACATATTTCAACGACGTTCCTCTTGACGACTCGGACTCGGACAGCGAATCAGAGGACATCTTCATGATGTTACCGGCGGGGCAACCCGCTGACTCACATGCTGATGTCTTCTCGATAGTCCAGTCATTATGCTACGGCAGAAACAATCAAGTGGACATGCTTGAATTATGTGGGGGCAAGGGTGGTATATCCATATTAGCCTTCAAGAGGGGACTCTCGTCAGGCGGGAACCTTGACAAGATATCTATGGTTGACCTTGGAAACTCGGAAGTACAAAGAGCAGTCCTCCACTACCTCAAGACTTGCTTTGTCAAGATCACGATTCTGCAGCCAAGCTGCAGAACTACTGGACTTCCTTCCTATTTCAATGCACAGGTCAATCATGATACGTGGCTTAAACACCACAAAGAGGACCTGCCTCACATCACGTTCTGTGGAACAGTCGCTCTATTACAAGACGACCTAAGACGTTTCTTTCTCAGGGAACAACCAATGGGCACGTGGGTGGATGAGATCCAGCCATGGAAGGAACTGGCACAACGCAAGGTCACTTGCCAAACGATTATTGATCAGTGCACGACTGGTCTCAAAGATTCATTTGGACAATACATCCGCAAGCCAACACAGATGATGGCAAACAAAGAAGAGTTGTTGGCACCTTTCAGAGGCAAGCGTTGTCCAGGTAATCATGTGCACGCCAATGCTTGTAATAAAGAACTAGCAAGGGCGGCACAGTATACCTACAGAATGCAGTCACTGATCGTTGATGCGGTGCAAATCGCCAAAGACCTGTTTGCTTACGGTCGCGATCCATTCGCGAATCGTGAACGCAGCTATGCGTTCGTAACAAACAGTGCTGGCTACGACTTGGACGACCCAACAATCCGGAGACACCCAAACGGAGAAATCTGGCGACCACCACCTGGCGGTCTTGGGTGCCCTGGCTGTGTGGACAACAACTACAAGCAATCACCAAAGCACAGCAGGGATCCGAAGATGTGTCGGTGGTATGATGTTGAACCGTATTACTGGGACTGTCCAAGCTGTAAGAAGGAATATCAGAAGAGCAATCCTCACCACACCAAGATATCTGGCCAATGCAGATTCGCCGAAAAATGGAAGCTGCCAGATAACTTTGGCCAGCCGCGCCCGGCGGGGCAAGCCGCTCCTGCGGCGCCAGCCGCGGAAGCGGCTCCAGCCGCAGAAGCGGCGCCAGCCGCAAAAGCGGCGCCGGCCGCGAGAGCGCGCATACGCGCGCCTAGGCCGCCACGGCCTGGTGAGGGCGATCCAACCGCAGGCGCCAGCAGCCATGACATCACCAGAGCCGACGGGGCTAATGGTGGCAACAGTGGCGCTGGCAGCTCTGACGATCACCGTAGACTGCCACAAGTTGCAGCAAGGCGCGGACGCATGGAGGGAGGAGATCCTCCACCACCGCCGCAGCCTCAAGCAGAGCCGAGGCCAAGGCCAAGGCTCCCTGATTGGACTCGCTTCGACGTTCAGCTCAGCCTCCAAAACCTGCGCAGCTTCGACCCAGCTGTAGTGCAGCGAGAACTCCGCAAACTCCACCTGAGATGGTTTCATGCCAAGGAGCCAAAAATGCGGATGATTCTAACCAAGGTTGGTCTGGGTGAAACCCGTTTGAGTCTGATCAAAGGCATTTGTGACTCGTGTAGAGAATGTCGAGCCTGGGACAAACCAGGCAACACGGTGATGCCTTCTGTGTCACTGCCAGGACGTTTCAACGAGGAAGTCGAATGTGATCTTTTCTTTTACAAACAGGAACATATTGTTTTTCACATCATCGACCGTTGTATTCGCTGGGCAGCTGGCACAGAGATTCCTGATAAAGCCATGCATACTGTTCTCGATGCCTATCATACGACTTGGATGCAACATGGCCCTGCTAAAATCTTATACTCCGATGGGGAAGGAGCACTGAATAATGATACAGCAAAGGCCATCCTTAAGGCTAAGGGAACAGAGCTTCGTATTCGAGCGCGTGGCCAACACGCTACAACTATCGAAGCTAGGAACGGCATCCTGCGACACCTCTTACACGTGATGGGAGAAGAATTGAATAGATTAAATATTCCTCTCAATTTCACTCGTCTCTTACATGAAGCCTTGTTTGCCAGCAACGCATTTACCTTCTACAATGAAGTGTCTCCGTACAATGCGCTGTATGGCAGACAACCAGCTATGCTTCCCGATTTCCCTGTCTTGGATCATGATCAGTCCGCTGAATCATCAGATCACTCAAGGGAGGAAACAATCAGGAGGGTTAGTCTGGAGGCAATCACGCAGGCCACTGCGGTTGCCAAGACGAACAGGGCTCTCCGTACGAAGACTACTGCTACGGGTGAATTTCACTACAAAGAGGGAGATCTCGTGGACTATCATCGCCCGACCACCACGAAAGACGACTGGGGTGGATGGAGTGGTCCATACCCGGTCATCCGCAACGAACCTGACCGAGGCCAGGTCATCGTGAAGGTCGGCAGTCGCGAAGTGCGAGTACAGTATCCTGACACACGACACACACTGTACATTGAAGCACTTATGGTCCGCGAGATAGGATCGGACAATACGGCCCTTCGGACAGTATTGGCCTTTATTGCCGGTCTGCCAGCGGGGAAACCCGCCATGACTTTCGGATATCTACCAGCGAAACAGGGTCGGCTGCAGATGACTGCTGCGAGCCGACTTTCGCCTAAGGTGCACTTGGCTCTTCAGTACCTCATACGCAACTACTTTCGTATTGAAAACGTTGTTGCTGTACGACTTGCCAAGAGCCTGACGAAGTTGCCTGCTGCACCCTATGCAGACAGCTGTACACTAGTGCACTATGATAATGATGTGACCCCTGGTTTTCATTACTATGAAGCTGATGGCACTGCCTTGAACATCTATGACATCACAGGATCTACACACTCACGCATCATCCAGTGTCTTAAATCCAGGAAGCCGTCTGCTGGATTTGACCAAGACCTCACTAAGTTTGAGGAACTCGCTGATGGTCCACCACCAAGCGAATCACCTCCAGCAGCTGCTCCTGAGGAGCCTCCTACGGATAACGATGGTCGGCTCCCGACCATCATAGAGGAAACAGAAGAAGATCTGGATGCTTTTGTCTTGAAGTCGTGGTATGCTGAACTGATGGATGACAGAACACTCCTTGAAGCTGACACAGAGGAAGTCATGCATACAGTTCCCACATACATGACAGACACACAGTGTGTGTTAGTCTCTACGACCTGTGAAGATGTGCAAGGCCACTTGCCGGAGCGGGGTCACCCGCCAGGATACGACATGGACACTTCTTACTACGTTCCTTTATGCTCCACGGATCCGGATAGCAAATATGATCTGGACTCCGATGAGCACGGGAAGTACATCGAGCTCTGCTTCACTGCAGACATGTCCAAAGTCGTCCTGTCCGAGCAGCAACACCGATTGTTGGATGACAGCAGCGTCACAACTATGCGAGTATACGTTAGTGCTGCCTCCAAACGTGCCGTGGTCGTCAAGGAAGACGATCTACTCACGAAGGCCGACATCCAAGCAAATCCGGTCAAAGTTTCCAAAGCCCTCTACACAGAATTGAAGACTTGGCTTGACAACAAATGCTTCCAGATGACTGACTTAAGCAAGGCGTCTAACATCATGACGTCACGCTACGTATACAAATGGAAGTTTGTCAAGAACGAAAAGGGCGAAATGGAAAGGACGATCAGGTTACGCTTGGTACTCCGTGGCTTCATGGACCTTGAAGCCTTTGATGTCGAAACCTTCTCTGGCACGGCAAGGAGGTCAAGCCAGAGACTGCTCGCAAGTTCTGCTGCATGCAACAAAGCTTGGATCATCGCTTCCCTGGACATCAACATGGCTTTCTTGAAGGGACTGACCTATGGCGAGCTCGCCGCGGCAACGGGCGAGAAAGAGCGTGTGGTGTGCTTCACACTACCACCTGGGTCAGCAGCTGTCCTTCGCACACTGCCAGGCTTTGAGTCATATGACGAATCAAAGCATTGTCTCCGGTGTCTGAAACCGGGGACGGGCACGAAGGATGCTCCCAGGGCATTCTCGCTGAAGCTCAGGTCCATCACTAGGAGCTTTGGGCTACAGCCTACTTCATACGACGAAGAGTTCGAGATGAGCCCAAACCTCTTGACAGCCAAGCACGTTGATGACATCAATATGACTGGGAAGGAAGAGGCTATTGACAAGTATGTCAAGTGTGTTGAAGATACGTTTGGGAAGTGCAAACTGAACAAGCACACATACACAAACTGTGCTGTTCGGTACAACAAGACCGATGATGGGAGCGTCACTCTTGATCAGGACGAATACATCAAACAGCTTCGTCCTATCACACATCCAGAACTCACAGGAGCTGATCCTGAGAGCAAAGCGACAAAGACGATTTCTGATATGTTCGTCAGTCTTCGTGGCGCTCTAGCCTATGCGTTGATCACGCAGGTATGGCTGATGGTCTATGTTGTCTCACTACAACGTATCCAGGAACCGACAAACATCCAGGTACGACGACTAAACGCGGTTACCAGAAACTACAGGCAGGTCCGAAGAAGATCGTGTATCAAGCTATGACCCCAACAGGAGAAGTCGACCTGCATAGCGATTCTGGCTATCGTCGTCTCAACGGAGATGAAGACGACGAAGTCAAAGGCTATGGTATCCGCGGGGCTAACCTGCTGAGGCGTGGCCACACGCAAGCGGGGAAACCCGTCGTGCACCTGGTGGACGCATACTGCAAGTCTCATCGACTGCAGGTGCGTTCGAGCTACTCTGCGGAAACACTGGCAGCAGCCCACAACTTGGAAGACTGCTACCCGACCATTGTAACGCTCCACGAGCTACACTCGGGACCATTGACCCCCACACAGTTAAAGAACATATTGGAAATGGGTGGTCTATGTATCAAAGTCACTCTGACTATTGATGCCGAGTCTGTCTTCAAGTCTTTGTCTAGCAAAGATCTGAAGAAGCCCACAGAATGTACTCTGCTTGGGCACATCAGCTGGATCCGCCAGATGATGGAACGCGGAATCGTGGAAAGCGTCCAATGGTGTGACACGCGGGATATGACTGCCGATGGTCATACCAAAGGTAGTATTGACCGCGCGTTACTCCTACAGGTAATGGCCGGCCAGCAATCCTTCAAGCACGAGCTGAAGAAACATACACCGTATAGGGCGGGCAGGTCGTCTGAGGACGGCCCTGCCTCCCGAGCCAGCGGGGAAACCCGCGGGCAGGTGCGCTTTAGTAGCGAGGAAACTCGCCGGTAGCGAGGCTACTCGCGCGCCCCTTCCTTGTAGGCAGCCGCTGCTGCTTAGCACTGTTTTTTCCGCATAATGTAAAAGTGCGGTACCTGCTCGTCTCCTCCCCCTCCGACTTTAAACGGAGAAGGTTAAAGGCGAGGTATAAATCGAGCATGTACCGCTGCCGTGCCTGGCTCAAGCCGGGCCCGGCCAAATATATGACTGTGCCTCACTGAGGCGCACGACTTGCATCAGAGATCGGAAAATACCTTTTCCATTGACGATGCCCATCCTATCCTTTACTCCAGATCCCATGCTTCGTCTCGCTCTCTTGCTCATGCGATATGAGCCAAAGCCTGGGATATGGCAACGCTTAAAGCGTAACACATACCTAAGCTTACCAGCTTGTTTTCGACTGCCCGGCCCCCTCTCGATCGGCGACTGGGCTTCTCGGACGCCCGCGGGGGCCTCCCGGAAGGCCCTCTGTCGCTTTGGAGATGGCTCGGAAAGCTTCTCAGAAAGGCCAGAGGCCTCTGAAGCAGCGCTCGGCGGAAAAAGCGTGTGAAGCTCAGATGTTCTTCTTTGGGCCTCGCCGGGCCGCCCTCTCCTCCGTCCGTGCAGGCAAAGTTGCCGAGTCTGAGGAAACGCAGGCTTCCAAGAGCAGCAGCGCAGGAGCGCGACGATCAGATTCGCCTCTTGTGGTGAGGTTCGGGGTGTTTTTGGCACGGGTGTTTCGTTTGAGGCTGCTTTCTCAAGACTCGGGCCAGATTGTGTGCATAGATGGATTAGAACGCAATTCTTGGGAGGTTTAGTTCAGCATCGGCGCTGGCATATCATCCGTGTTTGGAAATGGGCCCAATCTGGCAGAATCCCTTTAATCTGGCTTTTTCTTGGGTGGGGGATGGGAGTGGGGGGGCAGGCGACGATCCAGGGGGAACCTGCACTGCGCGTAAGTCGAGACCCACTTCCACGATGTTTCAACCCAGAACTGCTTCGAGGGGCGTCGGGCGGCGGGCAACATGCTGCGCGGTGAGCTTGCCAGAGTCGCCAAGGAACGCGGGGATGATTGCGCTAACGGGAGTCTATCGCCGATCAACGGGCGATGTATCGCCGATTCAAGTTCCATGTTTCCCCTTTCACTGAGCCGGTCCCCCCTAGCGTTCCGTCTCAAATAGTATAGAGGAGGAGGAGGAGGAGGAGGAGGAGGAGGAGGAGGAGGAGGAGGAGGATGGAGGAGGAGGAGGAGGATGAGGTGCAGGAGGAGGAGGAGGAGGAGGAGGAGGAAAAGGAGGAGGAGGAGGAGGAGGAACAGGAGGACGAGGAGGAGGAGAAGGGAAGAGGGTTCAGGACCAGCAAAATTAAGTAGCCTCATGGGTTCCAGGCTTCCCGTGTGGGGTCAGAGGAGATGGGTCGGGGGATCGCGCCGCGTCGCCGATGTATCGGCGATGCAGCTTGGTGTTGGGCCCTATTTTCTCCACGCTTGAAGCGCCGATGCATCTGCGATGCGGCGCGACCCTCCAATCCCAGCTACCCGGAGGAAGCCAGTTGGGAGGTCTCCAAAATTGGCCTGGAGGAGGAGGAGGGGAGGAAGAGGAGGAGAAGGAGGAGGAGGAGGAGGAGGGCCATTCTGGCCCCTGCGGGGGGGGGGGCGCCCCCCACCCACCACCCGCGCAAGGGTGGCGGGCCCAAGCGCGCCGCCACATCGGCGGCGCGCGTGCGGGTGGAAGATCATCCCACTAGTTGACCAACTACGAGATGGACGTCCACAACATCGGCTACGAGAGCTACCCACCGCGGTGGAGACTGCCGGCAACATGCCGAGACGATGCTCGCATGAGTAGTACGAGCAGATGCAGCTCTCAAGAGAAACGGAACCTTGACAACACCTTTTGTGGCGATATGGAGGTTTGGGGGGGAGGGGGAACCAGCGTCTCATTCATTCAATCGGTCGCACACCGGTCAATCTTTCGATAGCACAACAAGTATCTTTATCGATCTCACAAGCGATCCCACTATCGATCTCACAACATATTCCACACACGTTTCGACGGTCCGTTTGACAATTGTACCCACGATCGATTGCATAACCGATCTCGCGATCGATCTCACAACTGGCATCACTACTGATTTCCCAATCAATCTCGCCAGCGCTCTGACAATCGAGCTCACTATCGATCTCACATTCGGATTCACCATCGATTTCGCAATCGTTTTCACCATAGGTCTCAGTATCGATCTCACCATCGACTCACGATCGCTCTCACTATCGGTCTCACAATCGATCTCACCACCGATCTCACTTCTGATCCCACCATATATTCACACGAACGATCTCACCGTCGATTCCACAACAGATCTCACGATCGATTTCAAAACGGACACCCCATTCGATTCCACAGTCGATTTCGCGACAATCTCACGATCGATCTCACCAGTGATCTCCATATCCATCTCACCGACACCCCGCGCCACTGCGCGGGACACTCCGCGGCACCGCGCAGGACGCCCCGCGCAACCGACGCGGGACACCCCGTGCCTCCGACGGGACATCCTTGGGGGGGGGGGCGGACAACCAGTTCCAAAAACCCTAGCCACGGCGGCACCAGTACTTTCGCGCGCCCACGCAGCTCCGTTTCGAACGCACGCGTGACACGAACACGAACCCGAAACCGATTTCCCGTCGGGGGGCTTTCCGTTCCATTGCGACCTCACCCTTGCACCTCCGACCTCATCTGACACTGGCTGCAACCACATCTCAACGACATGGCCATCGTTACGACCGCTGTCATGACGGTGTTTTGTACAGAACACGATGAGCTGTGCAACGTGCACCTTCAGGAAGAGTTGCGTGACATGCTACCCGAGGAAGACATGCGCAGAAGGCGCCTTAAGTACGATACCGCGTACGCTGCCACCGCCAACGCCAAGAAAATCGCGTCCGAGCGGCCCGAACTGGATATTGAGTAAGTCGTCGTCGAGGTAATGGTGGGCAACGACCGCGCCACCTACGACCAGTACTCCAATGACCCCCAAGGTTACGACGAGTACTATTACGACAGTGTGTTCGATAACGACCAGTGTTCCTACGACCCCCAAGAGTACGACGGACCGTAGGGCTACGAGAATCGCGACGATTACAGGGACATCCAACACGCGGAACGCTACGACTTGGCAGCCGGCGACTCCGACTCGGACCTTGGGGGTTGCGAAGGGAGCGTGCTTTTGATTCGTTACAGACTCCAGCTGAGCTTCCATGGCCACCAGCCGACCCTCGGGGACCACAAACTTCAAGCCCCACGCGCCGAGTTACGAGACCCGCCATCACAGCCACGAGAGCCATAAGCTGAGCTGCTGGAGCCGAGAGCTGAGCTGCGAGAAGCAGGGCTACGAAAACCACCGCCTGAACCACGAGAGCCACAAGTTGTGTTACGGAAGCCACAAACGAAACTACGGGAGCCACGGCCCGAGCTACAAGCATGCCCAGAAGTGCTACAGGACCCACCTGTCGCGCTGCGAAAGCCACCTGCCGTATCACGAGGACCACAGGCGCAGCTACGAGAGCCAGAAACATCTTCAAGGCCCACCTGCTGATATTAGCCACCAGAAGTGCTACGAAAGCCACTAGCCGAGCTACGGCAGGGCAGCCGCGTACGTTTCGTGGGGCCGAAAACAAGGCACGACCCTCAGCGGCCAAGGGATTGTCCTGCCCCCTTTGACGTACAGGCCGAGCGATGGGCACATCGACGTGGAGCAACCCAGATCCGCGTCAGAACAGGAAAACCAGGACATTTACGGGAGATACTCAAAGCATAGGCTCGGCAAAATGTGCCAATATTGGGCCAAACCTTCAAACATTACGGCAGGCTGCAACAACGATTGCATGTCCGAGCGGCTGCATGACGTCGCATCCGCGGAGGGCCACCCTTGGGCTACCTCACAGTCCTTCGACACGTTTACACACGAAGTTTTGTTCGATGCGTTGTTCGCCCAGATGGCGTATAACATAGCACGAACGTGACCTAGAACGGCAGGGCCGGCCTGCCTGAAGCCAGACAATATTAAGAACTACGGCGTTGCGGACACGGGTACGCAAGTACATCGTTACCCACAACGAATGTATTACATCTGTTTTATTTCAGCGCAGCAGCGCAGTAGAGCATCCCATAAGCAGCACCCCGGCCGTTCTTCTCTTCCTTCTCCATTTTCGTTCGCCTCCGGATGGTTGATGATGGGGTTGGGTGCCCCCCCCCCATACCCCTCCCCCCCAACCCTCGAGAAAAGGCGCGCCTCGGCCCCAGGCGCCGCGTTGCGCGCGGCGCGGGCTTTGCGGGCGGGGGCGCGGAATGGCCGATGCCGCTGCGCGGAAGAGGTAGAAATACAGAAACAGAGAGAGAGAGAGAGAGAAAAGAGAGAGAGAGAGAGAGAGAGAGAAAGAAAGAAAGAAAGAGAGAGAAGAGAAGAGGAGGAGGAGGAGGAGGAGGAGGAAGAGGAGGAAGAGGACACTGGAACAGGAAGAGGGTGGACCAAAAAAGGGAGAGGAGGAGGAGGAGCAGGAGCAGAAGGAGGAGCAGGAGGAGGAGCAGGAGGAGGAGGAGCAGGAGGAGGAGGAGGAGGCGCCGGAGGAGGTCCGTAGCAATTTTGGCTCAAGTAACCATTTCTCGAGGTGGTTTCAGAGACCAAGCCTTCGGGGCCCCCCCAGACGGCTGCCCAGCCAGGGGCCCCATCCATTTTTTTCTCGGCTGGCCTAGCCAGCGCGAGAGAGCTACAGCATACGCGATACCGCGCATCGTGACGCATCCTTCGCCTCACTTCATTGTGCCATGGGCAAACAGGAGACAAATGGAGCCCCACGAGACTTCATTTGGGAATGCAGCGAATGCAAGGCCACTGCCAGTCGCAATCTTCATTGGCGCTGGCGCTGCGGCTCCCATTGGACGAAGACGGCTACGGGTTGGACGCACCCACGCGGAGGAGGAAGCCCCCGAGGGAACGGACCACAAGGCACAGACAAATGCGACGACGAACAAAAAGGCAAGAAAGGCAAAAGCAAGACCGGAGGACAAGCACAAGCAAAAGTTCGTGGTGCGCGTGCTGTTTCTCCTGACAGGGATGACTCTACAAATTCTGTGGCATCCAACCCCTTCAAGCTTGGCGCTCCAGACGAACCCAGCGCCATGGACGTTTCCAGCCCCGACACGGAGAAGAAGCAAAACGTTGGGAACATTGGGCACCAGATCCAAGTGCCCCAGCACGCCTACGACACGCTTGGCGCAAGCTCCAGGCGCCCCGAGAGGAGCGCGACAACGCCAAGTCCGCCAGCCAGAGACTCCTTGTGGCCAGCGGCAAAATGTCCAAGATCGAGAAGCAGGTCGAGAGCCACACCAAGACGGTGGGCATGCTCGAGGTCAAAGTTCAGAATGCAGCAGCACACCTTCGAGAGCAAGAACGGGGGCTGGAGATCGCCGAGCAGAGCCTGGCCGAGGCCGAGCGTAAGCTCCAGGAAGTCAATACCGAGAAGGCTGTACATAAAGCGGTTGTGGCGGCCGCCAGTGAGTCAGGCAGTCGGCCATCGTCTCCCAAGCCATCGCCCACGCAGATCTTCGCTCTCACCTCCGAGGAGCTGCAAGCACTCCTTGCCGCGCGGGCTGCCTCTGTTTCTGGCTATGACGAGAACCATATCAACATCGCCATGCAGCAATTGGGACCGTTTTTTTCGGTCTACCCCCAGCAGATGCAGCAGATGTACCTGTCCCTGCGGAGCCACCAGTAGCTGATGCACAAGGTGCAGCCGCTGGAGCAGGCGCAGCAGGAGCAGGAGGTGCAGGTGATCGAGCTGGCCGCGCAGCTGGCCCGTCGCCAGCAGCCCGCTCCGATGCTTCCCGAAGCCCCCACAGGAGGCCCCTTGCCGGGGCCCAGGCTACGAAGCCAGGCCCCGAGGGAGACGCATCCAGGGGCGAGGGAAGCCGCATGCCAGCCAAGAAGGATGGGTAACCCATCCGCAAGACGGACCTACCATGAGACTCCCCCCTCTCGTCGGCCTCCCGACCCTCCGCACCCAGTCTTCAGGCGGTCCCTCTCTTCATTTTTGCGCTGCCAATTCCTCAGGATGGACCAGGGCCCTGGACCACCCGAAACATTCTAGCGCCCATATTGTCTTAGTTCAGGAGCACGAGCTCAGCCAGGACAAGATAGGCGCTGCCAGCCAAACAGCGTTGAAGTTTGGCTGGGAACTTTTTTGGGCCCCCGCCCTTACCGCCGCCAAGGGGCGCCAGTCGGGGGGAGTTGCTATTCTTCACAGAAGCTATCTTGATTTGTGGCAAGCAACGGGACGATGGATCGTGGCCCCAGGGAGGATCCTCCACGCGCACTGCCGCACACAGAGCTTCGGTGTCTTCTCGATTTACGCCAACTACTGGGTCTCAGGAGCTGGCCTTGGTGAGCGAAATCTCGACCTCTGTCAACAGCTGGGAACATGTGCTTGCCCGTGGGCTACCGTTCGTGGCCGGTGGAGATTGCAACATGACGCCTGGAGAAATTCGCATCGGATGTGAGCCAGAACGCTTTGGAGGAAAGGCAATCTTAGGAGACTCGCACCGTGCCATCGATTTCTTCATACTCAGCAAGACTATTGCCAAAGCTTTCCTCTCCATCCAGGCCGATCTTTCTGGTGATGTTTTTTTCCTCGCAAGCCAGTGGATCTGCATTTAACGACGGAGACTTACTTTTTGCATGTGGATCGTCTTAAGGCGTGCCAGAAGCTTCCAGTCCAGCTCCCAGTTGGACCAGTGCTACCTCCACCTCCCTACCAGGACCTCCAAAAGAAAATTGCCGCTGCTGCGCCCTTCTCCAAAGGGGGCAGCTTCCGCGCCCCCGCCCACCTGGAGAAAGCGGAGCTCGAGAGAACCCCCAACCAGGTTTACTCGGAGTGGTGCCCCAGGGCCTGGGGGGAGCTCAAGCAGGTTTTTCGCGACCCCCACGCGCACGCGCACACGCGCACGCACACGCGCACACGCACGTCTGGCAGAGAGGGGGGCCTTCCCTATGAAGTTGGCCAGGTTGATCTCAGGGCCCTCTTGATCACCAAGGACAACCCCCGGAGGTCCGAGGCCCGCTGTGTCGGCTGGCCTGTGCGAAGTTTAACTGAGCTTCGGTCGTTTCTCGCGAACGCCGAAAGACGGCGCGCTCTGGGAACGCACCTCCTTTTTCAGCACGCCAGAGGAATTCGCAAGAAAGGAGGCCCTTTCACCAGCTTCTGGCCGCAAGGCAGAGATTTCGCCCACGCTACTATCACGCGCGCCCGTAGTCCGATCCGGAGCCTCTACTGGAGCTGGGACGAGGGAGTGGATTTCAGCAGCATCGACTGGGCCACCACCCACCCCACTGTCGGAGTTGGAAACCCACTGCCTCGCCGAGGAACGCACCCAGCAGAGGAAGGATTGGACCAAGTGGTGTGAAGAAGCTCTAGCTGGAGGTGCCTCGCGGGCACGCCGGTTCACCCAGCTTGCCAGTGAATTCAAGGAAGATCTTGTTAAAGACCATGAGGGCGACCCCACTGCCTCCTTTTTCAGCCGTTTCAGCCACCAGATAAGTATCTGGAAAGAGGCGCGGGGAGCTAGCCAGACCAGCCCTCTGATCATGGACGAAGAAAAGGATTTGGACATCCCCCCAGGGCCCGACACCGAAGAGATACGGAGCTTGTCGAGGAGTTTCCAAACGGCCACCATCGCCATTGACGGGTTTCACCCTCGCCATGTCGCCCTCATTGGGGACGAAGGGCTCGGGGTCAAGTCGGGAGTCTTTACTTGTGTGAATATCCTCGGCAACAGTCCTGCGGGACTTCGTCAGCTCATCGTTGCTCTTGACTGGAAGCCGCTCGAAGGAAGGCGCCCATAGGTTTCTATCAGTCCACCACCGGACTTTACTCCAAGGGCCCGGCCAACGATTGCAGGGGATGGGAGCCTCGCTGCGCGGCCAGCCCCGTCTTCAACACGGCCCCGCACAGGTCGACCACGGACGCAGTTTGGCGCCAGGCTGTGCGAAATCACCTCCACCACAATCAAGGCATGTTTGTTGGGCTCCTGCTTGCGGACCTCAAACAGTGCGATGAACATGTGGCACAATCTGCTTTGGAATGAGTCTAAGGGCTGTATGTTTCCCCTCCACGTGGTGCGTTTTACTATCAACAGCTATCGCTGGCCTCGTCGCCGACTGATGGACCCGGCTCTCAGCGAGGAGATTGAACCCGCCCGCGAGGTCCTCCACGGCCACGTGCGAAATCAAGTCCTACATGCCCCCCCCCCCCCCCCACCCACCCATCCACCCCCCGCCGCCCGAGAGATCAAGTTAGGAGTTGACGAGGACCTCACCATGCACGTTGATGACATTACCACGTCGGTGGCCATGCCGACGGCCACGAGCTGTTTGAACTCGTTGGCCACCCTGGCAGGCCTTGTCTTCGACCAGCTCACCAACAGGTTGGAGCTTCCGATTGCTTTCAAGAAAATGCAGTTTACGACCAATTCCAGCGAGGTTGTCAGGCTGGCGCCTACGGCGCTAGGAGCTCACGGTCATACTGTAGTTGGGCACGTTGTCAATCTCGGAGTTGATTGCACCGCGGGAAAATCCAGGAGTTCCAGGGGCGCCCGATCCAAAAACAAGTCGCGGTGGAACAAAGGCCTTCGTAGGCTCATCCTGGTCAAGAAGCTCAGAGGAGCCACGGTCAAGAAGGGTAAGGTTCTTGTCTGCGGGGCCAAGCCCAGCCTCACCTACGGGGAGGAGGTCCAAGGACATTCCCCCACGGAGCTCAGAGCCCTGCGCCTCCAGATGGCCAAAAGTGTCGGACTCTGGGGAGAGGGGGCCAATCTTTATGTGTGCTGGTGCTTGGCCCCCAGCAAAGACCTTATTTCACGCGGGAGCCTGCTCCGCAGGTATTGTGCCGAGTGGTGGTCTGCCACTGACCCTTTGCTCTGTGCGAAAGACAACCTCATGGCGCGAGAACTCAGGGGTGCCTTCAGTCTGGCCAAGGGCCGATTTGACCCCCCCCCGCCCCCCCCACACACACGCACACACACACACACACACGCACCCCCAGGACGTTGGCATCAAGTCACCCAGAGCCCTCTGTCTGACATGTTTTACTGGTGCAAGCAAGCTGGTTGGGAGTTTGTGGACCCCGCCCGTGTTCGCACGCCTAGTGGTGTCGTTTGCAACGTCGCGCTCGCCCCGCCAGCCCAGATGTTTGACTTCTTAGGCAAGGGCCTGCAGAGGCAAGCTCCCCACAGGACCGTATGCGCCAAGTTGCAGGACGTGGGCCCCGACCGTGCTGCGCAGATACGAGAACGCGGGCTCTGGGCCCATCCTGCTTCGAGGGCCTGGAGCTCATCAAAGCATGCGCCTGCCGCAAAGCAGATCCTGCGTCAATTGTTCACTGGACGTTACTGCACAGGGACCCTTCTCCATCGACGGGGATGCCAAGTTTCCCGAAGTGTCAGCATTGCGGAGCCCCCGATACCCCGTTCCACCGTGTCTGGAGCTGCCCGTTCGGGGATACTCTTCGCCAAGATTTGGACGCTGAGCTCGTTGAGGCTGCGTTGGAGGCTGGCCCCTCGGACCCGCTCTACAACTGTCTTTGGCCCCCTGTACCCGTTATAGAGAACCCCCCCCCGACGCCGAGGTCGCGGGGCACTTGCGCCGTGGGGGCCCTATTGACCAGTTTGTTTGGGACACCCCAGGGGTCGAAGTTTCGATCGATGGGTCCGTGGTCCACCCCGCCGCCCCCCTCCTCAGCAGAGGAGGATGGCGTGCGGTCGAAGTTACCCCAAATGGGGACCTCCGCAGGGCTGTCCGAGGCGCCCCCCCTCCTACGTCCCATGTAACGCCAACGTGTCAGAGCATCATGGTCTGCTCCATGGCACGGCGCATTTTCATATTGACCATGACGCAGAGCCAGCCCGTGCCATTCAAGATTGCGCAGCTGTTGTGCATGGCGCAGCAACCCCTCTTCGCTCGCGTGACGGCCGCAGGCAACAAGCTGGACACTGGCGCCAAGTCTTTCTGAACACAGGCATGAGAGGCTGGACTATTCACAAGATGCGTACTCACCAGTCCTTGCTGCGCGGTGACAGGGGGGTGGAAGAGCAGACGAGGGTCCTGGGCAACCACTGGACCGATGTTCTCGCCAAAGAGATTGCCACAAATCAACTGAACCCCCAAGATGTGGAGCGTGTCGAGGCAGATTATAAGCAGTGGCTCGACGCGTTCCAAGCTTTCGTTTGTTTGCTCGAGCCCTGGGGTAAGTCTCGGGATTTGTTCGGAGACCTCCAGAAGATCCCCAGGGCTCCCAAAGTTTCCTCAAGAGGTCCCAGCCGTCACCGTTTGAAGTGGACCCTGAACAGATGGCAGTGCGTTGACTGCGGGAGGGCGACAGCTCGCCCACCATCGTGTCGCCGTGGGCCCTGCACCCCGCTGCCGTCTTCCTTGCAAGCTGTCCTAACGCATGCAGTCCCCTTGGAGCCCGCCCACGACCTGTGGGCAGGAAGTTTGGAGTCTGCGGGCACGGCTGTCCTGTTCTGTAACCGTTGTGGGTCGTACTCTACTGCTCGCGCGAACCACCTGTTGTGTCCGTGTACGACCCACAAGGTTGCCCAGCTAAGAATGCTTCGCAGTTGCAAGCTTCCATATCCCAAAGGGGTTCGGTTCTCGAAGCCGTGGCGGGTCTCTGCAGGGTTGTTCGCCCTTCACCCGCCTTTCGGGCTCTGAGCCGTTCGCCCTCATCACACTTCCTTTCACCCCTTTTCGGGGTTGCGGAATTCGTTCTAGGAGTGGATTTCCATTTCATCTGCCTTGTATGTAGGCGCCGGAGGAGGAGGAGGAGAAGGAGGAGGAGGAGGAGGAGGAGGAGGGGGGGAAAGGAGGACGAAAAGGAGAAAGGAGAGGAGACGGAAGAACGGGGAGTTCAGGCGAACGTGGGCACCAGGCGGATGAGGAGGGGGACGAGGAGGGACGAGGAGGGAGACGAGCAAAGGGGAGAGGAGGAGGAGGCACGAGGCAGTGAAGGAGGAGGAGGAGGAGGAGGAAGAGATTGAGGAGGAGGAGGAGGAGGAGCACGTGATGGATGAGGAGGAAGTGAAAGAGGAGGAGCACGTGATGGATGAGGAGGAAGTGAAAGGAGGAGGAGGAGGAGGAGGAGGAGGAGGAGGAGGAGGAGGAGGAGGAGGAGGAGGAGGAGGAGGAAGAGATGGAGGAGGAGGAGGAGGGGGAGGAGGAGGAGGAGGAGGAGGAGGAGGAGGAGGAGGAGGAGGAGGAGCAGGAGGACCCGACCGCCCGACAGCGGACCCGCGCGCTGGGCCAGGCAGGGAGGCCCCCCCCAGTGCGGGGCCCCGGCGGCGCGGGCGCGGGGCGCGCCGCCGCCGCCGCGGGGGTTCGCCGCCTCGGAGAGCAGAGAGCGGCACGAGCACCAGCCTTCCCGGGCGTTTCCCAGGCGATCGCAAGCATGGATCAGGGATCAGCGTGGCTTGGCGACGATTCCCGTTTCCATGGGCAGTCGCGGATCCTCGCCGCCGAGCCAGGCGGCAATGCAATGGCCGAATTGTGGGGAGGGCGCCTCCCCGGATCCATGGATGTGTCGACCGCGCGCCAAAAATCCATGATCGTCAATCCATGTCTGCGCGCCCTTTGAGTTGCCACGGGGTCCGGACCCCTCTGGATCGGTACGATCGGAAGGTCTGGGGAAGGAATTGGTACGAGGACCTGGGCCTCCCGGATGGTGTCCGAGCAGGTGGGGGGGCGTGGCCTCCTAGGAGACCGGCAATAGTTCCTGCCCGTTGCGAAAAGATTGCTCGTTGTCCGCGTTGTCGCGGGCGTCGTCCATTTGAGACAGGAGGCCGCCTGCCCAACAGCGGCCGCTGTTGGTCTTGGGCAAAATATGTTGTTCGGCGTCGTACCTACCCATTTCTTGCGTCCAAACTCGAATCGAGGTACACAAGATGACATAAACATCGATTTCCCTAGGTTCGCGCTGATTTCTCGGATCGGCGTTGGACAGTCTCCGTGGCGGCGCCTCCGGCGGCGCCCCTGGTGCGCTCCACGCGCAAGGAAAGGGCTTCAGCGCCGATGCCAGAAATCTGCGCGGGCCTACGAAAGCTGTTGTTTATCTTGGCATCGCTCGGACGTGTGCTTCGTTTTTCTCGACGAGAACCATCCAGGACCATCCTGGACCATCGAGCAAAAAAAAAACGCGCGAAACCGAAACATGCACGGGAAATGGACGTCCGAGCGACGGCAAGTTATGCCAGGATCTCTTCTTCGACCGAGGGGCGACGAAGCCACGGCCCCCGTCGACTCTCAGGAGAGTCGATGGTCTTGATGTCGCCACCTAATGAGTGGTGCTGGCCAGGGGTGGACCTAAACGGTGTTTTGGCGATTTCGTGGGCCGTCTTCGCTTCGATGTCGTCTTGCAAGAAAGGCGAACTCAATACAGAACGAGGAAAAGCGAAAACAAAGCGGAAACGAACAACACCGTTTATAGGTTCAGCCTTGCTGCTGGCTCTCTCGCCCCCGCACGGGCCACGCTTCTCGGTCCGATTCACGAGAGCTCGTGCTCGTGCAGCTCTTTCGCCTTCCGCCCGCCGCCCATGAGGCAGCGCCGCGATGTCGAGAGCGCACTGGACTTCGGAGGGCAAATCTCAGGGCGCCGGCAGGGGGGGGCGGAGGTGGATGGGCCTCCTACCCTGACGCGTCGATGAAGGGCTTGGCCGTTTTCGGCCCCAGGCCGCTTTCACCAAGGGGAGGTTTGCGAAAGGGAGGCGTGTGCACCGCCGTGGGGGGCCAGCCCACGGGGCGGGAGCAGCGGCCCCCCAAAGTGCCCAGCCGTCGGCCAGCGGGCGTGGGCCTCCCGCTCCGCCCGGGAGCGTGCGCGCGGAGTCGCCGGGAATTGTCGGGGGCCCACGGCCGATCCCTGGGCGACGCGTCGACGATTCCAGGTCAGCGTTCCCTCCCCCACCCTGAGCTCGCCCCCCCCTCCGCCCCTCTCGACCTTTGGCCTCGCTCGGACGTGTGCATGTTTCTCGCGGCGAGGACCATCGAGGAGCGTCCTTGATCATCGAGCCGGAAACAACACTCGCGAAACCGAAACATGCACGGGGAATGGACATCCGAGCGATGGCAAGGACCCCTCCTCTCCCCCCCCCCGCCTTGGCCCGCGCGGATTTCTCGGGTCGGTGCTGGAGCCCGCAGGAGGGAGCCCCAGAATCACGCGTGCACGAGCTCACGTCGGTGTCGAGAAAGCGCGCTACGCAAGCGTGACGCGGGAGCGACCTCACGTGTGGGGCGCGAGCTGAACGTCGATTTCGTGGACCGTTTTGTCTTTGGTGCCGTTCTGCGGCAGAGGCGGGACGAAGACAGGACGAGGGCAAGCGAACACAAACCGAAAACGGGAGGCACTGCTCAGCCCGAGTCCTGCTCACGAGCTGGGTGGATGGGGGCATGGTCGTGCACGTGACGTGTCTGGACGCGCACGCCCTGTTTGTGCTCCTCACTCCCCTTCCTCGCGCCCCCTGGCAGCGCCTCTGGTGCCGCCCGCTGCGTCTCGCTCCGCGCGTTGGGGAAGGGGTTTGCGGGGAGGGGGGCCCAGCGCCGATCCGGTACATCTGCGCGGGCCTCCGAGAGTTTGTACATGCTCGTGCAGCGTGTCTCCCCACAGGCAGCTCGTCCATGCCCGGGTTCTGTGCAGTGCCCGATTCGCTCGGTGAGGGGGCCCGGGCCCCCGAAGTCGGTGGCACGTCGTGGCCCCCCGCCGTGGCATCCCATCGTGGCCTCGTTCTGTCTTGCTGCCCCCTCCTCGTGGCCCCTCCTCGTGGCCCCCCCCCTCGTGGCCCCCCAGCGCCGTCGTTGCCGCCCCACGTTGAGACCAGCGTTGCCCCTCATCGTGTCCCCTCCTTCGTGGCCGCCCAGGGCTGCTCCCCCCTGCCATCGTTGTCCTCCATCGTGGCCACTCATCGTGAGGCTGTTTAGAGCGGCTTAGGGCATTCCGCCCGCAAGAGTGCCATGCTGTGTTCCTCCAGGACATGGACCTGGACAGCATCATCGAGTCGGAGCCTCGAGGGTGAAAGATGCCGATGCCGCTGCCCGTCTCTCGCTTTCGCCTTCTCGGGCCTCCTGGGAAGCCCCTTGCTGCCACGGCTGGATCCGCCTCGGAGTCCTGGTCGGAGTGGGCATGGGGAGAGGTCCGCGGAGCTCGGTCAGGAAATGTTGCTTGGCGTGTCGGGACGCCAGTTCTGGCCCACCATGCTTCGGTGCGACACGCTGACCACGCCCCAGCCCAGCGGCATCAACGCTCCGCGCTTTCCCCAGCCTCCCGTCCCGCGAAGCGGAGTGGCACGCTATCAATTCGCAAGGCACAGCGTGTCGCAGGGGCCGCCGCCGCGACATTCTGAGCGGAAGTTCCAGACCGTAGTTGTATCCATCTGTGTTCTGAGATCCGACGTTGCGGAACAGAAACGGCCAGAGCAATAGACCCGACCCCATGTTTGTGCTGCATTTTTCGAGCAGGATCGAGCTGTGATGGTCCCAAGGCTCGAACCTGGCGAAAACGCCCGACGTGACGCAAATGGTAACGCCCGGATCTCAGGCTGTCTCTTGGCGCCACCAGGAGCTCGGCGGCAAGGCCGGGGCGCGGCCGTACGGCAAGGCCAGGGGCGGCCGCGCCGGCCACGAGCGCTCCTCGCCGTTCGCGCTCTCGGGCTGCAGGGGCGCGGGCAAGGTCAGGGGCAGCAACACCTCCTCCTCTTCCTCCTCCTCCTCCTCCCCCTCCCCTGGGGGGGAGAGACGCAGGGGGGACGCATCGACCCCCGGCCCCGCCCGCTTAGGTTCGCGAGGCTTCGGCATCGGGGGCGCATCGCCGATCCATCGGCGGTGTTTCGCCGTTTCCAGGTCGACGTTTAACCCCCTGAGCTGGTCCCCCCTTGACGTTGCCCCTCACAAGGGGAGCGCCCCGGCCAGCTGCCGAGTGTTCGTCGGGAACCTGCCGTACAGCGTCCGGTGGCAGGAGCTCAAGGACCACATGCGGTCGGTGGGCGACGTCGTGTTCTGCGATATCATGGAGGAGCCGGGCACGGCCCTCAACTCCAAGGACCGTTTGGCCCGCGCCATGTATATTCCAGACGAGGGTGAGTCGAGACAACGGCAGTTGGCCTTTTGGGGCGCCCTTTTCGCCACGGCCAGATGCTGCTCGGAACATGTGTGCGGCTTGGACGCCGGGAGGGGCCCGGGGACCGCTTGCGAGCTGCCGTTGTCTCGACTCGCCTGGCTCCCGAGTGTAATCCACCGCTTCGGAGTGGTGCGCCCGCGATCTCGGGGACCTCCCGGGAGGCATCCCTCACATCCGGCGCCGCCCAGGGATCCCAGGGGCAGGACTCGGCCGCGCGCCCACGGTGGCAGGCAGAGGGGGCGGGCCCTGCCAGCAGGCTCAGCAGGCCTCCAACCATCTGAGAGCCCCGCCGCCTTCCTCTGCCTTCCCCCATGCGGCGCGCTGCCGGTTGCGTCCCTCCGCGGGCCCCCATTTGGGAGCTGCGTCGTGGCTGGTCCGGGCTCGCGCCATGGCTCTGTTTCTGCGCACAGGCCTTTCTGGTGAGGTCAGGGAGCGCGGCAGGGCCAACGTAAGTGCCACGCCAGATCGTGAGATTTGGCAGGTTCCCTGCCCTAGAATTCCAACGCTCTCCAGAACAATGACACAGCACGGCGATTGATGGGCTGTTGCGGGAGATGGTTGAAAACACTGACCATGCTGAAAAGGCTGTGCCCGCGGCCAAGCAGGGTTCATTTCGATCCGATCGATCCGATTCGACCGCGTTTCCGGCCGGCTCGATCCGCTCCGCTTCCGATAACTTGTCGATCCGGCACGGCGCGATGTCTGCATGGGCATGCTGTGCACATTGATCCGATCCCGACCCCGACTCCGAGCCGATGCCGCCCGATCCGCTGCACATTCCGATTCTCAGAGCGTGGATGACCTACCCCGCTTTCGCTTCCAGGCAAAACCAGGCCATACCACGCGCCTCCCCGTCGAGCGGCCTGACCAGTGCAGGCTGCAATTTGGCATCGTTTGGTATCTCTTGGAAGCGAGGGTGGGCAAAAGCGAGGTAGGTTTGTTTTCCTCCTAGATTCGATCGGGGGTGGACAGAACCCCCAACAGTGACACGTTGATTAGTGAATTGTCCGTTCTCGATTCTCGAGATGGCGCCGTGCCCGTTATTTTCCAGGCTTGCGCCCGCCATGTTTGGGCTTCAGGTCGTTTTCACTAAACCACGTTTTACTAAAGGGGGGTCTGTCCATCCCCGATTCGATCCAGTTTACCGAGCTGGTGCTGGCTGATCATTTCGGGTCGGGCGAAAGGGGGGGATTGGGAAAGGGGGGGTTACGAAATTTGCTGCGTGCAGCTGGTTTCGGCCTCACCGAGGGGCCACTTCCTCGATACATGGGCGCCTCCCGGCGCCGGGAGGCGCCGGGAAAATCAGCTCCGTGAGCTGATTCTCAAACCCCCCCTTTGCTATCCCCCCCTTTCGCCCGACCCGATCATTGGCCCCGGGCCCCGCAGCCCCGCCGCCCTCCCGGCCCCTCCGCCGTGGCAGCCGCGGGGAAGCCGCTCCGGGCTCCCCGACGCTCGTGCGCCGCGGCCCTCCTCCCTCCCCCTCGACCGCTCGCCCGGGCAGTGATTGTCGCGCATGCCCCGGCTCCTGGACGAGGAGCGGCGAGGGAGAGGGGGAGGAGGAGGAGGAGGAGGAGGCCGTGGAGGAGGAGGAGGAGGAGGAGGAGGAGGAGGAGGAGGAGGAGGAGGAGGAGGAGGAGGGAGGAGGAGGGGGAGGGGGAGGGGGAGGGTGGAGGGGGGAAGGAGGGGGGGAGGAGCCGGGGGGCCAGATGCACGAGGTCAGAGAGGTCCAAGGTCGAGGGCGAGAGTGGAGGAGTGCGCAGCCCTGGAAGGGCCGGGGGGGGGCGGGGAGGAGGCCGAAGGCCAGGGCTACCTGGAAGGCCAGGACAGGGTGACCCTGGCAACAAGTGTGGGTAGGAGCGTAGCCGTACTGGCACAGGCGGCGCCCTGTGCTTGCAAGCACGTGTCTTCAGTGCGGCTCGTGCTTGCGGGCCAAAGTTTTGTAACGATTCCGAGGACTCCCCTGCGGGGCCCATGGGACCGAGTCCGCCCCCTGACATCCCAGAGGTGCTGCGGGGGCCACGGAGGCCCTTCTGGGCCTGCGGCAAATGTGGAGTGGCGAGTGCGAACTGGGCATGTCGTGTGCGATGCTCCTGTGGGCAAGCAGCGCCCACCCGCATCCGCCAGGCTGCCTGGGACAACCACAAGAAGTGGGAAGAGGAACGCATTGCAGGAGTGGGGAAAAGAGGAGGCGGCCGACAGCCAGGTGCGGCGCCTGGCAAAGCGGCTGCCCCGTCGAACCTCTTCGAAAAGCGGCTCGAGGCAATTGAGAAGCTCCTGCGCAGTGCAGTTCCCCAGAATACGAATGCGCCGATGTCGAACTCTGATGGGAAGTCGAGTGCAGGGTCTGCCAAGCCTCCACCCTGGAAGATGGCCGTCGACCCAGCTCAGGCATCCCAGATCAGCGAGGACGACAGTGATGAGATCAAGAAGGCCAAGCTGGCTGCGCAGCTCGCGTGTTTCGACGCCAGCATCAAGTCTTTGCCGAGAAGCAGCGAAACTGAAGAGCTGCGGCAGAGCATCCAAGCCAAAATCGATGACATCAAAGTACGACAAAAAAAGGCTACGGACTCCAGTTGCCACCCACCGCAAGGCCACGCAAGACTTGCAGAAGGCGCCAGCGGCGGTCAAGAAGCTGGAAGCAGACATATCAGAGAAGGAGAAGTTGCTGGAGGAGCTCCAGACCTCTCTACAGACGAAGCAGGCTACGCTGGAGGCCAAGAGGATTGAGGTCACCACGTTGCAGGCTGAGGTTAGCACCGCCGCCCAGCAGCTTGCTGGACATGCACCCCCCCCTGCAGGAGTGCATGACCCACTGGACCTCAAGGCTGACGATGTACAAGATGATGATGTGCGACAGTTTCTGGCTTCGCCACTATGGGGCAAGCTACGAGAGGTCCTCGCGGCCAACATGCCAGGACCCAATATGGAAGTGGACCATGACAATGCTGATACTGATGATCACAAGCATGGCAACAATCCTGATGATGACGGACGTGGTGAAGCACAAAAGCGTGGATGTGATGAGCTGGACGAGTCCGAGCAGCAGCAGCTCATCGAGGCGGCCAAGTCAGGTGCTGAAGCTTTCACCGCCAAGCTCCGAGAGCTCGGCAAGAAGCATCGATGTTCCTAATGACGGGAATTTACCTCTCATGTCAGGGCTGCGGCTACGTGGTAACGTATTGAGGCAGCCAGCGACGCCAACGATGCAGGGAACGTTCAGCATAGAGACCTTCAATGCGAGTGGAGGTAGAGCTACGCTGAAATCACGTTTGGAGAGGACGAATGTTATGATTGTGCTGTGCCAGGAGATAGGCTTCACGGAGGAGACTCTGGAGGCGTTGTATTCATGGGCTGCTGGGGGGGCGCTGGAGATGCTCGGCCATGCCAGCGAGGGCCACCAGTGGCTCGATTCCCTCTGGAGGAGTTGCGGTGTTTGTACGAGATGATCTAGGACTGCGACACCCACCAGGAGGCCAGCTTATTTGTGCGCAGCGGCTACATATTGTGATCGTGGACATCAGAGGATGGCCGCCGATATCCATCCTCAACGTGTACCTGAAAGATTCGATAGGCCCAGCGGGCCTGAATGCAGAAATACTAGCGGCTGCGGGGAGGATACTGTCGGGTATCTCGGGGCCTGGACTGATTGCAGGTGACTGGAACATGGACGTATCCATGTTAGAACAATCAGGATTTCCTCAACAAGCGGATATGATTACAGTTGCCCCCGCGAATGTTACATTTCGAGGAGGCACGGGAGTGAACACGATCGGCTACTTCCGCCTGAACAATGCGATCGCGAGAGGATACAGAGGAGTACAAGCAGTCATGCAAGCGCACAAGAAAGCTCATCGGCCAGTCCAGCTGACCCTAGTCGACAACGGTTGCAGTATTCAGCACTCCGTATACACGGCATCGACAAAATTGCCTGCGACTCCGCCGCCTGGCCCTCGGACTCAGCCGATTGACTGGACACTGCGCGTTGGCGAGACGAGCGCCCGAACTAGCACAACATGAGAGCAGTGATCTAGGTGTTTCGCGGGCATTCCTGTCGAATGTATATGGGAAGTACGCAGTAGCGATTGCGGAGTATGTTGCGCAGACTGTGGGCATTGATCTCAAGCAGCCAGGTGCGCATGCACGGAACCTGGAGCCGCGATGGGCCGATGCACCGAGCAATATCTTAGACGACAGTGCAGTGCAGAGCGTTGCGAAAAGATGGCAGCGGCTCCAGGACAGCATTGCTACCATACAGAGGTTATATGCTCAGTCTGATCAAGATGGGACGATGCGATGTTATGAGGAGATCATGTCGTTCCTATCAGCACCTTTTCCAGGATCAGGGGTCAATGCCAGATTAGATTCCACGGTGGTCCAAGCACGAGCCTTCATCAACACGGTGCCAATGGACATGGATCGTTTCCAGCTACTCTTAGATGAAATAGCAGATGATGTGATATACGCAGGAAGAGGGCAGCTGAAGGATTCCAACCAAGCGTGGGCAGACTGGTGCAAGATGGCGATGCAGGGTGGCTCGAAGCCGCTGCATCGAGTCACAAAGATCAAGGCAATCCCGTCCCCTGCTGTGGCTACAGGGGTGCAGTCAGGAGACCCAGTCGTCATTGTGGCACAAGAGGTGGAGATGTATCGCAAGCTTTGGGAAGCTTCGGATGTCGCGCTGCCAGCCTGGGTGCCCGACCGATCGATATGCCCCAGACAGCGGATGATATACGCGATGCCGCCAAGTCGTTTGCAGCGACAACGGCTACGAGCTTCGACAATCTACGCCCGCGGCACCTGTGCTTGTTGGGCGACGAAGGTCTGGATATTCTCAGCATGTTGATGGCCGCGTCGGAGGCAATCGGTATGTTGCCGAAGCAATTATGTTGGATTCAGATGCCGTTGCTGGGACAGCCGTCAGGAGGCAACCGACTCACTATTTTGCATGTTATGATGTACCGTGTGTGGCTGAGGGCGAGAAAGTCGATGGCAGCTCAGATGCACGCAGATTTGGACAGGCGCTATCGGGATGCGGGCAAAGGAAGATCTGCCATATATTGTGCGCGGCTGCAAGCGGTACGTTCTGGGAGCAATCAAGCGGCGCACAAGCATGGAGTGGTCATTGTAGCTGACTGGAGCAAGTATTACGAATCCATCTCGCTGCTGGGGCTGAGGCACAAGTTCCTACGTCACGGAGCCCCAACAGCATGGGTCAAGCTCGCGTTCAACATGTGGATGAGCCAGCGTGCGTTTCGATTGGGACGCAATCGTGCGACAACGCCGTTGATAGCGAGGTATGGGCTTCCGGCGGGTGACGGGTGCAGCGATCTGGCGATCAAGGTGCACGCAGTCGATGCTCTGGACATATTTGTGCAGCGTGCGCCGACGGTGGATTTCCAGAACTACATAGATGACACAGGTATCCACATCTCCTCCAGTCATTACGACATTGCGAAAGGTGTGGCGGTAGAGAGCATGAAACACTTCGAGGACGCAAGCCGCCCCCTCAATGCAGGCCTCAACCCAGATCAGCTATCCACCATGGCGACGTCCAAGGATCTTGATCGGGATGTTTGTGACTCCTTGGGGCTGCCGCCCGGTGTATGCAAATCCAGCGTGGCATATCTAGGCATTGATGAGTCTGCGGGAGTCAGGAGACGTGGACCACATGCTCGACTGAAACAGTGAGGGCGTTACACCTTCATGCGCAAACGATTTCGAAAGGTCCGAGCTCCCCGAAGGCGATTTATGGGACCCAAAGAGACCCCCTTCAGGAAGGTTGCCCGTCAGGGAGTTGCCCCTGCCTGCAGTTTCGGGGTGGAAGTCTTGGGTCTCACGGCCTCGGAGTGGCTCAGTCTTAGGAGAAAGATGGCCCACAGCAACGGCCCAAGTCACGGAGGTGTCTCGTCGGGGGCCAAGGTTGCCCTGCTCGGAGATAGTAGTGATCGGCTAGTTGTGGCACCAGCAATCCAATGGTGTCGAATGGTCTGGACCGCCTCGCGGCGCCCTGCGTTATCTCTAGTCTCGCGAGCTGAGCTTCTCAAGCTCTGGGATCGAACCAAGCCTGTCGAGTGTGAATCATGGAATAGATCCCAGGGCCCGCTAGCTAGAGCAGTATTATGTCTTAAGAGGGCTGGGTGGCGAGCGGATGGCCCCTTGAAGTGGTTTGACCACAACGGCCTGGAGGTCGAATTAGAGACCACCCCTCCGCCCCTCCTCATGGACATGATGGAGCAAGGATTGCAGCGTCAGCGCGAGTTAGACCTGGCGAGTGACCTAGGTGTCCCTGAAGGCTCTCGTGCGACCCTTGATCTCATCAGGGGCACGGTAGCACCGAAGGCCAGGAGATTTTCGAGATACCAGAAGTATTTAATCCAAACATGCGGGTGTGGTGGACTGTGGACGAATGATAGGGCGATGCGTGCTGGTTACGTGTGGCGGGTTGTGTGAGTGCGGTCAACCTGACACAGTCCACCACAGATTATATAGTTGCCAGGTCCCTCGTGTAGTAGAAGCGCGCGAAGCTTCAGCGGTGCCTGGCACGTTCCTCAATGCGGCTTGCGATGACCCTGATTTCCCAATTTGCACGAGCGGTGTTCATGTTTATGCCGACAGTGAGTTGCCTTGCCCCTTGGTTTCGCCCGAGGTTTACTTGTATGACAGGGAGGGCAACGCACTAGACCAGCAGCTTGAAGAAATAGCGAGTTTGACCAGTTCAGCGCCGCTGCGGTTGGCTTCGGACGGGCCCAGCAGCAGGCCACTGATTAGCCCACTGCAGCGCGCTGCCTGGGCTGTGGCGGTGTGCCCTGATGCTGGCGAGGATCCTGTGGCGGTCGTCAAAGGCGTCGTCCCAGGGTCCTTGCCGCAAAACACCAGCCATGGCTGAGCACGTAGGGATTGCAAATTGTGGGCAGATAGCCACGCGACCAGCGGAGCTCGGGGCTGACTGCATGGCGGCCATACGCCTAGCTCAGAAGGATGTGAATGCCCAGATGGCTCTGTCAAAGAAGTTCGCTGGCATTCGTGTTTTTGCGCAGCAGCTCGAGGGAACCGCTATGAATCACACGATCCGTCATGTTAAGGCCCATCGTGAGAGAGAGAGAGAGAGAGAGAGAGCATATCGAAGCCCTAGAAGGGTTCGGGCGGATCTTTGCCGTAGCCAATGCGGCGGCGGATCGATATGCTAAGGACGGACTCAGTCTGCATCCAAGCCTCTCGCCTGCTTTTTTCACAAGAGCTGGGCCTAGCTGGCGAAAGGGCAGGACATTTCATGAAGCTTGCAAGCACGGTGCCCCCTCTTTTTGAACATGAAGTTCGGTGGGCAAGGCTCCATCGAATTTTCTCTGGGCGGTCACGGCGAAAGGTGGCGTGGCATAAGTGGGAGAACGGACCACTAGGCACTCAATGTACTCTTTGTTTTCGGGTGCTCAATTGCCCAGTGAATGACTGGCTGGCGCTTTAAGGGCTCGCGTTTAGTATGACTAGTTTTCCGTTGTTTTTTACTCCCGCCTGGCGTTTCGTTTCTTGCCCTCCTGTCCTTCCTCAGCGTTTCGCTTCTGGGTTCTAGTCGCGCCCCCTGGCTCTGCGACGACGCGCCGTCTGTGTTATGGTGATGGGGGGGGTGGGGGGGATGGGGAGGAGGTGAACGAGGGAGGAGGGGGAGGAAGGGCCAACACCGCTGGGGGGGAGCGATTATGGGGGAGCAACCGAGCTGCAAGTGGGAGTGGGAGGGGGGGGGGGGGGGCAGGAGTAGGAGTAGGGGCAAGAGGGCGGGGAGGAGGAGGACGAGGTGGACGAAGGAAAGGAGGTTTGAGGAGGAGTGGGAGGAGGGGGAGCAGGGCGACGCGGAGGATGACGGAGGAGGCGGGGGATAACGCTGGAACACGTCCGTGCAGGAGGGGGCGGGCGAGGAGGAGGATGGGGGAGGGGAGGGGATTTTTCCGACACGTGCCAGAAACGTTCATAACGGACCCAGCAAGGGAGGGAGGGTATTTGCAACATGCGCAAACAAGGACATTGCACAATAGCTTACGAGTGCTCAGGTCAGGCCCTGGGGCCGCGCTTGTTGGTTCCCAAAGCCTCACTCCCACTTTCTTCCGCTAGTCCCCTTTCCGTCCTCCCAATTACTCTTCCCTTTCCCCCTTCCCCCCTGCCCCTCCTTATCCCTCACCCCTTCCCCGCCTCCATTTTTTCTCGCCCCTTCAGCACTCTCTCCGCCCCCCCCTCTCCTCTCCATCCTTGCTCACCCCCTTTCCTCATCTTGCCGCGTTATTCTCGAGCCGCCGAGCCGCCCGCGGGGGGCGCGCGAGGCGAGCCGCCGCGCCGCCTGCGGCGCGCCGCGCGGCGGGGAGCGGGCGAGTCGCCGCGCCGCGCGAGCGAGGCGGGCCGCGCGGCGGCGGGCGGGCGAGCGAGCCGCCGCGCCGCCCGCGGCGCTCGGCGAGGCTTAGCGAGTCTCTTGCGTGGCCTCTCGCGCAGCGGCTGCATCAGCTGATGCCGTCGCGCGCTGGCAAGGCGCAGGCGTTCTCCCGATGGAGGGTTTTCTTCAGGGGGGCGCCGGGTGAGGCCAAAAAGGCAATTCAGGCGGTTTCACCGAAAATTGCTTCGCGAAATTCGCGATTCGGCGCGGCGATAGCTATCCTCGAAACTGGCAGCACATGGATGCACCTGGGGCTGTCAGAGCCTCGTAAGTATGATAGTGTTGTAGGATACGTGACCGTGTCGGGCGTTGTCGAGTCGGACTGCTTCACTATACTCCCTGATTCGGTGATTGACGATGACAAAACGATTGTTCCGGGGGGCGATGGTGGCGAATCGGCCCTTGTCACCTCGGCTGCTGACGGGCCGTCATGTTCGGAACCCTCGGCGACCGCCTCCCTGAAAAGCGCCCCAGCTGCATCAGCTGGAGGCCCATCGGCTGCCGCCTCGCAGAGCGCCCTGGCTGCATCAGCTGGAGGCTCCTCGGCAGCCGCCTCGCAGAGCGCCCTGTCTGCACCAGCTGGAGGCCCCATGGCAGCTGCCGCCCAGAGCGCCGAGGCTGCACCAGCTGGAGGCCCTCTGGCGGCTGCCTCCCAGAGCGCCGCGGCTGTGCCAGCTAGAGGCGTGCAGCTGCCTGCGCCCGCCTTGGCGCTTAAACTGCATGACCTTGCTCTTCGAGGCCGCCAGCCCGCGGAGGACACGCTGCAGCTCGGCGCCCTGCTTGGCGAGGGGACTTTCGGCAGGGTCTTCCGCGCCGAGGCGCGGGGCCAGTCTGGCCCATTCGGCCCGGTCGCGGCCAAGATCTTCTTCAGTTGGATGGACGGGCGCAGGGAGGCGATAGCTGCCGCCTCCTTCCCTCCACACGCCAACGCCATCCAACTGCCTGCGGCAAGACACCGCCGCCGCGCCTGCCCGCGTTGCGCATCTTTTGCCGTTCTCCGTAACCCGCAGAGCGGGATCCGCATGGGCTCTCTCGGGGCCTCTTGGGGCCTATCTTGGGGCCCTTGAGCCCGATGAGGGCTCCAAGAGGGTTTCCGCGCCAGTCCTCCGTCGCGGGGCGGACGCCCCAGGGAGAGACACCGAAGGAACAGTTTTTGGCGAACGCGCCTTCTTAGGTGACCCCCCGAGGGGGAGGGGGGCAGAGTGCGCCAAAAAGTGGCGCAACGTATATGCACGAGTTTGCATTTTTGAGGAAGGCTCTTGGGGTTCTTCGGGGGGGCCTCTTCGGGCCATAGTTGGGCTCTCTTGGGCCCTCTTGGGGCCCATCTTGGGGCTCAGTTGGGCCAGGGCTCCAACATGGTTCCCGAACTCATGCGGCTACAGTAAATGGGGTGATTTCTGCGGCGGGACGGATGTCCCGAGGGGGGCCCAGGGGCCGCTCTTCGAGGGGGGGGGTACCCAAGGATAATATGTTGGCAAATGTGCCTCCTTCGGTTAACCTTCGGGGGGGGGGGGGGGGGGGGGGGGGGGGGCAGAAGGGCACCAATATGTGCACGCAGTATGCGCACGAGTGTGTGTGTTTTTTTTTTTTGGTTTGGGGGGGGGGGGGGCTCTTGGGGCCCTTTCGGGGGCCCTCTTGGAGCGTTCTTTGGCTCGCTTAGGGTTTCTTGGGCCTTCTGGGGGCCCTCTTTGGTTGTTGGCGGCTTCTTCGGCGCTTTTTCGGGATTACCTCGGGGCTTCGGGGATGGGGAGGGGAGGTCGGGGGGGGTCCGAGAGGCGGAAATATCCGGCGTCGGGCCCCTTGGCAAAATCCAATCCCCACCAGACGACGGATGCACCATTTCCATGAACCCAAACGTGCCGAGGGCACTGGCGGATTCGATTGTTGGACGTCGTCGTTCACGACGGCAAGATCGCGCTCGTTTTTCCAGCTGCCTGCGGCCAGCCCCGCCGCCGACACTCCGCGCCCCCTTCCCCCTCCCCCCAGGTGTGCAACAACGGAGCATGTGACACGAGCTTTCTTGGAGTTTGGGGTGTGATTTCTCGTCCGCGTCCTCGTCGGCGTCCCCTTCGCTTCCTCGCTCATCCTTCTCCTCCTTGTTTCTCCCCCTTCTCTCGGAGCTATGTGGACGCGCCGCCATGGTGTCCTTGGAAGGCATCTTCGGGCCCTGGTTCCTCCCCTGGGGCCGAAGGCTTGTTGCGGGTCGGCCGGGGCCACGTCGGGATTTGTCGGGGCCCCCTTGGGCCGCCTGGGCGTTTTCTTGGGTCTTCGGGTGTTTTCGGGGCCCACTTTTTTATTTAGGCCGTCCTGGGGCTCGACTGGGGCCCTGCGCGGACTTCTCGGGGCTCTCGCGAGTCGGTTGGAAGGTTCTTGGGCCGTCCACGGGCCGTCGGGGCGATCAGAGCGAGCTAGAACGCTCATGTTCTAATGATTGTCGGGGGCGTCTTCGCCAGAACGGATTCGCTCCAGCGAGCGGGGCTCCTCGGGCGAGCTAGAACGCCCCCGTTCTAGTGGTCGGCGGGGATGCCCTTCGCTAGAACGGACTCCTTCCAGCGAGCGGAGTCGCTTTTGCAACGCAGGATGCGCTCCTGGGGGTCTCCTAGGACGCCCTGGGGTTCTCTTTGGAGCCTCTTTGGCCGTAATGGGCGCCTGGAGCGGTCTCGGGTGTTTTTTCGGCCCGCGTCTAGAGACAGCGCACGAACGTGGATTACGCGATCTTTTGGGCTGCATTGGCGGCTGTTCGGGCCGTCTGGGGGCCATCCTGAGCCGCATTCGAGGCTACGCGGGCGTGCCTAGGCCTGCTTGGCTTTTTTGGGAAGCCCTCTCTGGGCAGACTGGGGGGGTTTCTGGGCCATCTGGGACGCTCTCGGAACAGCTAGGGACTCGTCGGACAACCCAAGGAACAAAAGGGAAGGGGGGGGGCGATGCACGCGGCACTCCGGAGGGGACAGGGGGGGGGGTCTGGAAGAATATGCACGCCAACCGTATCAGACGGGAGCTGACGGTCGACCACGGTTCCTCGTGCCAGAGGGCACGATGGCGGACCCACTATGTGACGGCGCCTTGGCCTCGCTGGTGGAGCCTCGGGCCTTCATGGAACACGAGGCGTGGCCTGTTGTTTTGCAGGCGTGCAGCCATTTGCACGCCCACGGTGTCCTCCATGGGGACGTGGCGCCGAAGAACGTACTGTTCCGAGGTCCCATCTTCGCGGATGCTGGCGCCGAGCGCGGAAACGTCTTCTTGGGCGATGTTGGGTCGCTACAGCTGAGCGAGCATGCGCACCGGGCGCCGCGCACAGGGTCGGACGTGCAGGTCACCACGCTCTACTATCGCGCCCCCGAGTTGATCCTCGGCGATATGCGCTGCGCGGCATCGATAGACGGATGGTCCATCGGCTGTCTCCTTTTTGAGCTCTTGCAGGGGCGCGTCCTCTTCTGGGCGGCGAGCGCGATAGAGGTTGCGTTCCTCCAGTGGCGCTTGCTTGGTTCCCCTGTGCCCGACGGGCGGCTGCGCCAGCTGCCACGCTGGAAGGCGTCTTTCCCTGAGTTGAAGCGGCTGTGGCCCCTTCCTGAGCTGCAGCACAGTATGCTGCTAATGAAGCTACTGGGCAGGCTCCTCGTGCTGGAGCCTGACGAGCGCGCGGCGTGCGCCGCGGCCGCCAGCCTGGCCTCTGCGCGGCAGAACCTCCCAGTTGTCTTGGAGGAAGTGCCGTGTGCCAGGGGCCCGTGCTCCATCGCCCAGGGCCTGCTGCCGCCCGACGTGCTGGCATGGTTGCAGGAGGACCCTTCCTGGCAGGCGATCGTCTCCGTGTGGATCGGCGAGGCCGCGCAGGTACGGAAGCGGCGAAAAACCTGCTTCGGGGTTCAGGAAATGGCCTTGAAGCACGAGGTGGCGGGCTACACGACGCGCGATCCGCCAGGGTGCACGACGATCAACACCTTGGACGCATCCTCGCCAGTCAAGGCGGCGCGCGCGGTGGCGTTCGTGCAGGCTTTCGTGGGTCGGAACCGCGAGTGGTTCGAGGGCCTCACCCAGGAAATTCGCAGCGCGGTGAAAGCACAGGTTCCGCGTTGGAAGTGGAAGCAGAACGGCGAGCACTTCTTCAGCACCTGCATGAGCGACACTGCGATGTGCTACGGCCTCATCCAGATCATGCGGCCATCAGCGCGCGGCGACCCGTCGCACTTCGACGGGGGGGCGTCCCTGGTGCACGGCGGGCTGACCCTCTTCGGGACCCGCCACGTGGTTTATACGCGGGAGGGTCGGCCTGCCGAGGGCGCCTCGGTGGCGTGGGAGCCCGCGCCCTTGCGCCAGGTGCCGGGCTCTTTCTACGTCGGCAACCTTTGCGCCCCGTGGCACCAGGTGCAACACCTCGGGGGCGACGCGTGCGAGCCCCTTTTCCGTCGCTCGCCCACCGACGAAGGATGCCGCATCACCTTGATGCTTCGTTCTGACGTTTTCAAGGGGAACAGGGGCCGCGGGATGAAGCAAGCGCCGTCGCCACCGGAGGTGTACTACGCCGCCACCCGAGCAGTGGCGGCTCGGATTGCCAGGTGCCCACTGGCTCTCCCGACGCTGGCGGAGTGCGTCGCGTGCTGCGCTCCGCAGCCATGAGCGCCTGGCGACTGGCCGCCCCGACGGCAGCGTGAGGCTCTCCGCTGCTTTTTTAGCAGCACGGCTTCTCCAGCTGCGGGTTTCGCGCCTCGTTGCCCACTTATATCTGTTTCGAGGCCGCGACTGCGGTGCCGACAGCTGCACCGCAGCTGCGTCAGTTGCGCGTCTGTTCCAGATGCACCCAGCTTCTACTCGGATGAGGCCCGCCGCCGCAGACAGCACGGCCTGCTTGGACTCGTTCTTGGTATTGGGGAAAAACTCCTCCTCCTCCTCCTCCCCCTTTTCCTCCTCCTCCTCCTCCTCCTCCTTTTCCTCCTCCTCCTCCTCCTGGTCCTCCTCCTTTTCCTCCTCCTCCTCCTCCTCCTCCTCCGCATCTTCCTCTTCGTCATCTTCTTCCTTCCTGCTCCTGCCATTGGGACTGCTGCACCTACGGCTTCCGCTGCTGCGGCAGCTCGCGGCCTCGGACGACCATGGCTCTGAGGTGCAAACCAAGGGCGGTCCAAGAAAACGAGGCCGCCCCAAGAAAAACCCAACCCATATCGCGAGGAAATCTCAGGCGAGACGCCCTCGATGAGTCTAAAACGGTCTCATGGTAGACCGCGGCCGGGGCTATGCAGCCTCCGGGGGCGGCCTGGGCTAGAACGCGGCCGTTCTCCGTTCTAGACCGCGGCCGTGGCTAGAACATGGCCGTTCTAGGTCCTACGGGGGCGCTCTGGGCTAGAACGCGTGAGTTCTAAACGGCGATGGTGCTAGAACACTGCCGTTCTAGACTCTCCGGGCGCGCCCAGGGCTGGAACGGGGCGGTTCTAGAATACGAACGGGAGAGGAGGAGGAACGGGAGGAAAAGGGAGAGGTATGGGAGGACGAGGAGAAGGAGGAGGAAGCAGGAGGACAAATAAACATAACACGCGGGGGGGCGGGAAGGAAAAGGGAGGAGGAGGAGGAGGAGGAGGAGGAGCAACAGGAGGAGCACGAGGAGGAGGAGCAACAGGAGGCCTTCATGGAAGCCATCTTGGACGCTTCACTCGCTCGTGGGGGGCTATAAGGCTACGTGGCTATAGGGCTATAGGGCTATATGGCAATCCCACCAGCCCTCTGGGCGTAGGTGGTCCAGAACAGATCCTCTTCCACCCGCCCCTTTTCCCCCTTGGGGAGGGGTTTACCCCTCCCCCTGCCCCCTATCCTGGACCTGGGCGGGGGGGGGCCGCGGCGCGTTAGGGCGTCCCTCTGCTCCCTCTGCTCCTTCTCCTCTGCTCCTCGTTCTTTTCCTCCCTCTGCTCCTTCTCCTCCATCTCGTCCAACATCCTCCTGCTCAGCTCATTCTCCTCCTCCTCCTCCTCTTCCTCCTCCTCCTCCTCCTCCGACGAGGGCGCCCCAATTGGGGAGGGCCCGAAGAGGCCAAAATCGTCCCAAAAGCTACAGAAAATCAGTGTTTTTTGTTTTCTCGCTGTTTCGCTTCCGATGGCCATCCGAGGTCTCAAGATGGCTCCAATATTGCCCAAGAGGGCCCCAAGAGAGGCCCAGTAGAGCCCCAAGACGGCCCCAAAAGCGCCCAAGAGCGCTCCAAGAGCGCCCCAAGAGGGGTCCAAGAGGCGACGTCTGGAGCTCCCTTCGGGGGGAGGCTATGGGCAAGCGAAACGTGTGATGGGTGTGCGTATCGAAATTGGCGGGGTGGGGGCTGCGAATGCTGCGTGCGCCGACCCGCGTCCTGCGTCCGTAGTCCGTGTGGTTCAAGATTCACGGATTCCATATCACATTACCGCCCTGCCGGTGTGCGCGGCGCGCGCGCGGCTCGCTGCGCAGATCCGCCACGGTGAAGCGGGGGCGGGAGTATCGGACTACGGACGACACGCAGAGCCAGGTCGTCAAGTGGCACAAGGGCAACAATCACCGTTGGAGCTACAACGAGAAGACGTACACCTACATCAAGCAGTGGAGGTCGTACTATTTCGAGCCGTGGTGGGACCCTAAGTCGGGCAATTAGTATTGGGTGATTTGGGTGGCAGCGGACTACAATGCCATCGCCTACGCGGAAGAGTGGACTTGGGATTACGTGGATGCACAGATGGTGCAGCGTTTTTCCGATTGCGACTGGTTCTACTAAGTGGGCTACGCCGGCGTACAACAGGATCAGCACGTGCAGGAGGGGCGACCAGTGACTAGCGGGTGGCATGTCGCTTGCGCTGGAATCAGCGCGTGCGAGATCAGCGCTTGCGAGACTGCTGCTCAGCCACAGCGCTGGGATCAGCGCGTGCGAGACGCGCGAGTGGGCGCGGACGCTGCGGGGGAAACATCCCCCTCCCCCCCCTCCTCCTCCAGGGTGGGTGGGGGCGTAATCCCGCCAGCCCTCTGGGCGACAGGCGGTCTAACGGTGTCTCTCTGTCCTCCGCCGCAGCTGCATCAGCTGGGGCGGGCTCACCGATCTCACCGATCTCACCGATATCGGTGAGATCGGCGACGCATCGGTGACGCTACCGACGCCACGTCACGGGCTACACACTGCTCGAACACTCGATCGATACCGGTTTCGGATGCAACGGATACAGTCCCGACGCGTGCGCCCCGAGCGCAAGCGCAGGGGTGAGGACGTGTGTGACTGCACTCCCCCGCCCTCTCACCACTGCCCCCCCCTCGCGTTCCTCCCGCCCCTCCCACCCGCAATAGTCCTTCGCCGCATCCCCCCCCCATCCTCCTCTACCGCCTCTGCCTCCTCCACTCCCTCCTAGCCCGCCCCCGCCCGCCCCTGAGCCCCTCGCACCCACCCCTTCCGTCGCACCGATCGCCCTGCCACCCGCGATTAACAAACCTTGTCGGCTCAAAGGATTCCAGACGTGTCATAACTCTCGGTCATCGGCTCGATTCGCGAGAGAGAGAGAGAGAGAGAGAGAGAGAGAGAGAGAGAGAGAGAGAGAGAGAGAGAGAGAGAGAGAGAGAGAGAGAGAGAGCGGGTAGCGCTATGGACGACGACGTGGGCTTCACGCGGCCAGATGGTGTACCGAACCAGATGATCACGGACCTCGTAGCCAGCCTTGCAAGGCTTCGGGATACTCCGAATCCACATTCACGCGCGCCCGCAAACGCGCGCACGAACGCACGCGCGCGTGTCTTCGATCCCGCAGGCGGTGACGCTACGCCTGTGCGCATGGGCGCTCGTGCGTGCGTGTGCGTGTTTGCGCGCGCGTGCGAATGTGGATTCGTGTCGCGCCATGCTCCAAACATCCTTAGCGTTCTACTATGGGTGGGGGGAAGTTACGGGTATCGCAGGCCAAGAAAAGCCTCATTTTCGGTCCATCTAATCAGACAGCAATAATATGCAGCCAGGCCGAAGCCAGCCGCGGCGGAGCGCCAACGCCCAGCACCCGAGGATCAGCACGGCCCCGAACAGGCTCTGTCAGAACGTGGCCCCGTCCAGAGGCAGCCCGCCGATGCCAATGACGGCCGTGGCCAGACACAGAAGGAAAACACTGACAGTCGTGGCCAGAAAGAAAGCAGCCCCCCGAGCCGACACCGATGCTGCAGCTAGAGGAACGGCGCCGCATCGCACTGGAGAACCTCAGGCGCGAGAGGGACCTGATTGCACAGAGCCAGTCAGCGTCAAGTCTGAGGGCCCGCGCGGGCCCGCGCTTTCCTGGTGATTTCCTCAGCGACATCAGCCTCTTGCAAAGCCCGATCCGCGATCCGATGGGGGGCCAAACCTTTCCACGGCACACGGAAGATGACGCGGTGGATGAGGTGGGATGGCGAGGTGGATGGGCAGCGTTACGACGACGAGGATGATGACGAGGATGAGAGGTGGACCGGCTTGCCATTGTGGGGTTTGGCCCCCCTCATATGCAGCCTCTGACTACAAGAATTTCCTCGGAGAAGCGCTCGCGGCTCTGCAGAGCCAGCCGAAGAGTCGATCCCGAGCGAGTTGAGTGAGGATACGCTCGAACGCGAATTGAGGTCGGTTATCGAGTCGCCCTAGGCTCCACGGGCGCGAGCTTGGCGTCGGGCGTCTCCTCCTGCTCCCCCCCCTCCCTCCCCTCCCCCGCGCCCCATGCCCCCCCTCCTCCTCCTCCTCCTCCTCCCCCCTCTTCCTTCTCCTCCTCCTATTCCTCCGCAGCCATGAGCGCTCTGGCGACCGGCCGCCCCGACGGCAGCGTGAGGCTCTCCGCTGCTTTTTTAGCTGCACGGCTTCTCCAGCTGCGGGTTTCGCGCCTCGCTGGCCACTTTTATTTGTTTCGAGGCCGCGACTACGGTGCCGACAGCTGCGCCGCGGCTGTATCAGCTGCGCGGCTGTTCCAGATGCACCCCGCTTCGACTCGGATGAGGCTCGCCGCCGCAGACAGCACGGCCCGCTCGGACTCGTTCTAGGTTTTGGTGAAAAACTCATCCTCCTCCTCATCCTCCTCCTCCTCCTCCTCCTCCTCCTCCTGGTCCTCCTCCTTTTCCTCCTCCTCCTCCTCCTCCTGGTCCTCCTCCTTTTCCTCCTCCTCCTCCTCCTCCTCCTCCTCCTCCGCATCTTCCTCTTCGTCATCTTCCTCCTTCCTGCTCCTGCCATCGCGATCGAGGCGCGATCGCAAAAACCAAGGGCGTTCCAAGAAAACGAGGCCGCCCCAAGAAAAACCCAACCCATATCGCGAGGAAATCTCAGGCGAGACGCCCCCGATCAGTCTAAAACGGTATCATTGTAGACCGCGGCCGGGGCTAGAACCCGGTCGTTCCACACCCTCCGGGGGCGGCCTGGACTAGAACGCGGCCGTTCTAGACCGCGGCGGGGGCTACAACATGGCCGTTCTGTCCAACGGGGGCGCCCTGGGTTAGCACGCGTGCGTTCTGAACGGCGCTGGGGCTAGAACTCTGCCGTGGTAGAATTTCCGGGCGCGGCCAGGGCTAGAACGGGGCGGTTCTAGAATCCGAACGGGAGAGGGGGAGGAACGGGAGGAAAAGGGAGAGGTGTGGGAGGACGAGGAGAAGGGGGAGGGAGCAGGAGGACAAATAAGCATAACACGTGGGGGGACGGGAAGGAAAAGGGAGGAGGAGGAGGAGGAGGAGGAGGAGGAGGGGCAACAGGAGGAGCACGAGGAGTGATGAGGATGCCATTGCGATTCCAGGCTCAAGGCAACGTGTCTTCATCGGAGGGTTTCCCTGCGTCACCGTTGCCCTCCTCGGAGCCATCGCCCGCGGCGTCGACCTCCCCGCGAGCGCCCTCGAGCGCGGAGCCATCGTCTGAGCGCCCAGGATCGGCGGCTAGTTTTGCGAAAAGCTCATCGGAGGCACCGCCCGCTTCTTCGGAGGCCGCCCCGAGTTCAGGCTCGCAGCCTGGCTCTGAGGCAGGTGGGGCCTCCCGACCGTCTCCAGCCTCTGCGCCAGAGGCTGCGTCAGCTTCTGAATTGTCGGGCGGTCCGGGAGTAGAAGGGCCGAGGGGGGTAGCCTCCTCGAGCACGGCTTCTGCGTCGGAGGCTGCTGCAGATTCCGACTCCCACGGCGCGGGGTCCGACGCGGACAGCGGCGCAGGTTCGTCCAGTGCCACTTCCCGCGTTGCAGAGCAGTTCGATCCCAGTTCTCCTGGATTGGAGGCCCACGCGAAAGAACACGATTATCCCGCACACATCGAAACATGCGACAGGTGCTTATTTTGGAAGCACCGCTGGAATTGGACGGCGAGGGCGTCTTTCCGCGACGACGCCACCGGCTCCACCATGACATGGTTGGCGTGCAGCAAGTTTGGTAAAGCGTTGTGCGTGGTGTGCGCCGACAGCGGGATTGGGCGGGACAGGCTTGCTCAGGGCACAGCGGATTTCCACTTGCAGAGCATATTGCGGCACGGGACTCAGAGTAAGACCCACCAGAAAGCGTTGTTGCTGCGGGCGGAAAAGGCGCGGGCGCAAGCCAAACAAAGCGAATCTACTTTGCTGGAGTCCGCCCCCACACAGGCCAAAGCTGCGACCCAGACGCCCTCCCTTGGCCTCACCAGCGAGCACTTTTACTTCGCGCGGGTGCTCCTCGAGACGAGGGGATCTTTCAGAGATTTCGGGCATTGGGCTGCCTGCGCCGCGGCTGCATCACCTCGGGCGGGCGCAACGACCTCTTCGAGCCACAACCTGAGTCGCCGAGATGCCGCCCGCGCGGTGGGCGTCATCGCAGAAACCGAACGCGCCGTCACGCGCTCCTTGGCCGAGGCAGCAGATGTGTATCGGCTGGCGGCCGACGGGCTTGGGAGAATGTATCAGATTGAAATCGGCATGGTTCTCTGGCGACTCCCCCCCCGCTCTCAAATGGTTGGCGGAGCCCGGCGTGAATCTTCCGTGGCTGCAGCGCCTTGGAGAACGCGGGCCGTGGCTCGCAGACCGCCTGATCGGCGCTGCGGAGTTGCCCGCCGACATGGATGCGGACGGGAAAGTGACCGCTCTGTGTGATAGCGTGCGGCGCATGACTATGAAGCCAGGAGGCGGGGTCGACGTGTGCACGAGAAGGCGCGCGGGTGCATGCTGTCCTGGGCGAGCGATGGCGCGGACAGGTCCGTGGGCGCTGCGGCCACCGCGCATTTCCCGTCCATGGTGTTCCGCGAGTGGGAAGAAAGCCACTCCGCAGTCAAAGTCCTCCTGCACGCCGTGCAAGGGAACGCAGAAGTTGCCCTCGTCGAGAACCTCCTCGTTTCTGGGAAGAAGCCGCCCAGCTTAGCGAAGTTCGTCACCACCTCGGACGTTTTCCGACGGAGGTTCGGGGATGCTCAGCAGAAGGACGCCGTCGCCCTCTGCACGAATCTGGGGTGGGCTCCTCAGCGGTGCACGAGCCGCGCGAGGCCTCTTGCAAGAATGAGCCGGCGATGGCGGTCCATCTGGGCAGCCCTCGAAGAGGAGGCGGCGCCCACCTCGAAGCGCGCCGATGACGCCAGGCATCTCATGGCCGAACTGGGCGGCGTCAACTCACCGAGGCTACTCTTGGGCGGGATGCTGGCGGACATTGCGGCGGAGCATTACGATTGGGTGGCAGGCGGGGACCGGTCGCACCCCGACCCGTCCACGGCCGTGGATCGGGCCGATTTGTTTACCCGTCGATTAAGTGCGCTCTTCACCGACGCGACCGTGGTGACCATCCCAGGCACTTTCACTGGGGAGGTTTTACAATTCCTGAAGACAACCACGGTGGTATCGACTGGGAAGGCGGGGATGCAGTTCGTCGGCATCGGGCAACCGACGGACGCAGACGTCCAGGGCATTGTCGCGCAGGCCCTGCGCACGGCCCAGGAGGTGGTTGCGAACGTGCGTGAATACATGGCGGTGTACAGAAACCCCGCTGGGTGGCTCCATGTCTTCCGAGCATTCCGCTTGCCCTCGCCCCTTTCCGCGCGGGCGCTTCAGCGCGGCCAGGAGGCGCGGGGGGCACAGGCGACGGGGGAGGCCGAGGCGCGCGCGAGTTTCTCGCGCATCGTCGAGGCGGCGGGATTGGAGGCCGCGGCGATGGACGAGCTCGCGCAGATTCTCCCACGGGCGGAGTTGCACGCGAGCGCGGGGTGCGATGCGAAGGCGGCGTGGGGCCGCGCCTCGGCCGAGTTCCCCGAGCTGCTGAACGCTCGCCGCTTGGTGAATTGCTTCCTCGGATTCAAATCGAGCACGGGTAACGTCGAGAGACGGTTCAGAGTCGCCAGGGAGATGAAAGATGAAGGGCGGGCACAGATGTTCGACACCACGCTCGAAGCCTGTCTCATTGCAGATTTTGCGCCCCCGAGCGCAGCTCTGCGCGGGGCGCAGGTCGGCACCATTTCCAAGGCGGGCTCGGCTGCTGCAGCCGCCGCCCCCTGCCAGGGGGCGCTTCGAACATATATGGCGCTCTTGGCACAGCGGGCCGCCGATGCGAACCCGCGGAAGCGCAGGGCGGCCTGCGCGCGGAAGGAGCGGAGGGACGCCGGGGCCCGGCGGCCGCTCGGCGCCGCCCGCGGCGCCAGATGCTCCGAGGCGGCCTTCGCTGAGAAGCGGAAGGCGGAGGTCAGCGCAGCCGTGGCCGCGGGGCCCGGCGGCCGGGCCAAGATGAGGCGCTGCAGCGAATGGGGTCCAGCGGCGGAAGCAGCCAGGGCAGCGCCGGCGGAGCCTTCGGCTGGCGTCGTCGATAAGGCCCAGAAGCGATCCGCCGATGCCAGGGACAAGTACCTTCGGGCAGAGGACGGGGCCAAGCGCGCCCGGGAGAGAGTTGGCAGCAAGGTCAAGCGCGCCTTCGTTCCTGCGCGGGAACCGAAAGTAGATCGCTTTGCTTCGGACACAGCGGGCATCTGTCTAGCCCAGGCGAAGGGCTCGACAGCCCTGGCCGCCATCGGCAGGCAGGGATTCACAGTCACAGGCGACGCCCAGGAATTCGTCAAACTGGTGGCGCGAGCACGGGCGACGGCGCCGCGGCGCGTCCACTTAGCCCTCGCGCGGGTCTCTGTTATGACGGATTTTGACGTTTCCGCCCGTCTCGCTGCAGCTCTGCTCGGAACACGCCGCGCCGACCCAACGGAGTTCGCCGGGAAGGGCAGGGCTTCTACTTCTGCTTATGCGCCGCGCTGGCGGCAGACGGGCCCTCTTTTCCGCGCGGCTGTTTGAGATGCGCTGGCTCGCGAGTTCCCTTCGGTCCCCGCGCTTCTTCGCGGCGCCGCAGTGGCGCCGGGATCCAAGGTGGAATTATATACTCCGAAAAAGTTGCACAAGAAAGCCGCGGAGTTACGACGCACGCCCCGCGCAGAGGGGGGCCGACGCCCCGTGGAGGGCAGGGGCGTCGCGGTTTTCGGGACCACGGAGGATCGGGCCGATGCCAAAGCAAAGCATCGGGCCCTCTATAAGACGATCGACGAGTACCTGCAAGTCGCGGCTGTGCAGAAATGACGGCTTCCAGAAAAGATCGGGACGCCGACGCCGATGGCGATCGTTGGCCCTGCTCCCCTCCACGCCGGCGCCGGCGGCGTGGTAGGACCCCCCTCTCGGGGGGGGGGGTCCTACCATTTTGCCGGCGCCGGCGGAATGGTGGGAGGCCCCCCCCGACGTGGTGAGAGACCCCCCCCCAGTTTGGAAATCCGAGGGGGGTCTCTCACCACGTCGGGGGGGGCCTCCCACCATTCCGCCGGCGCCGGCAAAATGGTAGGACCCCCCCCCCCGAGAGGGGGGCCCTACCACGCCGCCGGCGCTGGCGTCGAGGCGGGGCGGTCCACCGCCATCCTCAGTGGCTCCTCCTCCCCGGTCCTCCCCTTCCTCCTGCCTCCTCCTCCTCCTCCTTTTCCTCCTCCTCCTTACTCCTTGCTCCTCCCCTCCTCCTCCTCCTCCTACTCCTCCTCCTCCTCCTCCTCCTCCTCCCCCAGTCTCCTCCCCCAGTCTCCTCCCCCAGTCTCCTCCCTCTTCCTCCTCCTCTTCCTCCTGCTCCTCCTCCTCCTTCTGCTCCTCCTCCGAGGGGGGTCTCTCACCACGTCGGGGGGGGCCTCCCACCATTCCGCCGGCGCCGGCAAAATGGTAGGACCCCCCCCCCCCGAGAGGGGGGTCCTACCGCGCCGCCGTCGTCGTCTGTGTCGTCGTCGTCGTCGAGCCTCGTGCCAGGCTCGTCGTCGTCGAGCCTCGTCTATGACGTCCGTAGCCACCCTGTACAAGACTAGGGCCTGGTGTTGGCCTCGTGTTTGTTTGTGGCTTCAGGTGTTGCTTCAGGGGCGCAGCGCCATATCTTTCCCTAGGGCCTAGGGTCGCCGATGGGTTCCATGGAGTTAGATTCGGCGTGTGCCAAAAAGCTAGCCACCAAGACCGACATGACGAAAGATCCCCTTGAGTGCTCCGCGGCGGTTGTCAGGGGCATGGCGACTCGCCTTCGGAACCAGGTTCGTGCAGATAAGGTCGAGCGCGACGAGCTGAAGTGGGCGATGACCACCATATGCAAGGCTACTACGAAGTACAACAACAAGACCATGGTCGCTGCCAGGCAGGCTGCGAAGCCCAAGACCCGCGTCATTGGCACGAGCCCTCACGTCAAGATGGGCCGCGTGACAAAGCTCTCCAAGTTGCCCGCGGTGATGACCACGGACGGCAACGCAACGCCGCTTCAGTGAGTTAGTACGTGAGATTCGGACATGCGTCCCCGGGCTCCGTCGGCTGTTTCAGCTGATTCGGCCGCCGCCGCCGCCGGCGCCGGCGCCCCGATCCCCGCGGCCGCCGAGGCTTCCTCGGCGTCGCCGCCGCAACGCCCGGCGATGGCGCAGCCTGTGCGGAAGGCCGCGCCTCGGGCGGCGCCCGCGGCCGCCTCCTCGCTGCCGGGCCCGGCGCCAGGGCCGCCATGGGCCCCGGCGCCGCCGCCGGGCCCGCCGCCGGCCCTGGCTGGCGCCGTTACTCCCACCTCATGGGCGCGTCGAGGTCGCGGAGCTCAGCATCTGCTGCAGTGCGACTCACGCAGTTGGTGATTAGGAAATGTGTGATGACGTCGTCGTCGTCGTCGTCGTCTTCGTCGTCGTCGTCGGCCACTCCTGTAGAAACGGCGCCAGCCCACCCAGAAACGACGCCAGCCCATCCAGACACAACGCCAGCCCATCCAGAAACGAGCCAGCTCGTTTCTGATGGTGGTATGTGGTAGTATCTGTACATAGGGCTCCCGCCTCGTAAGCAGCCCGTGGTCACGTTCCCTCCCCCTCCTCATCCCCCTCCTCCCCCTCCTCATCCTCCTCCCCTTGATCCGTCCTCCCCCTCCTCATCCTCCTCGGCAGGTAAACAAAATACTTCCCGTCCTCCTCCCCCTCCTCATCCTCCTCCCCTTGATCCGTCCTCCCGATTCTTTCCTCGTTTCGTTGTGGCCCTCTGCAGGCGCTCTAGGGCGCCCACGGGCCAGGTGAGGAATAGGGCAAGCCCCTCCTCGAAGGGGACGAGGGGGAGGTGGAAGAAGACGCGCTCTACTCCACCTACGCCCAGACCTCGCAGAGGGCTGGCGGGTTGTAGCAAATATTCCATTGCTCATAAGTGCGATCTCAGCGATCATTGTGACTAACTGGCTACATACATACTGAGACTCGGATGATGGTCCCAGGGGGCGGACGGGTCGTCCTGGCGCGCGCGGTGGGTCGAGAGTCTGCGCCCATGAGCGTTAGTGGGATTCCCCTGACAGCGTTTGCCTTAAATTTGAAAAAAGGGGTTCGCATTTAGGTGTGTGCATCCGTCGCTCTATGCTGTAACCTATGGCGCGTCAACCTATCGCGCACAAGGCTGGTCACGTACGGGCAGAGCCGCCCCGCGACGGCGAGGATGGCCACCGCTTCCCATTCCCGCACACACCCCGGGGAGCAAGGCCGCCCCGCGAGGGCGGGGAGGGCCGCCACCGGGCCCCTAAGCCTCATGTTTCACCGTGTTTCACCATGGCAACATCTGAGAGAGTTGTTGTGTTCCCGCCTTTTGCTTGGCTGGTCGCTCGGACGCACACAACACCCACGAAATAACATAGGCAAACATCGCGCGAAAAAAAACAAAAAAAAACAACACGCACGGAACCGAAAAACAACATCGGATATGGAGGTCCGGAGATGGCCAGTTTAAGGGCGAAGCCTTCGTCCCAGGAGGTGAGCCACATGGCACTGTTGCTGTGCGACGTGCATCCGCATTCGGACGCTTGCGCTTGTCATCTGCGTGTCTATATCTGATGACCATCGTCCTATCCTATATCGCGCTTGGTTGGTGGGTCAGAGGCCGACGAGGAGAGGGAGGGGGAGCAGCAGGAGGAGAGGGAGGATGAGGACGAGGAGGAGGGACAAAAGAGAGGCGGAAGGGAGCACAGAGGGGGGAGGAGGATGAGGAGGAGGATACGGAGGAGGAGGAGGGGGGGAAGAGGAGGACGGAGGAGGAGGACGCCTGCTCCTGCTGCCTCCTCTCCTATAGCCTCTGCGGCCCGAGCTGCCGAGCGCAGTTGTTGCCGAGGGAAAGAGCACTTCGGCGGAGACACCTTCTGCGACGCGGGCCCCTGCCTCAGAGGCCGCGGCTGTACCAGCTGCGGCCATGGCGGGTGGCCGGAAACACAAGGGACGAGGCCAGAAGCAGCGGAACAACGCACGGGCGGCGCTACACAGCGCCCAGAGGAGCCCGCGGGGCGAGGCCGCCGCGACGGCGCAGACGGCGGGGCGGATGGTCGCGCGCCAGGTTCTAGAGGAGCGCGGCTTGCCGAACCACTCTCAGCAGGAGGAGTGGGGCGTTGAATTCACTAGCATCTTCGCGTTGGCGTTCAACACTAGGCTCGGGCTCCTCCCGCGTCCGCCTTCGCCACCGGCGCCGGGCCCGCCTGCGGCGACGCCCCGCGAGCAGCCAGCGGCGGCGCCACGTGAGTCCAGCGCGGCCCACGAGAAGCCTGCGGCGGCACTGTCGCCGCGTGAGCTTCGTTCGCGGCGGGCGCGGGCCAGATCCGGCTCCACCTCCTCCGACGATGCGACTCCCGTGCCTGACAAATGCGGGTCAACAGACACCCGGCGCGAGTCGGACGAAGAGCCCGATGCGGCGGCTGCCCCAGCTGCTTATGCGCGGGCCGCCGGCGCGAGCCAGGAGCTCGAGACGGCGGCGCCAGAGGGCTCCGAGACAGGTGAGTCCAGCGATTCTCGGAGTGCTTCCTGCTCCGCATCCGCTGCTCCAGCTGATCGGGCGAGGAGCGGCGGGCGCCGCCGCGAGGCTGTCACCGAACGCAGAGCGGATGACTCGGCGGCTGGCGCAGCTGCTGAGGCGAAGAGCGGCGGGCGCCGCAGCCAGACGCCCAAGGAAGGCAGGGCGCATGCTTTGCGGAGTGCTTCCCGGGCTCCCTTGCCTGTTCCAGCCTACGAGGGGAGGAGCGGCGGGCGTCGCCGCCAGGCTGACAACAAACGCGGCGCGGGTCTCAGTGCTTCGCCAGCGCCGTCGGCTGCTCCAAAAGAGGAGGCGGGGAAGGTAAAACGAACCCGCAGGGCTGAGCGCGCCCCGCCAGTGCCGCTGCAGACGCGCGAGCCGCAGCCGCCCGAGCGGGAGAGGCGCCGGCGGGAGCGCCGGCCGGATGCGGAGCGGCGCGAGCGCAGCTCGCGACGGGAGAAGAGCGGCGGCGCGCCGAGGGGAGCGGGGGAGGAAGGTTTTTTTTTTTTCCAGCGTTTTTTCCTGCGGGGTCGGCCTCCAGCCCTCCTTTGTTCGGCGCCCAGGGCCGTCCACGAAACAACCCAGGACGACAGACCAGTCCCCAGGAAGGGGTGGAGAGGTGAAGAGGGTTGGTGAGAAACAGCCTGCCTTCGAAGAACCCCCCCCCCTTCCCGCCGCTCCCCTTGACGCGCCGCCGAGCAGCCGCGGCACGCGCAGCTGCCGGAGCAGGAGAGGCGGCGGCCGGAGCCAGAGCGGCGCGAGCGCGGCTCGCGCCGGGAGCAGAGCGGGCGGACTTTTGATGCGGGGGTGACGGCGCACCTGCGGGAAACGGTGGCGTCGCACCTGCGGGACCTGCGCGCCGAGGAGCAGACGCGCCAGCCCGCCCACTACGACGAGCCGCCCAAGAAGAAGATCCGTAAGGAGGATCTATGACGCAGTGTAGCGGCCCCGACTGCCGTCCCAGCGGCTGTTGCAGCTGCTCCGTCAGGAACGCACGCCGAGCTGATCATTTTGGTCTAGAGGCACGCTGTTGCGACACTTCGCTGGGCCCTTCAGGAAAAGGCGTCATTTTCCTCGTCCTCCTCCTCGCCCTCCTCGGGGGGCCGCACCACGTCGGCGGCGCGGATGGTTGGTTGGTCGGCTCCCTTCCCCCCCGCCCCCCCCCCCCCCCCCCCACAGTATACTCGCACTCCTCCTGACCACTCCCACTCGTACGCTTCCTCTCACGCTGACTCTTAGTCTTACTCTAACTCTGACTCTGACTCGTACTATGTCTCGTACTCTTTCCCTTCCCCTGACTCTTACTCCGACTCGTGCAGTTCGCCTTGCTCTTACTCTGACTCTTACTCTCACCGTTACTCTTGCTCTGACTCTTACTCCTCCTCCTCTTCCCTTCTTCCTCGTCCCCCTTGATCTCGCCTCCCAGCTAGGAGCTCTGGTGTTTCCTCGGTCGTGCTTCGTTTTCTTTTGGTCGTGTAGCGTTCCTGACAGTCCAAGACCAGCGCGTCGTCGCCAGTCGAGCTCAAATGCCCATGTGGGCTCGCGTCGTTCTCCGCTTTTCCTGAAAGTCCAGCCCAGCCCAAAACGTCGGGCCGATTGAAACCCGCTCGCATGGCCAGTTGCCCATTTGGGCTCAAGCTGATTTGCGCCGCGCGGATCGCGCGCCGCGTGGCCACTCGACCGCCCTCCCGACGCTGTCTCAGATGATGTGGCTCGCCGTGGATGGTCCGTCTGGGCATGGGCGTACGATGCCGACGCTCGACCATGCGGACCTCGTCCTGGCTCAGAACCACCGCATCGCAGGTCCTTCGGAGGTCAATTGTTATGAGTTCGGCACGGTCTCGGTCAAGTACAGCGTGCTGTGGGGATCCCGAGATGGGGCCTGGCTCAAGGTGCTCAAGACGTACTGGAGTGTCCCAGAGCCGGAGTGCCAGCTGATCCTCGGGAGTTGGAACGGCATTTTCAGGCCGTGGCCGGACACGTTCTGGATCAGGACGGGGGGGTCCGAGCCCGAGATGGAGTGCTAGTACTGTGCGCAGCAGGAGCCGGGGCCGACGCCGCAGGCCGCGGAGCTCCGCGAGCCAGTTGGGCTGGGTTCGACTTTTTTCGGATAAGGTTGTTCGAGCGCGCTCCGCTGCCTCTGGCGCGCCGCTGCCCCTGGCGCGCCAAGGCGTTGAAGGCGTTGAGATGCCATCTCGAGATTCCATGGATTGGAGCGGCCAGCTGCGGCAGCTGTCGCATGCCACCGCATGCGTGACACCAGGGTGGGATCTGCAAGAAATTTTCGGGATGTGGGCTGCCGGCGCGGCGGCTGAATCAGCTGGGCTGCCGCCGCCGCGGCTGCGTCAGCTGCAACGGGCGGCCGCCGCCGCCGCTCTCTGGAGACCGTCTGAGTCGCCTAGTAGACGCCGCGCGTTCTGTAAGAGGAAGCGGACGCGCAGCGCCGAGCCACCGGAGAAAAAGAACACGTCTCCTTCGACAGAGTCCGATTCGAATCTTCCTCCTCCTCTCCCTCCTTTTCCTCATCCTCCTCCGCCCCCTCGTCACTCAACGCCACCCCCTCCCATCCCTCCTGGTTGTTGTTTTGTTGTGGGATTCGAGTTTTAAAGTTCTCTCTATTTTTTGCGGGCGGCTGGGGGCCTCCGTGGGAATTCTGGGGCGCATCGTTGTGCCATCTTGGAGGCCATCGATCAAAGGATGGCGGCTCCTTTTGGGAAATCCCCCCTTCGTGGGGCCCTCCCAACTCCATTTTTGGGTTTCTCGCACCCAGCCCTTCGGGGGGGCGGTCTCTGCTAGAACGCGAACGTTCTAAACCGCGGCCGGGGTTAGAACCCGGCCGTTCAAGCCCCTCGGGTAGCGCCCTGGGCTAGAACTCGTCCGTTCCAGACCACGGCGAGGCTACAACCCGTCCCTTCTTGACCCTCACGGCGGAACCCTGGGCTAGAACGCGCCCGTTCCAGACCGCCGCGGGGCTAGAAAAAGCGGCCGTTCTAGACCCTCAGGGCGCGCCTTGGGCTACAACGCGTCCGTTCTCCAACTCCAGCGGCGTCTTCCACTCCTCCCCCCCCCCTCCCCCCATTGGGGGCGACAGCGTGGACTCCTGGAGGGGGGCGCTGAGAAGAGAAGGAGGAGGAGGAGGAGGAGGAGGAGGAGGCGGAGGAGGAGGAGGAGGGGGAGGGGGAGCAGGAGGAGGAGGAGGAGGAGCAGGAGGAGAGGGGAGGAGGAGGAGGAGGAGGAGGGAAAAGAGAGAAGCGGAAGGGGGCGCAGAAGGGGGGAGGAGGATGCGGAGGAGGATACGGAGGAGGAGAGGGGAGGAAGAGGAGGACGGAGGAGGAAACGGGAGGACGAAGAAGGGAGAGGAAGAGGGCGAGGAAGCGCACGGGGAGGAGGGGAATACCTCTTCCTCGTCAACCTCCCCCTCGTTCTGTTCATGTTGCTTCCGCTGCTGCCTCCTCCTGCTGCCTTTTGCTGCTGCCTCCTCCTGCTCCTGCTGCCACCTCTCCTATAGCCTCTTCGGCCCGAGCTGCGGAGCGCAGTTGTGGCCGAGGGGACGAGGACTTCGGCGGCGGCCCCTCCGGCGACGCGGGCGCCTACCTCAGAGGCCGCGGCTGTGCCAGCTGCGGCCATGGGGGGCGGTCGCAAACACAAAGGACAAGGGCAGAAGCAGCGGAACAACGCACGGGCGGCCCTTCATTGCGGGCAGAGCGGCCCGCACAGCGAGGCCGCCGCGATGGCGCAGACGGCGGGGCGGATGGTCGCGCGCCTGGTTCTAGAGGAGCGCGGCTTGCCGAAGGAGCCTCAGTTGGAAGAGTGGGGGCGTGAATTCACTGGCATCTTCGCGTTGGCGTTCAGCACTAGACTCCTCCTCCTCCCGCCGCCGCCTCCGCCGCCCGCTCATGATGCGGCTGCCTCAGCTGCTGATGCGCAGGCCGCCTGCGTGAAGAAGGAGCCGGAGACGGCGGCGTCAGCGAACAGCGAGTCAGACGAGAGTTATGATTCGGAAATGCCCGCCCCCCGCAGCTGGCTGCTCGCGGGCGCCGGCGCCGGCGCCGGCGCCCCGCCCCCCGCAGCCGCCGAGGCTTCCTCGGCGTCGCCGCCGCAACGCGCGGCGATTGCGCAGCCTGTGCGGAAGGTCGCGCCTCGGGCGGCGGCGGCGGCCGCCTCCTCGCTGCCGGACCCGCCGCCAGGCCCGCCGCCGGCCCTGGCGCCGCCGCCGGGCCCGCCGCCGGCCCTGGCTGGCGCCGCGCAGCGGCCGCCGTCTCCGGGGCCGCCGAAAGGGTCGCCGACTACTGAGACGAGCGCGCCGCCTCTGCTGGCCCCGCGGCCGCCCTCTTGGCCACCGCCGCCGCAGCGCGAGCACCCTCCGCCGAGCGGCCCCCCGCCCCGGCGCGTGCCCGAGGAGCCTGTCGGACAGGCCGCGCGAGAGCGGGCCGAGGCGAACGCTCGGGAGGCGCTCACCGAGCTGGAGAGGGCCATAGCCGAGGTCGTAACCCGCCGCAACTGCGGCGGGGGCGCGACGCGTCTCGCCGGGGGCCCGCACGCTACGACGAGCCGCCGCGGCGGCAGTCCATGAAGGAAGAGCACTTCTGACGCCGTGGACAGGCCCCGGCGGACGTCCCGTCAGGAACGCACGCCGAGCTGGTCGTTTGGGCCTAGAGGCACGCTGTTGCGACACTTCGCGGTGCCCTTCAGGGAAAGGCGTCATCCTCCTCCTCCTCCTCCTGCTCGCCCTCCCCGGGGGGCCGCTGCGTAAAACCCGGGGAAAGGAGTGGGGCGAGGGGGATTTAGCTGATTCCAAGTCGCGGGGTCACATTGCTCATAGGGCTTATGGGGCTTACATGGCTCATAGGGCTCATAGGGTTCATAGAGTTCATTGGGCCCGCAGGGCTCACGGGGCTCATGGGGCTTATGGGGCTCATAAGGCCCATCGGGCTCATTGGGCCCATATGGCTCAGATGGCTCATAGGGCTCATCGGTGCAGTATGACTCATAGAACGCATGGGGCTCATAGGGCTCATCCGTAGCCGTTTTTTTGCTGAATGTCTTTAGTTTTAGACCTCATCTCTTGCAGCTGCCTTTCAGGGGCTCTCGCAGAAGCGGGCGATGTCTGGAGTCTATCCCTGGACCAACATGTTTCCGACGGGTTGCCAGGTGAGACATCATATTCACGGCGTTCAAACCATCTGGATTGTTGGAGAGGGTACCATGGCGCCACTTTCTCATGAACGCGTCCTGTGTTATCACGGGACCTCCTTGTCGACGGCATTGCTGATCACACAAGGGGGTTTCAAAGTGGGGCCATCGACGGACAATGGCCGAAGGGGCGTATTCTGCATCGGACCTGACCATCATGATGGAATCCTGCCTCTGCCCTCTGGCTTCATGCACGCCAGGGACCGCGCAAAGCCATTCCTCTGCACCGAGTGGAGGACATTTGGGGCGCCATCATGCTGGTCGATGCCAGTGGTGCTTGCTTTTCCAGTTGACAAGACACGTCTAAGCAAATGTGGCAGAGTTGGCAACGCACGAAAGTGGGTCATTAAAGGCGAGGTTGGAGACTCCTTGCAGTTCGGTCCACTGCAGGTCCTCTTTGACGTCGTTGAATACCACGCCTGGCATCGTCTGCACACTTTGAGCGAGTTGCGCATGAATCATAATTGCCTGAAGAAGAGAGTACTCTTCAATGATGCGCATGAACGCTTAGTCATGTGCGGCGGCAAAACTACAGACTCTTTCTTTTGGTGCCGATCAAATAGCAATTGCTTTGCATCTTGTGGTCGCGTCTGTCCTGTTCCCGACTTGCCCGATAGTTGGATCAAGTCGAAGAAGGGTATTTGGCGTTGTGTACAATGTTACAGAGCGCATTTCTAGAAGCCATTAGGCAAATGGCTCTGCAACTGAACCTTCGTGGAATTTTGAGATGCCATCTCGACCTTGCATGGATTACAGGGGCCAGCTGTAGCAGCTGGCGCATGCCACCATATTCGCGACGCGGATGCCCCTGGACAGCAGGGTGGCATCTGCAAGGCCTTGTAGATCTCGAAATGTGGGCCGACGGCGCCGCGGCTGAATCAGCTGGGCTGCCGCCGCCGCGGCTGCGTCAGCTGCCGCGAGCGGCCGCCGCCCCGGCTCTCTGGAGACCGTCTGAGTCGCCTAGGCGCCTCGCGCGTTGTTTCGAGGAAGCGGACGCGCAGCGCCTGGCGATCTGACCGAAAGAACACGTCTCCTTGGACGGACTCCAACTCGAATCCTCCTCTTCCTCCTCCACCCCCTCGTCATCGCAGTCGCAGGCGCTGCCGCCGTCGCTCGACGCCCGCTGCCGCCGTCGCTCGACGCCCGCCGCCGGGGGGGCACTGGGATAGAACGCGCCCGGTCTAGACCGCCCGTTCCACACCCTCGGGACGCGCCCTGGGCTAGAACGCGGCCGTTCTAGACCGCGGCGTGGCTAGAACCCGCCCGTTCAGAACCCTCGGGGCGCGCCCTGGGCTAAAACGCGGCCACTCTAGACCGCGGCGGGGCTAGAACCCGCCCGTTCGAAACTCTCGGGGCTTGCCTGGGCTAGAACCCGCCCGTTCTAAACCTTCGGGGCGCGCCCTGGGCTAGAACGCGGCCGTGCTAGACCGCGGGATTCGAGTTTTGAAGTCATCTTCTTTTTTTTTCGCGGGCTGCTGGGGGCCTCCGTGGGAATTCTGGGGCGCATCGTTGTGTCATCTTGGAGGCAATCGATCAAAGGATGGCGACTCCTTTGGGGAATCCCCCCTTCGTGAGCCCTCCAAACTGTATTTTTAGTTTCTCTTGGCCCTGTGAAAGCGATATTGGGCGCTCTTGGAGCCATTAGGGGCCACCTGAGGAGCCTCAGGAGTCCCTTTTGGATCCTCGTGGGCCGTATCGGGTCAATCTCGAGGCCCCGAAACCGCATCGGATGCGAAACGGCGAGAGGGCACACATCTTACATTCCATGTCGATGTTCGAAGGTTTGTGGTTTCAGCTGGCGTTCCTGAGGGGCGTTCGAGAGCCCGTGGAACCGTTTTGTGGCCCCCTTGGGTCTGATTTGGCAGGAATGTCGCAAGCTGGCTTGAACGCTCTTCGGCTGTAGCGAGCCAGACCCCATCTTGGACTCCATATTGGGCCTCTGGAAAACATATTGGGCGAAAAGGGCCTGCTGCCACCTCCCGCCCCCCACGCCCCCCGCCCCCCCGCGCCTCCCCTCCCCCAAGAAACAATCAGGCAGGGGCGGGGGCGGCTACCCCTCCCAGCAAGTAAAAAGGTTTTGGATGAGGAAGGACAACAGTACCACACCCAGAGGGCTGGCGGGGCACCTCGCCCCGCTTTTCGGCTCAAGTTGCCGAGGCTGGCTCGGTAAACAACTGGGCGACGCGTTCTGCTTCTCTCGGGAAGAGGGTCGGGGCAGGCGGCGACCGCGGCTGTATCAGCTGGTCGCCATGCGGTACTTCGAGTTCTGGACTTCGGACATATGGCCTGCGATCAAGGACGACTACGAGCGTCTGCTGTTGGAACGGCCAGCCAAACAAGAGGAAGCCACGGGGACACACTACGGCAAGAAGGTGTTCGAATGTTTGGCCACCAAAGGAGAGGTCCGCAACGTGTCTTGCAACCTGTGCTGGACAAACCCATCTGCAAATTCAGCTCTGCAGCAGGACATAACCTTGGAGCTGGTGGAGAACTTCGCCGCAGATATGTACCTCGTCGCGACCGCGCACGACGTCTCGCAGAGCACCTCTGCTGGGGCTGGTGGCATTGGCAACGACGCCACTGAGGGCGCGGCGGCGATTGCCTCTGCGGCGACGGTGCGCGATATGGCCCTGAAAGACCAACGGACTTGGAAAGTGCCCGCCCGAGTGCCGCGATTCTATAACATCCCGATTGCCATTCTGTCGACGACGGCGGAACCGGAGAAAGGGAAATTCGACAGATACGCCCTGGATTGTGCCGTCAACGGAACGTGGTTGGCGTATTTCTGGGCCAAAAAAGACGGGGCGGCTGACGCAGCTGCCGCGCTTGAACGCTTGATTCTCGACTGGCCCTTCGATTTCCACCTGTTCCAAGTCACGGGGGAGGTCGCGAAATCTGTGGAGGAGCTGATCATGGAAGCCTCGCTGAACTTCCCGTTGGAAACAGAGCGGCTGCGGGACCATTTCGGCATGGACGGTAAAAATCTAATGATGGTATGTGCCAAAGTGAGGGAGTTATTGCAAGACAAGAAAATCGTCAAATCTTTACCTTCCGCAGAAGAGGTGCATCAATGGATGACGTCCGGGGGGCGCGTCAACTGGGGAATGTTCCGTGTCCCGAGCGTGAAGGTTGTGAGCACTTTGCTGAAATGCGCCGAGGTCCTCTCCAAGAACTCCGAGGCCTGCTGTATCGTCGACAGAGCCCGGGCGCACTTCGGTCGCGATAATCTTTTCGACTGGCCCACGAAGATTCTCACGCTGGTGCGTCAGTGCGACACGCACTCCGGCCTCGCCTTCGCGTGCAGGTGGCTGTTCGCGCATATGCTGCGGACCAAGCAGAAGAACCCGTTCTCGGACTCTCAACTTGATGGCAAAGGCGGGATTGTGGCGCAGTGCCTGTGGATCGGACGTTACGCGGTCCACCTGCAGAAGACTTTCCCCGACGCGCTCCGGAAGCCCATTGATGATCTTGCCCCGACTGAGGCAGCTGACGGTACAGCGGCTGTTGCAGCTGCTGGTGCGCGGCCGCCGCCGTCGGCCTGGGACACGGCGCGCGCGTGCCTCGGCGACCCGATGGCAATGTACGAGCTCCTGGAGGGCCCGAACAGGCGGAGGACGTGGTTGCAGGCGCTGCCGCGCGAGACCACGCGAATGCTCATGTCGCACGCGCTGGACGTGTTTTCCGGCCTGTACGCCCCCGAAATCAAAGGCGCATTGTCCGCGATCACTGCGGGTAAGTACACGGCGGAGAAGTTCTGGGAGGCCGACCGCGTCAAGAAGCGGTTCCACGCTGAATTCATCGTAGCCTACAAAAAGGCAGCGCCGAAGACAGTCTCCAGCGATATGGCGGACCCCGAGGCGCCCCCGCCGGCGACCTCGGCTGGGTCAGCTGAGGCAGCGGTGAAGCACGCCGAAGGCACTGCCCCTGACGCGCAGGCGGCTTTCAAGGCGCAGATCGAGGCGCATTGCCAGCGGGAGATGGAGGCGCGGATGGTCGTTCTGACGTCGGACGGGCGCCACGACGAGCTGTGTGCCAGCGTGGTCTCCACGGAATTGTACGCGAACCTGGAGAGCGGTGACGGCCGGTTCGTGGCCGTGTACGATCCCAAAAACGCCAAGTTGTGCAACGTTTTCGAGGGCGAGTGCCTAACCCAGCGAGAACCACCAGTTGACGAGGGCGATTTCAAACGGTTCTGCGACGCGACTGACAATGTGATGAAGCGGAATCAGGATATATGCTGGGTGTTCGGTGGCAGGGTGGACACGAACGAGGCGAAGATCAAGAAGGTATTCAAGGAGAAAGGGTGGAAGGTGAAAGAGTTTATCTTCGTCTACGAAAGCAGGCTGATGGAGCGATACTATTGGAAAGTTTGCCGTGGCGTCGCTAATTCGAAGACCACGGAGAAGTTGTTCCTTTGCTGGAAGGGGAAGATGCCCCCGAAGATCCCGCAGGAGCGGTGGTACGTGGACCGCGGTTCGCGCATGTACGTCGAGGTCATGAGCAAGGTGCCCGTCTGCGCCCCAAAAGATCTTACTTTCGTCAGTAAGGACGTCCGCGATGTCAGCCTGAGGTCAATGATGGCGCCGCCCGACGAGTCTGCGTCCGCGGCTGACGCGGCTGCGGATGGGGCGCTCGGGGAGCGCAACGCAGAGGGGCCGACCCAGAAGGAGATCGCCATTCACGCGAGGAAGCGGCGTCTCTACAGGCACCTGACTGGCATCGAGGAGGTTTGGTTCCCGTTCGATTTCCACGGCGCCGTCATCAAGGAGCTCATCTGGGAAGCTGGCGGTTCTGACGCGGTGAAGTGGGCATTGTTCGGCACCCCGGCGTCGGGCAATGGAGTGCTCGGCGCCCTGGAAATGGGGCGCAGCGTCATTGCGCTGACGGCGGACGAACACCATAAGACGCATTTCCTGAAGATGACGCGGGAGAAAGCCGTGGAGAGCGCTCTGACGGGCCAGGCGTCGGCGTTCTGCAACCGCGCCTTGCACTTGCAGGCCCAGGCGCTGCGAATCGTGAAGGACGGTCGGGACGGAGCCGAAGACGAGGGGAAAGATCAGGGCGCGGCGAGCAAGGACAATAAGAGCCCGAAGAAAAAAGAAAAGAAAAACCCTAAGAAAAAGACAACGCCCAAGACAGAGAAAGGTGGCAAAACGAAGAGCGCGGGCGGCAGTAAAAAATCCAAGAAGACCAAAACAAAGGACGACGCCCCGCCGCCCAAAAAGAGCAAGGCGGACCAGCCCGAGGAGGAGAGCGAGGGGGAGTCGGAGTCCGAGGAGTCCAGCGAGTCGATGTCCGAGCGAATTGCAGACGAATGCTGTTTCAGCTTTCAGTTACATGAGCCAGAGGCTGCTCCAGCCCAGTTTTGGATCGCTCGATTTTGACGTCGCCCCTGGGGCCGCGGCATTTCGAGATTGGATCGCTCGGCGCCGCTGCGCCCTCGAGGCTGCGCCAGCTTCGGACATCCTCTTGGCGCGCGACCCAAGTTTGAAACACTCTGCCCCGCGCTCTGGCCTGAGCGTGGAGCCCATTCTGCGTTCAAAGGCCGACCCCGATCGTTGGAGCGAGATCGCTTTGGCGACGGGCGCCCCAGCCGACCATTAGAACATGAGCGTTCTAGCTCGCTCGGGGCGCCCTGGCGGCCCTTGGCCTCTCGCGGGAGGCGGCTCGAGACGACGCCTCGCGACGTCTTTTGCCAGTGGCTGTCGTGGGAGACAGGTGGAGGCTGGCGCCGCCCTGATACTCGGTGAGTTGACGTCGCGTGTCTGGAGTGAAAATCCTCCCCCCCCCCTCCCGCTCCGATCCTCCGCCCTCTCCCCTCTCCTCATCCCTCCATCACTCCCTCCTCCGTGCCATCCAACCCGCTTGCCACTGAAAACCATGAAAACAGCATCGGCATGAATAGTATGACCGCGAGCCCTTAAAGCGCCAGCCAGCTGGGCGCCAGGCGGCCGCCTCGTCGCCGCCCGCTTTGCACTGCTTGTCGTCGTGGCATGGTTTGCCTGTGCGTTGCATGATGTTGCTTTGCATTGCTCTGCAGTGCTTCGTAGTGTCTCATATTGTGGTGCCTTGCGTTGATTTGCGCTGCTTGGCATTGTTTGGCATTGCTTGGCGGAGGCCATAATGGGGCCAACACCATAGGACAACCAATGATTTGGGCTTCCTCGCCGAGGCCGTTTTGGCATTCTCGCCGAAGCCTCTTGGAGCATCTTGGGTGCCTCTGGGGGGTCTCTTGGGGCCTCTTGGGGGTCTCTTGGGGTCCTCCTGGGGGCCTCATGGGGGCCTCTTGGGGCCATCTTGGGGCCATCTTGGGACCTCTTGGGGCCTCCTGGACGCTTTTGGGGGCCATCTTGGGTGAGCCCGATCAAAGGAGGGGGGGTTACTAATAAGCGTCCCCCCAGGAGGCCAACATGGAGCCACATCCATAGAAAACCAATGATTGTGGCTTCCTCGCCGAGGCCGTTTTGGACGCTCCGACGACTCGCGCAACCCCTTGTCCAGGTACACGGGGAGTGGGTAGGGGGAGGGGTAAACCCTTTCCCGAAGGGGAAGAAGGAGGGGTGGAAGAGGAAACTCTCTAAACCACCGACGCCGAGAGGGCTGGTGGGATTGAACTGCGCTGACTTGCATTGAACTGCACTGAACAAACAGAACTGGGGGGGTGCATCCGCCAGGGCGCAACCGCAACCGCAGCCAGGCGACACATTTAAACCCGCCCGCGGGCGCAACCGCAACCGCAGCCAAGCGACACATTGCAGTTCAGCCCGCCCACGGGCGCAACCGCAACCGCAACCAGGCGACACAGTTCAACCCGCCCGCGGGCGCAACCGCAACCGCAACCAGGCGACACAGTTCAACCCGCCCGCGGGCGCAACCATCACCGCAACCAGGCAACAAATTTCAACCCGCCCGCGGGCGCAACCGCAATCGCAGCCAGGCGGCACATTCCTTGAACCCGCCCGCCAGCGAAGACTCAACCGCAACCAAACGACACATGTCAACCCGCCCGCGGGCGCAACCGCGGTCGCAACCAGGCAACACATTTCAACCCGCCCGCGGGCGCAACCGCAACCGCAGCCAGGCGACACATGTCAACCCAGCCGCGGACGCAAACTCAACCGCAGCCGCAACCAAGTGACATAGTGTAACCCGCCCGCGGGCGCCCCCGCAACCGCGGCCAGGCAACACATGTAAACCCGCCCGCGCAACCAGGCGACACGTTTCAACCCGCCCGCGCGCACAACCGCAACCGCAACCAGGCGGCACATGTCAACCCGCCCGCGGGCGCAACCGCAGCCGCAACCGCGGCCACGCGACAGCTTTCAACCCGCCCACGGGCGCAACTGCCCGAGGCGAAGCAAGGGCACCCTCGAGGGCGCGAAGTGATTCGCGCTTCGCGGTTCGGCTCCGATTCTTCATCCTCCTCTTCTCCTTTGGGAGGCGGCGCGAGAGCGCGAAGCCATTCGCGCTTCGCGCAGCGCGGAGCGCGAAGCTGGGAGCCTTTGGGAAGGAGGCGCAGTAGCACGAGGAAGAGCAGGAGAAGGGAGAGGAAGAGGAGGAAGATCAAGAGGAGGGAAGGGAGGGAGTGGGAAGAGGAGGATGGGCAGGACGGCCAGGAAGAGGAGGAGGAAAAGCAGGACGACAACGACGATGAGGAGGGGGATGCAGGGGTGCTCGTGTTCCAGGGGGTTGCAGGGGCGGTCGTGGAGGCCATCTTGGGCGTTTTGGAGGCCGCTTGGGCCGTTTTGGGGCCCTCTTTGGGGCAGTCTTGGGGCCCTCGTGGGCCCTCATGGGGCCATCTTGGAGGCCTCGTGGGCGATCTTGGGAGCCTCGAGGGCAGCTTTGAACCGTCGGAATGCAGAAAAGAAGCGCATGCCAACATCTGTCAAAAACCTAAGGACTATCAATGAGTTTGGCCTCTTCGGGCCCTCCTGGAAGACCTCTTGGGGGCTTCGTGGGCCGTCTTGGAGTCCTCTTGGGGGCTTTTTGGGCCGTCTTAGGCTACCTGGAGGCCATCTCAGGCAGTATTGGGTGCATCTTGGGCCGTTGGGCCGTCTTGGAGGCATCTCGGGGCCATCTTAGCAGTATTGGAGGCCATCTCGGGTGTCTTGGAGGCCTTTGGGGCCTTTTTGGGGCCCTCTGGGGGCTCTCTTTGGGCCCTCTTGGGAGCCCTGGAAGGACTCTTGGGGTCATCTCGAAGGCCAAGGCCAACGCCTTAGTAAAACTGATGATTGTGGCTTCCTCGCCGAGGCCGTCTTGGACACCCTGACACCTCGCGGGGCCCCAAAAAAAAGTGTAGGGGAGGGGCAAGGGGAGGGGTAAACCCCTCCCCGTAGGTGAAGAGGATTTTTTGAATAAGGAAGAGGAATCTTGTTAGACCACCTGTCGCCCAAAAGGCTGGTGGGACTTCGAAGGATATCCCCCCCCAGCAGATGACCAAACACACCAAGTCCGCCGCTGGGGAGTGTGCGCGGGTCAGTCATGTCAGTTCGCCAGCGACAGGTAAAGGTAACGCCATGTGCCATCTGTGCGATAAGCGCTGTAACAGGTCCAAGCAAGCATAGCAGTGCGCCCTATGTGAAAACTGGACCCACACAGTCTGCCCCAAACATTTTATAAGCAGCAGGGAGAGCAACAGCTAGGGTAGCTGGGCCACTCGCAGACATGCCTCCCTGGAACCACACGCTCCCCGTCCCCTCCCTGATGCCAGTCCTGAAACATCCTGGGGGGGAAGCGGGGGAGAGGAGGCTTTCGAGCATTTGGCGCGCGCACGCTGCTTGGCGTCGCGTGCTTGTCGGGAGGAGGAGTTGGAGGATCCCCCCGCCGTTCCCCAGCAGCAGCGCGGCCAAGCAGGGGCGCGCAGGCGGCCTGGCCCGAGCCCAGATAACTGTTGTGCTCTGTATTTCGAATGTAGCTCATGACGGAGATCGAGGCTCTCCAAAGGAGCAGGCTGTCTTTAGGAGCAGAGGCCAAGAAGATCTCCCCTCCCGGTTTCCCTCCACGAATCCCCCCCCTCTGCCCCCGACCCTTCTAGCCCTGCTCCCAGTCCCCACGCGCGCCAGGACGGCGAAGGCCAGGTCCGCCAAGTGACGGTCCAGACAAGGGGTCCAAGAGGGTTTATTGTTTGGTTGGCCTCCAGCTTGACTGGCCTCCACCTTGCGGTTTCCACCGAGCCCAAGCCCCCAGTTTGTCTGGCCTCTGGGCAAAGGCTGCACGCGGACCCCTTGCCCCTCCTCCCCCAACCCCCCCGCGTCGGACCGACGACGCCAGCGAACCGCCGTCGGCCGCGGAGGCCTAGGCGGGGCATGGGGAGCAGCAGCAGGTGAGGGACAAGGAGGACAGTGTCTCCCCCCTCCCCTTTCTCCTCCTCTGTGGCCCCGTGCGCCCCGCACGCTGGACTATCTTGGCCTCTGCTTCTGAGAGGGGGGGGAGGAGTTGCCCGCAGTTCTCCGCTGGGACGCTGCAGCGAGGAAACACCGTGCCGCGGTGCTGCCTCTGATCGACGGCTGGGCCCCCCGGCGCCCTCACTGGGCCCCAGGACTGTCCAAAGGCGGCTCAAAATGGAAACAGGCCCGGGAGGGGGGGGGGGGCCAGGGCCCAGGGCCAGTTTCTCTCGGATCGCAGATCTTTCATGGCGCCAGGCGGGGTCGGAGGGGTGCGCTGTTTCC